>CM066577.1:17550000-17632500 GCA_033816785.1 Picus viridis
GCTTGCTAGTCCTGGATCAAAGGGTTTGATGTATTATTCCTACCTCATTTTATTTGGAAAAACGTAGCCAATACCTCTAGCAGAAAGCATGGACATGGTCCAGGATCCACTGAAGTTATTTAAAATACTCTGATCGAGTTCCATGAGTTTTGGTTCAGGTCCTGTGGCTCCAATCCAACACAGCACTCCAGGTCATATGCAAGCTGAGGAGCTTAACTTCACATACAAGTACCAATGCTTTACCAGCTTGACATGTTCATATCAGCTGGTAGAAGGAGGCTAGCTTTTCATAACTGCTCAGATGGCATTTGCTGGATGGTGTGCTCTTTTGCTGAGTCTGAAACAGAATTTTTGACATGTTGGGCTATTAAGTGGAGTTCAAGTTAATAAATCCCAGCAAGCTTCTCCTTCAATAAACCATGTGACATTGTCACAACAGCTTAAGGTGTGCTTCTAAGGAGTGGTTCCCATTGAGGGCTCGGGCCCTAGGGAAAAACCCATGAAAATAAGCAGAAAGTAATATAGGATGGCAAAAAAGTGCTGGCAGTCAAACTGCTCAAAAGGAATACAGCTTTCAGAAGTGAGCACAGTTGTCTTCGTGGACAGTGGCAAGATTATGCTCTGTCAATTTGCAGCCCTGGCTGAGTTGCTTCCTTCTCGTTTTCCTCACTACGATTTGATCTTGGCTGGGAATAAGCTGTATTTAAAGTAAAAGGCCTTTTTAGTACTTCCAATAAAAAACAACAGTTGCCTCATTCACTGCAGTGCTCCGTTGCCTCCATTTCTAAGGTGTAAAGAAAGGAGATTACAAAGTCATGTTGAGTATCATCAAATAGTGATCAGAGATAATTGCAGTCTGCTGGGTGTATAACTCACCACCACTGTTAAATGTGGTACTTCATTAGGACTTTTCTGTAAGAGATTGCCATCAGGCCTCACAAGCAGCGGTTGTTCATTCTTGCTCAGGCAGACCCTCTGTTGTAAAAGGACTGGAACGGGGACCAGGGATGAACTTGAAACTGACAGATTTGTTAGCTGCTGCAGGAGAGATTTTTCAATTGATAGGGAACTGTTAGACATCTATTTTTCTTTGAATCTACCCAAAGATGTCATTTCTGTTTCCTCACCAAGTGAGTTTAACATGGAGTTAAAGACTGGTGAGACTGCAGCCAAAGCTGGTGCTCTGGCTGACGTTGGCAGCTGCTGAGTTCCAGAATGAAGTTACAGACGTGAATCTTAGCCCAGAGAGCTAACACTACCTGTTTGCTAGATGCTGATAAATGAAACTATTACATTGTAGAAATGATTGTGCCTTGTTTTGAGTATTTCATATTGGAGTGTGCATTGATACTAATTGGTAGCAAAGAATAAACTGGTATTCCTCAGTTTTTCCTATTCTCTATATAGTGCTGTAAGAGGCCAACCTAAATCTTCAGGAAACTTCATTGCTGTTAATGAGGTTACTCAAGAGGTGCATTTGATCTACTGGTAACAATGATTAGCCTTGAGAAAACTATGTGTGCTTTGAGACAGAAGGCTTTAAAAAGTAATAGCAGTATTGAATAGCATAATTGCTTCATATTATTTTGCATCCTCTGACTTTGCTTAAATGAAACACGTTGCATGCTGAAATAATCTTGTAGGGAGAATTATTTAAACAAGATAAAGTCCCTGCTGAATGTAATGTCAGTTCTTTTCACGTGTGCTAAGTAACCTGCTGTTCTTTGGCAGCTTTAAGGCAGAGAGATATCATGCTTATATTGGAAGCATGCAAGTGTCTGAGCTAGAAGTTTGAAATGTGGCCAAGCAGCTATTACTTCAGGAATGTTCATTATTACTTTTATGTGGATAAACTCTCTGGAGCTGCATTCATTTAAGATTCAACCACAGACACTACACACAAGCTTGATTCAGTCTCAGAGTTATAATTTTTCTTTGTTTATATACTGGTTTATATATTTGTTTATATATTGGTAACGGTGTCAACAGTTTAAAACCTTATGAAGTGAATGTAGAAATAAATATTATTGTTAAAGCATGGATGAATCAGTGGCACTGAAGCAAAACTGAAGATCTGTCTAGCTGCAGAAAACACAGATTTCAGGCACTAGAGTACACAGAAGTGACATCAAAATGTCTAATAAAAGTGAATTAGCATCAATGCCAGTGTGCAAGTACAACATTGTTAAAGGCAGGAAAGCCAGCAGAGAGCCAGGGACAAAGCCCAAGATGCAGAAGCACACATGTCAGTCCAGCAGGTTGCCCTGAACAGAAATGTCAAATCCCCCAGGCTTTCTCTGGATAAGTGGCTAGGGCTTGCAGCTTGTGTGAAGTTCTGGAGATTTCCATAACAGAAAGCACTGCTGCTGATGAATCACTGTGCCCCAAGCTTCCAAACATGGATGTTGTCTGGGTGAAAATGGAAGGGTTTTTGTAAAATAATTGAATTCAAACATCTCATTTTTGTACATTTTGCACTGTGTCTGCACGTGCTTCCAGCGTGAGGTGTTACTGCTGAGCTCTCGCAAAGCTGTGCAAGGCATTAGTGATGACCCTATTGCAAGTAAGCAAACTGTGCAGGAAAGTGAGAAAAAGAGAAAAGGGAGGTAGGCAGGAAGAAGAAAGCATTTGACATGTGTCAGTGGGAGTTTATGTGGATGTGAGGAGGCCTGTGGATGTGGTCTACCTGGACTTCAGCAAGGCCTTTGACACTGTCCCCCACAGCAAACTGCTGGCTAAATTGTCAGCTTGTGGCTTGGACAGCAACACTCTGCACTGGGTTAGGAACTGGCTGGAGGCTGAGCACAGAGAGTGGTGGTGAATGGTGCCACCTCCAGCTGGAGGCCAGTCACCAGTGGCATCCCACAGGGATCAGTGCTGGGCTCCATCCTCTTCAATGTCTTCATTGATGATCTGGATGAGGGGATTGAGACAGTCATCAGCAAATTTGCAGATGACACCAAGCTGGGATGTTGATTAGTTAGAGGGCTGAAGGGCTCTTCAGAGGGACCTCGACCGACTGGACAGATGGGCAGAGTCCATTGGGATGGAATTCAACAAATCCCAGTGCTGGGTGCTGCACTTTGGCCACAACAACCCCAGGCAGAGCTACAGGCTGGGGTCAGAGTGGCTGGAGAGCTGCCAAACAGACAGGGACCTGGGGGTGCTGATCGACAGTCACCTGAACATGAGCCAGCAGTGTGCCCAGGCAGCCAAGAAGGCCAAAGGCATCCTGGCCTGTATTAGGAATAGTGTGGCCAGCAGGAGCAGGGAGGTCATTCTGCCCCTGTACTCTGCTTTGGTTAGGCCACACCTTGAGTCCTGTGTCCAGTTCTGGGCCCCTCCGTTTAGGAAGGACATTGAGACACTTGAAGGTGTCCAGAGAAGGGCAACAAGGCTGGGGAGAGGCCTTGAGCACAGCCCTGTGAGGAGAGGCTGAGGGAGCTGGGGTTGTTTAGCCTGGAGAAGAGGAGGCTCAGGGGAAACCTCATTGCTCTCTACAACTACCTGAAGGGTGGTTGTAGTCAGGAAGGGGTTGGCCTCTTCTCTCTAGCAACCAGCACCAGAACAAGAGGACACAGTCTCAAGCTGCACCAGGGGAAGTTTAGGCTGGAGGTGAGGAGAAAGTTCTTCACTGAGAGAGTCATTTGTCATTGGGATGTGCTGCCCAGGGAGGTGGTGGAGTCACCATCCCTGGAGGTGTTCAAGAGGGGACTGGATGTGGCACTTGGTGCCATGGTCTAGTCATGAGGTCTGTGGTGAGAGGTTGGACTCGATGATCTTCGAGGTCTCTTCCAACCTTAGTGATACTGTGATACTGTGGAAGAGTTTCTTTTTATCAGTTTGAGATTTCCATACACATCTCCAGCTGCATGTGTATGCTAACCAGGAGTTGCTTCTGACTTTGCACTGCCATTTAGTTGGAAATAAAACCAAGACAGAGAAGCCAGATAGGAAAAAACACAGGTTAGTGCTCACAGATTCATTAGAAAGGGCTGTTCTGAACTCAGACTTGAAGTTTGGTTCCAGAAAGAGACAAGAACAGCACAAACACAGAACATTTTCATGTCTGTTAAAATAGGACATAAAATAAAGGTGATAGTAATATTCCAAATTAATTGCCATTTAACTCATTAGCCTCTGAAGCTACTGGTAATCTATAACAGAAAGTTAGAAAAGAAAGGCCCCACAGTTTAGGAAGGATGTTGACTGGCTGGAGCGTGTCCAGAGAAGGGCAACAAAGTTTGTGAGGGGTTTGGAACACAAGCCCTACGAGGAGAGGCTGAGGGAGCTGGGGGTTGCTTAGCCTGGAGAAGAGGAGACTCAGGGGTGACCTTATTGCTCTCTACAGATACCTTAAGGGAGGTTGTAGACAGGCAGAGGTTGGTCTCTTCTCCCAGGCAACCAGCATCAGAACAAGAGGACACAGTCTCAAGCTGCGCCAGGGGAGGTTTAGGCTGGAGGTGAGGACAATGTTCTACATAGAGAGAGTGATTGCCCATCGGAATGGGCTGCCCGTGGAGGTGGTGGAGTCACCATCATTGGAGGTGTTCAGGAGGAGACTTGATGGGGTGCTTGGTGCCATGGGTTAGTTGATTAGGTGGTGTTGGATGATAGGTTGGACATGATGATCTTGAAGGTCTCTTCCCACCTGGTCTATTCTATTCTATTCTATTCTATTCTATTCTATTCTATTCTATTCTATTCTATTCTATTCTATTCTATTCTATTCTATTCTATTCCTCCTATGGGAAAAAAAAAAGACGAGTTCTCCTTTAAAATTTCAAGCTTATTAATAGTCACTTCAATAGCAAACTCCTTCAGTCAATAGGGGAGCTGCAGTCTGACACTCTGCAAAATGTCTTCAGTGATATGAGAATTCTGTGGTACTGTTTGAAGCACGAAATTGCTTGTGAGATGACGTAACACTACACACTTGTGCCCAATTTCACTCCTGATTTAATCTGCACTTTCTGTACCATGCCCCAGCAAAGGGCAGGGTCTCTCCTCAGGAAATACTTTATTCATGTCTGAAGTTCTTTGAAATTTTAAAACATATGTAATTGTTGTCCAGAATGGATCTGATCTGATAGCCAGAGCTTGAGCTTTTTTTCCATATGGGCCATGTTCAGAGCACCTAAAGCACCTGTGTTATACACATGAGTTGTTTTTTCAAATGCTGATTGAGAGGTCATGACCTTGCTGGAACACAGCAAACTGAGAGTACAGATTGCAATTGTGCAATAAGACATTACTCAATGTGGTAAAAGCAGACCTTAAGCATGAATTTGTGGTAGCCATGTAGTGAAGAATTACAGTATTTGTGTGCGTGGATATGTATGCATGAACAGCTACAAATACATGCATACATATGCAATATAGGCAAACTCAGCTTTTATTGATTTATTTTCAAAGGAACAAGCAAATATTCAGCCAGTGCTAATTTTGTCATAGAATTAAATAGTAGGCTTTCAAGTTTTATTCTTAAAACATCAGCCAGTCTCTGATGGGCTCCTTGAGCTCCTAACACAGTTTTTCCTTCCTCAGAGATAGAATAGAATAGAATAGAATAGAATAGAATAGAATAGAATAGAATAGAATAGAATAGAATAGAATAGAATAGAATAGAATAGAATAGAATAGAATAGAATAGAATAGACCAGGTTGGAAGACACCTTCGAGATCATCATGTCCAACCTATCATCTAATCCAACACCACCTAATCAACTAACCCATGGCACCAATCACCCCATCAAGTCTCCTCCTGAACACCTCCAATGATGTTGACTCCACCACCTCCCCGGGCGGCCCATTCTGAAACGCTCTGCTGAATCCTTGTCTTGTACCTATTTGGACTTCTCTGCTTTCTGAGACTTCATTGTTGTCCAATGTCAGGTTCAGTTTGGACTTACTGAATTTAGGATTCAGCCTGAATCTTAATTTATCTTAAGGATGTCTGAGTCCAAAGAATTTAACTGGATCCAAACTGAGATGGAAATGGGCAAACCGAGATGGCACTGCCACTTACTATCTAGATATTTCTGCTTATTTTTACTAAATAGTTTTAGATGAAAAGTTATATGGAGAAAATATATAGAGGAGGAGAAAGGGAAGAATTTTACCTCCTGTCTTGTACCAGCCTGTTTTTATAGCAGCTTGTTCTAACTGTGGCAGGGCAAATGGGTTTTGCAAAACAAGTCTTTCATTTGCCCTTTTGCATTTTTATGACAAAATATAAATTCCAGGAGAAGGAAAAGAACATTGTCTCAGCAGAGCTAAAAAGAGCTGTGGGGGTTCTCAGACAGGCGTATGCACATTCTCCGGTCAGGAATGCTCTTCCGTAGCGCAGCAAGCTGTGAACGTGCAGCTGCAAGCTTCAGAGTCCTGAATAATCTACATTCAGAGACTGCAAAATCATCAATATTTATGGACTGGTGGGATCATCTCTGGCATGCAGATACATCTGCCAGCTCTCCATTTACTTCACATCCTTTTCTCTGCTAGGTTCAGGTTCTTATTTCCTGTGACTTGCAGGTTTGCACTTTGAAGCAGAGCTGCTCCAGTGAAACAGAGAAGATGCTTCCTGAATCATACTGAGCAAACATGTTAACCATCCACATTGAGAAATACTCACTGCAGCAGATGTGTGAGAATCAGGAGTTACCACTTACTACAGTTTCTCAGCCTTAGACATGCTTTGGTGGGTGCAGAATGCTTGCTCTGACTTCTTTAACTCAACAGCAAAAGCAAAAGGCTCCCACACCCTGCTCCAGCAGAAATTGCCGTCATATCTTCAGGAAGAGCCTTCTGCAAGATGGAAATGTCCATATAGATGTATTTTCCCTCAAAGATACAATCTATGAAGCAGGCAGCATTTGACTGCATCCTATAGCACAAGAAGAGCATTTGAAGATGGGCCAGTACAGCCCATCTCACTCTGAGCCAATAAAGTAATTCTTAATTCTCCAAATAAAGAAAAAATTGGGAGGAAATGTTGCAAAATCTGCATAGCTTCAACAGAGAGCACTCAGTTAACAACCTCATCTGTTCACCTCAGGAGGTTTAAATTGCAGGCTAACAATGATGTCAAATTTTATTGTAGCTTTAATTTAAACTGAAGACAATGAAGAATGGCAATGCATTGTTCATCTTTGAAAAGCACAAAACATAGCAGTTATGTTCCTGCTTGCCCACGACTGCATTTCAAGGCTGTCTAAAAGTAATTTAACTCACAGGGTCTCTAGATAACACTTAGTGGAAAGCTTGTGCTACACCAGTCATCTTAGAGTCTGGAAACATTTACTTCACCCAATTGCACTCTTCTCACGTTTTCCCATTCAGGTGACAGAACTCTGCTGCACAGGTCCTACATATAAGGAGTCCCTAATGTCACACATTAATAATTCACACACACACACAAATCCCTTTCAGTTGCTTTCCATAAGTATTAATGTGCAATGTCCTTTGGCCTAAGATTGCCTGATCAAAAGTACAAATGGCAGCATCCGTCCAAACACAAGTCCCTAGCTCCGCATTTTAATACAATGCAATACAATGCAATACAATGCAATACAATACAACACACAATACAATACAATACAATACAATACAATACAATACAATACAATACAATACAATACACCAGGTTGAAAGAGACCTTCAAGATCATCTTGTCCAACCTATCAACCAATCCAACCCACCTAAACAAATAACCCATGGCACCAAGCACCCCATCAAGTCTCCTCCTGAACACCTCCAATGAAGGTGACTCCACCACCTCCCCGGGCAGCCCATTCCAATGGGCAATCACTCTCTCTGTACAGAACTTCTTCCTAACCTCCAGCCTAAACCTCCCCTGGCACAGCCTGAGATTGTGTCCTCTTGTTCTGGTGCTGGCTGCCTGGGAGAAGAGACCAACCTCTGCCTGTCCACAACCTCCCTTCAGGTAGTTGTAGAGAGCAATAAGGTCACCCCTGAGCCTCCTCCTCTCCAGGCTAAGCAACCCCAGCTCCCTCAGCCTTTCCTCATAGGGCTTAAGCCTCTGCTTTCCCCTGCATGAGTAATGTCACTGTATACACTGACTAGAAAGATTTCTTGCACAGAAGTTGTTCTATGCAAACAATTAATGTGGCTTCCAAAAGTCATCAAAATTTACTTAGGAATTATTAATGAAATTTGAGAACAGCAAAGAAGCAAAAGAGAGATAACATCACTACATCCCCACACATTCATGGGTGGGTTTTAATTTGCTGACACATTAAATATGATCCAGGTTTGAAAGGACAATATGTTTTGTGTGAGTTGATACTGTGGCTGGGATACACAGCTAACCTGTTGGGTTTCAGAGCCCTTCCTGAGTGGCATCTTGTAGGAGATGACAATTTCTTCAGCCTATCTCATATCTGAAGCATTATACTAACAAGTAACCAGAGAGAGCACCTTCAGATAAATTGATATACTCTCTTCCCACTGGCACAGCAATATTTTGAGGTCCCAAGAATTATTTGACTAATGTTATCGAATATTCTGGAACATAAAACATGGGTTTGATGGGAGGACCACTAGATGGATAAGGAACTGGCTTGATGGCCACACCCAGAGAGTGGCTGTCAATGGGTCCATGTCCCAGTGGAGGCCAGGGACAAGCAGAGTCCCTCAGGGATCAGTCCTGGGACCAGGCTTGTTCAACATCTTTGTGGGTGCCATGGACAGTGGCATTGAGTGCACCCTCAGCAAGTTTGCTGATGACACCAAGCTGTGTGGTGCAGCAGACACGCTGGAGGGAAGGGATCCATCCAGAGGGACCTGGACAGGCTGGAGAGGTGGGCACAAGCCAACCTCATGAGCTTCAACAAGACCAAGTGCAGGGTCCTGCAGCTGGGTGGAGGCAATGCCAGGCACAAATCCAGGCTGGGCAGGGACTGGCTGGAGAGCAGCCCTGAGGAGAGAGACTTGGGGGTGCTGGTGGACTCAAGCTCAACAGGAGCTCTCAGTGTGCACTTGCAGCCTGGAAAGCCAATCAGATCCTGGGCTGCATCAGGAGAAGTGTGGCCAGCAGGGCAAGGGAGGAGATTCTCCCCCTCTGCTCAGCTCTGGTGAGACCCCACCTGGAGTACTGCCTCCAGTTCTGGAGCCCCTATTCCAAGAGGGATCTGGAGGTGCTGGAAGGTGTCCAGAGAAGGGCCACGAGGATGAGCAGAGGGCTGGAGCACCTCTCCTGTGAGGACAGACTGAAGGAGTTGGGGCTGCTCAGTCTGGAGAAGAGAAGGCTCCCAGGTGACCTCATTGTGGCCTTCCAGGATCTGAAGGGGGCTACAAGAAGGCTGGGGAGGGACTTCTCAGGCTCTCAGGTAGTGATAGGACTAGGGGGAATGGAATGAAGCTGGAGGTGGGGAGATTTCAGGCTGGATGTGAGGAGGAAGTTCTTCCCCATGAGAGTGGTGAAGCCCTGGAATGGGTTATCCAGGGAGGTGGTTGAGGCCCCATCCCTGGAGGTGTTTAATCCCAGGCTGGATGAGGCTGTGGCCAGGCTGATCTAGTGTGGGGTGTCCCTGCCCATGGCAGGGGTGTTGGAACTAGATGATCCTTGTGGTCCCTTCCAACCCTGACTGATTCTATGATACTATGATAATTAATATTCCTGCTGCAGATAAATTTTTGAGCACTGTTAATCTCACAAACAGGATCATAATTTCTGCTGTATCTTTCGTAAAGTCACTGTAAAAAAAGATTGTAAAACATAGTTTCCTGAAGAAGCTTTGTACCTGCACATCTGAGAATTTCAAAATAAAACCCATAAAAATCTGCCAGAAGTATAACAAATTCACTGCTGAGGAGAGATAAAACTGGAATAGGGCTGAATTCCTGCGCAGAGGAGGAGTTCGTATTTTAACTGAATCATCCTTTATTAGCTGGGGGTTTGTGGTGCAAACAGTGTGGTTTGATGTCTGACTGATTTTCCTTCTGAAATCCTCTCACTATGCCAAGTTCTAGCAATTACTGTTTTGAATTTTCTTTCCCTCTAAATCACAACTTACAAGTCACAAAAGCATTCAGACAGAAATCTGTCTCGTAGTTTGTCTCATGTTGGTCTCATCTCCCAGGCAGCCAGCACCAGAACAAGAGGACACAGTCTCAGGCTGCACCAGGGGAGGTTTAGACTGTATGTCAGGAGGAAGTTCTACACAGAGAGAGTGATTGCCCATTGGAATGGGCTGCCCGGGGAGGTGGTGGAGTCACCATCATTGGAGGTGTTCAGGAGGAGACTTGATGGGGTGCTTGGTGCCATGGGTTAGTTGTTTAGGTGGGTTGGATTGATTGATAGGTTGGACGCGATGATCTTGAAGGTCTCTTCCAACCTGGTCTATTCTATTCTATTCTATTCTATTCTATTCTATTCTATTCTATTCTATTCTATTCTATTCTATTCTATTCTATTCTATTCTATTCTATAGTGATACCAGATCTTTCCATTCCTATTGTCTGCTCTGCTGACTGACAGATGCCCACAAGGCAGAAGTGTTCCTGGTACAACAGTACCTGATCATGACAGAAGAATTCAAGAGAGCTGCAACATGAAAGTCTTCCTTGTTTTTTTTCCTTGGTTTCAGGGATTTAAAAAATATAATACTGTAATGGAGCATTCTGTGGTTAAAATTAATTTTCTTTTTTTAAGGTAACATTAAAAAGATTATTCACCCACACTTTACATGTTAGATGGGGGAGAGCAAGATGGTATTTCACTGGTTACATCAGGGTTGTAAGAGCTGGCCTTCCTGGAGCCCATATGCAATGTCCTGAAGCAGTGTGATGAAATTTCTAAGGAAAGAATCCAATCCAATCCAATCCAATAAACCAGGTTGGAAGAGACCTTCAAGATCATCACGTCCAACCCATCAACCAATCCAACCCACCCAAACAACTAGACCATGGCACCAAGCACCCCAGCAAGTCTCCTCCTGAACACCTCCAACGAAGGTGACTCCACCACCTCCACAGGCAGCCCATTCCAATGGGCAATCACTCTCTCTGTATAGAACTTCCTCCTGACATCTAGTCTAAACCTCCCATGGTGCAGCCTGAGACTGTGTCCTCTTGTTCTGGTGCTGGGTGCCTGGGAGATGAGACCAACCTCTGCCTGGCTACAACCTCCCTTCAGGTAGTTGTAGAGAGCCGCTCTGACCCCAGCCTGTAGCACAGTGTAAGATATAATGAGAAGTAACTTGTAAGAGAATAACTTCTAATATAATTTTCTGAGGTGGGGAGGAGCTTCAGTGAAAGAAGTTGAGAATTCGTGTCTTGAATCGGAGCCCATTCTAGCTGCTAGCTAATTTTGCACAGTTTGTGGGCCATCCAGACATTTTTAGGGCTCAAAAAATAACAAGAGACACAGCAATACTCTTTCAGGATCTCTCAGATCAATGGTGAAAAGGTTTGTTTGTCGTCACCTCTGTGAGGACTGGTAGTTTATCCATGAGAGAAATTCTTTTCACTATCTCTCCACCTCTTTCTGTCCTCTGATTTGATGCCAGTCAGTGTTTTTTCCATTAAATTCTAAATGCATTACAAACTTTCTTGTTACAAAGTCCCGTTTTAGAGTCATCAGCTTCTTATCCTTTCTTCATGAGCCTTCAGTCCTTGGTTTTGATCAATCTTTCCTGATTCTGTTTTACCCCCTTTTTACTCAGATCATGCAGTGCACACTCTTTTTCATCAGCCCATTCTATCCTTGGAGACTGTTTTGTCAGTTTTACTTCATGGTTTTGTTCCAGCAACTTGTCTCTTTGTTTTTGTGGTGTCAGCTGTTGTGCTTTGATCTGCAACCTATTTTCTTTACTAAAGTGTGAGCTTTAAAAGCTTGCAGCTAGAAGGGGAAGGATACACGGAGAACCAGAGATCGTAAGTGCTCCTCAAGTATAATTTGGCACATGAGACAGAAAGGAGGACGATTTTTTTCTAGCTCATCTCATTCCAGACAAGACATCATAATTAGACTGCTTTCCCATGTTTGAATACTTAACTGAGGCACAGAGACTGTCTGTGCAGCTTTAGATTTAAATCTGTTTACAGGCAGTGAGATCAGAATTTTTATTTGTCCAAGGATTTTCTGTTTCCTTTTGCTGTATGATCTCCATCTCAGTTCCTGACCCTTTTTGCATAGATTTTATACAACCCATTATACATTGGAATGTGCTGCTCAGGGGGTGGTGGAGTCACCGTCCCTGGAGGAGTTCAAGAGGGCATTGGACTTGGTGCCATGGTTTAGTAGTCATGAGGTCTGTGGTGACAGGTTGGACTTGATGGTCTTTGAGGTCTCTTCCAACCTTATTGATTCTATGATCCTATCTGGGAAACTGGTTACATTACATTTAAGACTATTGTATGGTAAAAAAGTTGTCTTGCCTTGACTGCATTAAGCAGCCAATGACAATGCTCCTTCCGTAGCTGGGGAGGCCTAACTCGACGGTTTCCAACAGTCTGTGGCAAAATGCAGATCATATCAAGCAAACATCAGCTGTGAGAGTCTGCAGGGTTAGAGGGAGACACATGCTTCATTTGTCAGCCAGGATTAAAGACAGTGGAAGATGTTCATTGCAACTGTGCAAACATAAAACATAAGGGCCAAGACATAAGAAATGTCAACCACTGCTGTTCTGAGCTGATCCATCGCAGTGAGTTAGGAGTCATCACTGTACCCTGCACTGAGTCATGAATGAAGAAAATGATGCACAATTATTTTTTACACATAGGAATTTCAATTATCTTTTGAAATAGAAATGCCTTGTACTGGATGTTGTCCTGATATTGAAGACTTCCACAATGTTGCCATGCCTGTAGATGTTTTCACATTATTTAATCAGCCTTGTCTGTAAGGCCTAAGGCAATGGGACACTCAGATTTAAGCAATGTTGCCAAAGCTGTAGTTAGAGACCCCTCTGTGAAGGGCTACCCACTTGTGATAATCACTGGTCATAATCCAATACTGCATGGCATGGAAAATGAACTCACAAAGCTTTAGCACTGCCACAGCAACCCCAGGCAGTGCTACAGGCTGGGGACAGAGTGGCTGGAGAGCAGCCAGGCAGAGAGGGACCTGGGGGTCCTGGTTGATGGGAGGCTGAACATGAGCCAGCAGTGTGCCCAGGCAGCCAAGAGGGCCAATGGCATCCTGGCCTGCATCAGGAACAGTGTGTTCAGCAGGAGCAGGGAGGTCATTGTGCCCCTGTACACTGCACTGGTTAGGACACACCTTGAGTCCTGTGTCCAGTTCTGGGCCCCTCAGTTTAGGAAGGAGGTTGACTTGCTGGAAGGTGTCCAGAGAAGGGCAACAAGGTTGGTGAGGGGTTTGGAACACAAGCCCTGTGAGGAGAGGCTGAGGGAGCTGGGGTTGCTTAGCCTGGAGAAGAGGAGACTCAGGGGTGACCTTATTGCTCTCTACAACTACCTGAAGGGAGGTTGTAGACAGGCAGAGGTTGGTCTCTTCTCCCAGGCAGCCAGCACCAGAACAAGAGGACACAGTCTCAAGTTGCACCAGGGCAGGTTTAGGCTGGATGTTAGGAAGAAGTTCTCTACAGAGAGAGTGATTGCCCGTTGGAATGGGCTGCCCATGGAGGTGGTGGAGTCACTATCATTGGAGGTGTTCAGGAGGAGACTTGATGGGGTGCTTGGTGCCATGATCTATTTGTTCAGGTGGGTTGGATTGGTTGATAGGTTGGACGCGATGACCTTGAAGGTCTCTTCCAACCTGGTGTGTTGTATTGTATTGTATTGTATTTATCCTCTTCTGCAATCAATATACCTAAGCCATGAGAATGAACCTTACTGAGGCCTTATATTGTTGGCAACTAGAAATCTCATTCTATTACATACCCAAAGAGACTATATCAAGACATACCAAGGGTTATGTGGGATGGAAGGTGATAGTCATTCCTCTGTTATGTGCCCCTAAAATATCAGAGGCAATAACTTGAGGAGGACTTATGAAGAACAATCTTGACTGATAATCATGTAGTGGGCATGAGGAGCCTTATTGTATACAAACACTGAATGCAGTACTGAAGGAGTTAATTGTTTGACAAGGATGCTGATATTCTTATAGAGGAGAAGCTTAATCCTTATCAGGAGTGTCACTTGGCAGGCAGGAGAAACTTCACTGAATGATGGGCACATTATTGTCTTGTATAAAGCAACAAAAATGGGTTGCACATCTTGATGTAACAGGGAGTTCAAGCTCTGCTTTGCTGAATGAAATTCCCTTGCAAAGTTTTTGGGGTATTGTTTGTATTGTATCAAACCTCAGCAGCAGGCTCTTAAAGGCATTCAGACACAAATAGTGATCTGGCAATGCATTCTTCTTTTCAGAGCAGAAATAAGAGCTTTGCTCTGCAAGTTCTAATGCGTGGTAGGATGAATCTCCTTTGCATACAAACTTGGAGGCAAACTGAAACAAAGAAAAGAAGAGGTAATTTTAACCCCTGTCGGCCTGCATGTCAATGGCCTTTGCTGACATTACTGAATACTGTGCACTTCCCACGTGCTTCTTATCTCTTTTTATTCAACTGTTGTCCTTCTCATTTCCTCTGTTTGTCCTTCAGTCAGATATCTCCTTCTTACTCTTTTTCTGCCAGAGACTGGGGCATAGAGGGAACAAAGAAGCAAGATTCAGATGCCAGTGCCATAAACTAGAAGCTTTGTTGAATATATTAGGTATGCTTAACAGTAGCACTAAGACAAGAAGAAACAATGGGGATCGTTTAAACTAGCAGCCAAACAAAGGAGAGGAAATACTGCCCTTAGGCTGGTTCTATCTTTGGGCAGAAGTCTGTGTAGTGCACAACCTGATTAGCTGTAGTGGTATGTAAAGAAAGGTCCAGTGGCTGCAGGTACCATAAATGAGAATTGCACAGCTACAAAATGTATTGTGAAATATCTCTCTGCACTGTTAACTTCGAGAAGGGGGTTTTGGTTTTGTGGTCTTTTGTTTGTTGTTTGGGTTTTGGTTGTTTGGTTGTTTGGTTGTTTGGTTTTTTATCCCAGCCCTTCAAGAATTGACCAGTTGATTAATTTTAAGTGTAAGAGTGATCCCATTGATTATAACCTTGAAGATCAGAGCCTGATTGGTCTACCCACAACATTTTCTTATAAACTCCAGTGCTAAAAGAGTTTTGGTCTCTGATCTTTTAAAACCAGTTTTTGGCTGCTGATTCCATAAACAAGTTCTTTTTGTTTCCTTTTTTTTTCCTTTTTTTGTTTGTCTACTTCTCAAACCCCAGAAAACTAAAGCATCCCACAGCCTGGGTAAACAGGCAGTTTAGAGTGTTTGGGTGTGTAGCAACTGGTTGTTGTGCAAAATCCTCTGACCTAATGTGAGCATGAGGATAGACAGAAACCATGTAACTCCCATTATTAAAAACAAATCCCCAAAGTTGCTTTTTCATGTGTTCAACAGCTTTAGATAACGACATGCCTATAACCAGAATGTTGAAACTGATCATGGAAACAGCGATGGCTCACAGGCACATTCTGGTATGATGCTGCAAGTGATTTTCATTTGACAATGTCATTGATCAGTGAAAATTCTTCCTAGGATTTCCAGCACAGCAGACTGAGATGTTATAAGCTTTCTTCTTAGCTGAGTAATATCAATGGACAAATTTCTGGTGTTTTATTCTGTTTTAGGATCTTCTGAATATCAGCATCAGAAGACCCTTGAGACAGGAGCTTTGAAAACCTTTCCCTCAGATTTATCCCCCTTGTTTAATTCCAGCTGAATGTTATACAACTTTCAAAATATTCTCTCCAGTATAACAAGATATATAGGAGCCCTGCAGATCTGAATTCACTGTTCTAGTTCTCTGATAAAAATATCTGCTGTAAGAAGGGTAGCAACAAAATAATGACTGGGCACATTAAATTGGAACTGCTGAAGTCTGTACAACTGAGACCAGGATGGATTTAAAGGCTTAGTAATTGTGCTTTCTATACTGATTGAAACTCCATGAAGCACTCAGAGAGAGCAAGTCAGCAAATCTGAAGAGGAAATCAAAGTTAATCACATTGTCTTTTCCCTACAAACCCACCAATCCAGCAGGGTAGGATTGACCCCTGCAGATGGGATCTGTCTGCACAGACAGCTGTGCAGATGTCAACAGCTTTAAGCTGTACAGCTGGCTTTCCATTCCAATCTTTTTTTTTTCCAGATTCTTCTGTTGTTTATGAAGTCTCCCTTCACCTGATCAAAGGCTGCATGAGCCAGCTCAGAATTATTTTTACCTGAAAATCAGGTTAAAATGTGCAGTGTCTCTGGAGGATTGTGTCTCAGGAGAAGGTATAAACCACTTAATATGTCCAACAGAAAAGGTCTAAAGGGTAATGTTATTAAATGTGATTACACTGTGCTGTGACAGTGGTCAGCAGTTCTGGGGGCAATAGTCAGCCTGGATGTCCCTAGGGTCATCCAGTTGACCTGCCCTCCCCACAGCCCCATGCGGCTCCTAGTGCCATTCAGTGGGATGAATACCATGCAGATGTCAGTTCATGGCAGCCTTCATATGAATACTGCAGGGAAGTAGAAGAAGAATCAGTGGATTATTCTTATCAGAACAAAGAGGGACAACATGCCTCAGAAAGCTAAAGAAATACATGCACAAGCTGGAAGAGAAGCAGGATAAAGCAGAACTGCCCTGTCAACAGTCCACTTTAAAAGCAGATGTAAGGAGCTCCCTTATTTTCTCTTTGAAACAAACTGAAAATGTATAGAAAATTTGGCATAGGCACAGAGTGGATTTTTTATTCTGTCTTCAGGCAAAATTCTGTTCTTACAATGGCATCTGATCAATGTGCCTGTTGAGTATCATTTCTATTCAGTATTACAAAAGGCCTATTAAGAGAAAGTATTTTCAGTAGATCAAAACATAAAAAACATTGAAAACAGTCTTTCAGCATCTTCCTTCATAGTGTTAACTGTGATTTTGATCAGCCAAGCACAGAATGATTTTATGGAAATGGAAACATTTCCATATTTCCTAAACATGAGCCAGCAGTGTGCCCAGGTGGCCAAGAAGGCCAACGGCATCCTGGCCTGCATTAGGAATAGTGTGGCCAGCAGGAGCAGGGAGGTCATTGTGCCCCTGTACTCTGCTTTGGTTAGGCCACACCTTGTGTCCTGTGTCCAGTTCTGGGCCCCTCAGTTCAGGAAGGACATCGAGACACTTGAACGTGTCCAGAGAAGGGCAACGAGGCTGAGGAGAGGCCTTGAGCACAGCCCTGTGAGGAGAGGCTGAGGGAGCTGGGGTTGCTTAGCCTGGAGAAGAGGAGGCTCAGGGGAGACCTCATTGCTCTCTACAACTACCTGAAAGGTGGTTGTAGCCAGGAAGGGGCTGGTCTCTTCTCTCTAGCAAGCAGCATCAGAACAAGAGGACACAGTCTCAAGCTGTGCCAGGGGAAGTTTAGGCTGGAGGTGAGGAGAAAGTTCTTCACCAAGAGAGTCATTTGTCATTGCAATGTGCTGCCCAGGGAGGTGGTGGAGTCACCATCCCTGAAGGTGTTCAAGAGGGGACTGGACGTGGCACTTGGTGCCATGGTCTAGTCATGAGGTCTGTGGTGAGAGGTTGGACTCGATGATCTTTGACGTCTCTTCCAACCTTGGCGATACTGTGATTCTGTGAAATGTTTAAGTGTAAATCTTTTGCAGTTCATCTATATATTCAACTAAAAATCAGAGGGGGAGGCCAAAACAAAACACGGAGTCGTTGACTCCCCAATTCAGTTTTGAATCAGTGCATTTTGGCTACTTTAGTTTTGCCTTATTTTCTAGGTTTTATGTGTTTATTTGGTTTTTAATTGCATTTGTATGCTGTGTTCTACACACATCAATTCAGGTATCCTCACGTCATTCCTGTGAGAAGAAAAATAGTGTTAAACTGATGGGGATAGATACAGAGACTGAAATCAAGGAGGAACTTAGTCAACATACTAAAAGTTTGACCTGCAAGTTAGAGTACCTGCTCTGAAAGACCTCCAGCATATGCATACACAAGGGCTCAGGGCACCTTATCAAGAGTCAAAGTTACCACAGAGGGAAGGCAGACAGCCTGTGTCACCTTGTTAGACACTGAACTCCTGAAGCTTCCCCACTCCTTTACATTTACTTCAATTACAAGATCTTCCCTGTTCAGTAATTCCCTGCAATAAACCACAGAGCTACATGAACCCAATGCACTGTTTGCAGTCGGTTTTTATGTTTGTTTGGGCTTTTTCTTTTGCCAATATTTCATATAAGAGCAGTTCTTTCTTTATTTCTTCTAAAGAAATGTTTCCTTTTGAGCACCAAGCTGATCTCTGCTGCCATGATCCCCAGATACCTTTCTGTACACCTCACCTGATTATGTAAGGGGACTGACATGGTAGCATGCTCTTCATGTCATTGAGATGCTCCTTTGAATCTAAACTCCCATTTAAGTAAACGACTCCAGTAATGTATAATTATGGTAAAACATGTCAGGAGGGATAGGATTTGTTCCTGGGAGTGAAGTAAAGACTCAGGATTCTCCCGAGTCATTCTCCTTTACCTCAGTCTTCACTGCAAGGGCCTCCAGCCACACTCCTGGTGTCATGGCAGACGATGCCAGGGACGGGGAGGAAGAACTGCCCATCATAAGTGAAGCTCAGGTTCGTGATCACCTGAAGAACCTGAAAGTGTTCAAGTCCATGGGACCTGACGGGATACACCCATGGGTGCTGAGAGAACTGGCAGATGAGGTTGCCAAGCCCCTCTCTAGTCTATTCCAGAAGTCATGGCAGACTGGGGCAGTCCCCACAGACTGGAAAAGGGGAAACATTGCTCCCATTTTCAAAAAGGGCAAGAAGGAGGAACCGGGGAACTACAGGCCAGTCAGTCTCACCTCTCTGCCCGGAAAGATCATGGAGCAGATCCTCCTGGAGGCACTAATGACTCAGAAGAACAGTGAAGAGGTGATTGGGAGTAGTCAGCATGGCTTTGCCAAGGGCAAATCCTGCCTGACAAACCTGGTGGCCTTCTATGATCAGGTGACAGCATTAATAGATGAGGGGCAAGCAACTGATGTCGTTTACCTGGACTTGAGCAAAGCCTTCGACACTGTCCCACACCACCTCCTGGTCTCCAAGCTGGCGACACATGGGTTTGATGGATGGACCACTAGATGGATAAGGAACTGGCTTGATGGCCGCACCCAAAGAGTGGCTGTCAACGGGTCCATGTCCCAATGGAGGGCAGGGACAAGCAGAGTCCCTCAGGGAGCAGTCCTGGGACCTGTCTTGTTCAACATCTTTGTGGGTGACATGGACAGTGGCATCGAGTGCACCCTCAGCAAGTTTGCTGATGACACCAAGCTGTGTGGTGCAGTGGACACGCTGGAGGGAAGGGATGCCATCCAGAGGGACCTGGACAGGCTGGAGAGGTGGGCACAAGCCAACCTCATGAGCTTCAACAAGACCAAGGGCAGGGTCCTGCATCTGGGTCGAGGCAATGCCAGGCACAAATCCAGGCTGGGCAGGGACTGGCTGGAGAGCAGCCCCGAGGAGAGAGACTTGGGGGTGCTGGTGACGAGAAGCTCAACATGAGCTCTCAGTGTGCACTTGCAGCCTGGAAAGCCAATCAGATCCTGGGCTGCATCAGGAGAAGTGTGACCAGCAGGTCAAGGGAGGTGCTTCTCCCCTCTACTCAGCTCTGGTGAGACCCCACCTGGAGTACTGCCTCCAGTTCTGGAGCCCCTATTACAGGAGGGATGATGGAGGTGCTGGAAGGTGTCCAGAGAAGGGCCACGAGGATGAGCAGAGGGCTGGAGCACCTCTCCTGTGAGGACAGACTGAAGGAGTTGGGGCTGTTCAGTCTGGAGAAGAGAAGGCTCTGAGGTGACCTCGTTGTGGCCTTCCAGTATCTGAAGGGGGCCTACAGGAAGGCTGGGGAGGGACTTCTTAGGATCTCAGGTAGTGATAGGACTAGGGAGAACGGAATGAAGCTGGAAATGGGGAGATTGAGGCTAGATGTGAGGAAGAAGTTCTTCCCCATGAGAGTGGTGAAGCCCTGGAATGGGTTGTCCAGGGAGGTGGTTGAGGCCCCGTCCCTGGAGGTGTTTAAGCCCAGGCTGGATGAGGCTGTGGCCAGCCTGATGTAGTGTGGGGTGTCCCTGCCCATGGCAGGGGTGTTGGAACTAGATGATCCTTGTGGTCCCTTCCAACCCTGACTGATTCTATGATTCTATGTTTCCTGTTGAGAAGGTGTGGTTTGGAAAACACTTTTCACCTTCAAGTTCTGTGGCAGTAGCAGAATAAAAGATCACTGTGGAAGAAACAAACTCCTTCAAAGGCATATTTGCAATATAACTTCATGCAGTCTCATTAATCTCTGTGCTACTCTTGTTTGTTTCTGTTGTAACCACTGGTGTCAGTGGTTAGATCAATAGAAAACTGAATTTGTAGCATGTGGAGAGGAGGAACTGATTATCCTCAAGGGCAAGGAAATTATAACAGACACTTTATTCTGAAGGCAAAAAAGAATTAGACTCTCTGCTTGAGAGTGTCTGCAGTGTAGAACTGCAGTGTTTATGTGATGCCTGCTGTAGCAGCTACCTACACTTGCTAGTTGTGTAATCAAACAAATGACAAAGTCAGCCAAGGATGTGAAACCACAACTATTGCAATGCAAAAGTTCTGGGTTCTTCTAGAAGCCCATCTGTGATATGTGACCATCAGACACAGCCAGGCAGTGCGTGCATCTCCCACTGTGATCAGCAGTACTCTTTCCTCTGTTCTTTTGAGAATATTGCATTGAAGTGTGACTTTAAACAATTAGATTTAATTGCTTACAGAAAACAACATAGAGAGACTTTTTTAAGAGAGTTGCATTTTTCCTGAGCAAAATGCAGTTGTTTGAGAGTTCTGCTTTCCCAGGTAATAAACACCACACACACTGAAGCACTCAGGGCAGACAGAGCAGGAAGCCGTCGTTCCCCATAGATATTGCTGAATCTGCATCTGAGAGCAGCACTGATGTGCCCAGAGAGACCTTTAACAAAAGTAAACACCCCACAACAAAGCATTCAAGATATGTGAATACACCATGGTTGTGACAGGAACTCCTTCTGATCTGAGTACCCAAATGACAGGTCCGCAGTCCCAGCCTGGGCTACGTTGTCCTCTGTATCTTGTATGTTTACAAAAGCTTGAAAGGCTTGGAAGCTTGAAGCCAAAAAGCCTTGAAAACTTGCAGGTCTTTCCTTTGGAAGGTTTTGATTAATGGCTTACAAAGAGCTGTTTCTTTTATCAATAGAAATGAAGTCTTTGTGGGGGAGGGAGGGGGAGTTTCTTAGGTATATAGTTGTAAGGTGTATTATCTTCTGTCAATGCTTTGTGCAGCCTGACTTATCTTTGCACCAAGAGGCCTATTTCACTTGTGTACCTATTAGGCAAAACAACAGTCAGACAGTGCATGCCCCAATAAAAACATTAAAAGTTACTATTAAGAAATTATTATGGAGCATTACTATGTTCATTACTTGTGTTACAACAATAAAGTCTGACACCCTGCAGCTCCAAAGAGCTTTATGCTCTGGCATCTGACAAAGAATATCAAATTCAAATCTCACTGTGGAAAAGTCTGCTGTAGCTGCTGTTTACATCTGACCTTTGTATTTACAGTAAAATTCGGTTTAGATCACTGTTAGAAATTCTTGTGCTTCCTTTTGACCTAATATAGTTAGATGATTGACATTTAAGGTTTTACATAGAGAAGTATAAACAATTAAAATTGCATTTTCTTCTTCCTTTGCTTAAAAAGCTTCCAAATTTTCCCACTGCTTGTATGAGAGGTACTGAATACTCTGTGTTGTAAGGAAGGTGCATGACTTGTTTGGAAGGGCCACCATCTCATTTGTTACTCATTCAAGCAGTAGCCAACTTTCATCACACTCACAGAATCACAGAATCAAAGAGGTTGTAAAAGACCTCAGAGATCATCAAGTCCAACCTATTACCTAATACCTAACACCTCCTGACAAACCATGGCCTCAAGCACTACATCCAATCCTTTTTTGAACACTTCTAGGGAAGGGGAGTCCACCACCTCCCTGGGCAGCACATTCCAATGGCTAACAACTCTCCCAGTGAAGAACTTTCACCTCACCTCCAGCCTAAACTTCCCCTGGCACAGCTTGAGACTGTGTCCTCTTGTTCTGGTGGTGGCTACCTGGGAGATGAGACCAATCCCCACCTGGCTACATCCTCCCTTCAGGGAGTTGTAGAGAGCAAGAAGGTCTCCCCTGAGTCTCCTCTTCTCCAGGCTAAGCAACCCCAGCTCCCTCAGCCTCTCCTCACAGGGCTGTGCTCCAGACCCCTCCCCAGCTTTGTTGCCCTTCTCTGGACACCTTCCAGCAAGTCAACATCTTTCCTAAACTGAGGGGCCCAGAACTGGACACAGGACTCCAGATGTGGCCTAACCAGTGCTGAGTACAGGGCAGAATGACTTCCCTGTTCCTACTGGCCATACTGTTCCTCATACAGGCCAGGATGCCATTGGCCTTCTTGGCCACCTGGGCACACTGCTGGCTCATGTTCAGCCTACTGTCAACCAGTGACTCCAGGTCCCTTTCTGGCTGGCTTCTCTCCAGCCACTCTGACTCCAGCCTGTAGCTCTGCATGGGGTTGTTGTGGCCAAAATGCAGCACCCAGCACTTGGACTTGTTGAATGCCATCATGTTGGACTATGCCCATGTGTCCAGCCGGTCAAGGTCCCTCTGCAGAGCTCTTCTACCCTCTAGCAGATCAACTCCTGCCCCCAGATTGGTGTCATCTGCAAATTTACTGATAATGGACTCAAACCCCTCCTCTAGATCATCAGTGAAGATATTGAATAGGATGGGGCCCAGCACTGATCCCTGGGGGACACCACTGGTGCCTGGCTGCCAGCTGGATGTGGCAGCATTCACCACCACTCACTGGGCTCAGCCTCCAGCCAGTTTCTAACCCAGCTCAGAGTGCTCCTGTCCAAGCCATGGGCTGATAGCTTGGCCAGGAGTTTGCTGTGGGGGATATCTATGTCTGTGTGCATTTGTTTGTACACCTTTAAAGAGATGCATGTAAAAGCTTTTTGCTTACATAATTTCCATCTTGTTCTGCTTTGGGTGCTCACACAGAATTTATAGCACCTGCAAAAAAATAGTCTATTAAATACAGTGCTGGCAAAATCTTCTTTCCCATTTCTTTCCTCTGGTTCCACAACATTGTTTTGTTGTTCTGTTCAAGCTTTGCCCTACATTCACAGCCTCTAGCAGAGACTGGGATGGGTAAGAAGTCAAGAGAATGCAGGGCTTAGCACAGAGTAGCAAACCAAAACGTCAGCGATGCATTGGCAACCAGTTACACAAGTAAAATGAAATCCTCATCTGGACAATAGATTCTATACACATCCACGGTAAAGTCCCAAGCACAGGAACCTCCACAAGGTCACCACTGATGGCCTCATTTGCTCTCCAATTTCCAAATGCACTATTTAACATTAAATACAATACAATACAATACACCAGGTTGGAAGAGACCTTCAAGATCATCGCGTCCAACCCATCAACCAATCCAACCCACCTAAACAACTAACCCATGGCACCAAGCACCCCATCAAGTCTCCTCCTGAACACCTCCAATGAAGGTGACTCCACCACCTCCCCAGGCAGCCCATTCCAATGGGCAATCACTCTCTCTGCATAGAACTTCTTCCTAACATCCAGCCTAAACCTGCCCTGGCGCAGCCTGAGACTGTGTCCTCTTGTTCTGGTGCTGGCTGCCTGGGAGAAGAGACCAACCTCTGCCTGGCTACAACCTCCCTTCAGGTAGTTGTAGAGAGCAAGAAGGTCACCCCTGAGTCTCCTCTTCTCCAGGCTAAGCAACCCCAGCTCCCTCAGCCTCTCCTCACAGGGCTTGTGTTCCAAACCTCTCACCAACTCCGTTGCCCTTCTCTGGACACGTATTATAATGTAAGCCATGGAGGGATCTAAAGGAATAAGTTTATTGATGTCGCTGCACCTTGGGATAGAAATGAACCTTGGCAAGACAGAATCAGCCATGAAGAAAAGACACATCCCTTTTATGACATGTGATATGCCATGAGCACCTCCTCATATGGATGCACACAAACTGCTCCCAGTTACAGCTGAGCAGCATCAAGGTGTATGCTGATTACAAGTGGCTTCTACCCAAGCAGCACCTGCCCAGGCCAGAAGTAGGAAGAGCAGCTGAGCTGTCTGCAGACTGTCCTGAGAAGAAACTCTGAATCCCCTCTAGCCACAATTTAAGCATAAAAGTATCCACAATAAGGAGTGCTGGGATTGCACGAGATACACAAATTCTACCCCCGTGGGTGACAGCAATTCATAGCAGTGGTCTCACACCACCAGTGCATAGAGAGATGTAGTCTTAACCATTTGGAAAGTTTACTGATTAAAACTTGTTTGGTAGGGTGATGAGAAAACGTAGTGTATGATTGCAGCCAAGTGCACATAGTGCACCTTCTGATAACTGGGGCCAGCAAGAATGCTTTTATTTGTCAAAGAGCTTACTCAGCACAGTTAAGCAAAGGGTAAACACTACACCTACTGTATTTGTGAAGAGCTGTTTCAGCAGACCCCTTGGTGTGTCAGCAGGCTTATTCACAGAACTTAATAAGTGTAAATGGGTATTTGCTAATGCAAAAAATACTTTCCCCATATACAAAGACCAAATCTTTCACGTTACAATTGACAGTCTTGAGATGCCAGTGTGCAAAGTTAATTACGTTGTCAAAGACATTTTAAGAAGCTGAGCCTGGTTTTGTTTGAAGGTCTTTGTCATTTACAAATTAGAGAGAGGTGCTGCAAAGCCCCTGGTGCTGTTAGTGTAAACAGGGAATGAAAGAGGAGCAGCCTTATCTCTGGCAGGATTGTTCTTTGTTGTGGATGAGGATCATCCTATTCTGACTCTCACAGAACTCCTACGGGATGCCAGGACTAAAAGCAGGCTTGAAGAGCCTGAACTTTAAAAAGTCAAACTGCTAGACAATGAAGGTGAGAGCAGAGAATATGGACAGAGGAAGGTTGTACCACTTTCCAAATGTCATGTCACATTAGGTTAGTAGAGGAAAGGAAAAAGGAAACCAATGGAATTAAAACCAAATAAATAAATTCAAAATTGCCTTTGCAGTCATCCCCAGCTCCTTGTGACAAATATTTACAGAATGCCATCTAATGCAGCCCTAATACTTTGAGACTATATCAATTTTATATCTATGTGTGTGTGAGCAAGTGTTACTCCAAGAGGGTGCCCTGTGTGCACAATGTCTTTCACTTGGAAGAACGGTTGTCAGCTTGTGGGTGGGAGCAGTTGCTCTGGAAGGAGAGTCCCTTTCCTCTGATGGATACAGCAACAGCTCGCTTTAGTTTTATTGCCCTGGCTACAAAAATAGATCTTTTGGGCTCAATCAATGTGAAAAATGCTTTTCCTTGGAAAAACAGAATAGCAGCTATAATGCTGCAAATCCTTCATGGGCAGGACTCCTTCTAGCTCACAGGGCCTCAGTGAAGAGTGGGTTTACAAGGCTTCTGGTAAAGCAGCAAGAATGAAAATAATGTAGTTTATTTAGAGACTTTTTTGCATAGGAAGTAAAATGCCAGCAAAAGCACACAGAAAGTTACAGAAGTCATTGTTTTGCAAGTCAGAGGTATAAGTACAGTTAAATGGCAGGGTGAAAGCAGAACATGAATGCTCTGAACGCTTGTTTCCCAGTGTTGCTAATAAGACTTGAAGATTTAATTTCTCAGGCTCCTCATCAAATGATCCATCTTTACGATGGAAGTATTTAGAGGCAAGAAAGGAGCTTGACAGACTCAAAGACAAAAAAGTGCTGTAAAGAAGTTAATTTTGTGAATGCCTGCCTGTTGCAGGGAAAGGCAAACGTTCCAGGGAATGAGTTTTGTTTTCCTGGTTAACATAGAGCCTCCCGCCACAACAATGGGAGAGAGAAAGCCGTGGTGTCCTTTTTCACATACATTAACAGCTCTGTGGTGCTACATGTCTCAGTGAATACAAACTATGAAGGATCTTTGAAACACCATTTTTGGAAAAGTTCACTTAAAAATTATTTTGACACCTTCAAATAAGACAAGTCCCTTGAGCTCCAAGAGGTCAATGTATTCTTGTAGGTGGAGGCTGCTGGTGATGCACAGCAGGAGCTGTTTCCCAGCTGTATCACTGATTAGCAGGAATCTCACCTTGCCAAGCCTTTAAAGCCTTGCAGAAAACGCACCAATTAAGTGTTCAAATCCTTCAGCCTTAAGCCATATGTCAGGGGAAAATAATTCACTGGCACAGGGCTTTGGGTCAAGCTTCTTAGCCCAGCAGTTGATGTGATAATGCCTTAGCATTGTGCTGCTTGCCCACCCAGGAGGAAGGCAGGGAGACCTGGCAATTGTTTCTCTCTAAAGCAGAGCTCTGAAGAATATGAATGTAAGTGTGACTCATTAATAATCTCAATTTTAAGGAAAGATGATGGAGGAGGAATGTTTAAAGTATTCTTGGCTCAGATAGTATTCACTGAAAAAGTGTTGCTTTCCTCTGCCTCACAGCCCTGCCTGCAGTTCAGGGCTCCTGCTGTTACTGCCTTCTTTTTGCACCAAGTAAGGAGTTTTCTGGGTAGATTTGGGGGAATGGAAATCAGGAATCCAGCTTTACTTATGGAAAGGAAGGGTCCATTTCTTAAGGTCTGGCAGAGATCATATGAGGATTCACTGAGGATAGCCACATGTTGAGCTGCAAGCTAAATTAAGACTCCTCAGATGCTGGAACAGCAGGGCAAGTTCCTCTGCCCTAAGTGCACTGTCTGTGTAATGAGGTCACTAACCTTTGAGGAGGCAAAGAAATTCCCAGAAAAGGTGGCTGAAAACAAACTGTCTGAAAGAGATTTCCTGCCGTGTCTCCAAGGTATGAGAAGGGCCCCTCTCTCCTGAACTACAAAATTTGTGCCTTTTCATAGCGGAGAGAGCACGGATGGCCACATGGTCATTACAGTACTGCCATCCAAAGCCTCTTGTGTGTGGATCTTAGACCTACCCTATAGTGAGATGCCACAGCCTCACCTCTAAGGAGCAAGAGGAAACCTGCTAAAAGAGAAAGCTGTAAATATTTCAAGTGTCCAGCTGGAAGGCACTTGAAATAACAAGTTGATTCTGCACTGCGATGAGTATTGGATGTTCAAATATTGTGGACTACTTCTTCCCCATATATCCACGTGGTTCTCACATCTCAGCATCCCCAAAGTGACATGGGTCAGGGTATGAAGGAGTCTGCACTAGGACAGGGAACTGAAGATGGGAGGCCCATAATCTAGTTAGTGAAGCAACCTCTGCCAGAGCCTGCAGTGTGCCCAGGCAGCCAAGAGGGCCAATGGCATCCTGGCCTGCATCAGGAACAGTGTGGCCAGCAGGAGCAGGGAGGTCATTCTGCCCCTGTACACTGCACTGGTTAGGCCACACCTTGAGTCCTGTGTCCAGTTCTGGGCCCCTCAGTTTAGGAAGGATGTTGTCTTGCTGGAAGGTGTCCAGAGAAGGGCAACAAAGTTGGTGAGGGGTTTGGAACACAAGCCCTATGAGGAGAGGCTGAGGGAGCTGGAGTTGCTTAGCCTGGAGAAGAGGAGACTCAGGGGTGACCTTATTGCTCTCTACAACTACCTGAAGGGAGGTTGTGGACAGGTGGAGGTTGGTCTCTTCTCCCAGGCAGCCAGCACCAGAACAAGAGGACACAGTCTCAGGCTGCACCAGGGGAGGTTTAGGCTGGATGTTAGGAAGAAGTTCTATACAGAGAGAGTGATTGCTCATTGGAATGGGCTGCCTGTGGAGGTGGTGGAGTCACCATCATTGGAGGTGTTCAGGAGGAGACTTGATGGGGTGCTTGGTGCCATGATCTAGTTGTTTAGGTGGGTTGGATTGGTTGATGGGTTGGACACGATGATCTTGAAGGTCTCTTTTGGTCTCTTCTCTTCTCTTCTCTTCTCTTCTCTTCTCTTCTCTTCTCTTCTCTTCTCTTCTCTTCTCTTCTCTTCTCTTCTCTTCTCTTCTCTTCTCTTCTCTTCTCTTCTCTTCTCTTCTCTTCTCTTCTCTTCTCTTCTCTTCTCTTCTCTTCTCTTCTCTTCTCTTCTCTTCTCTTCTCTTCTCTTCTCTTCTCTTCTCTTCTCTTCTCTTCTCTTCTCTTCTCTTCTCTCTTCATAGTATTCTTGCAGTACCAAGTATGATATTTATATATATGCAGGGGGAAAATAAGAAAAGGAGACCAATGTAAATTAGGCACAGACACAGAAAACAGAGATTAGATATTGTGAGCAACCTCTGGACACCAGTTTGGTTTAAAGTGAGTTTCTCCACCTGCCTATAACTGTGTCATATATGATCAAAAAACCTGGGCATGGTCCTGCTTTTACAAGCTTTCTGCTTAAATGTTTATGTGCTGTGAATTAAATCATGCACTTAAAGAGGGAAGAGGATGGAATGGAAAACTTTCTAACCCTAGTGATGGATAGATTGCTCATTACTCATACTAACAGACCGCCAGTCCAGGCAGGAACTTTCCATCCAGTAAATGTATCTCGCTGAAAATTTGCCAGGTAGAGAAAAATGTTTCTTTTGCCATTTTTAATGATTTCTCAAAGGGTTCTGGATTCTTTCTACAGAAGGAATAAAGAAGAATCCACAAGACTAAGAAATACTGATCAACCAGCATATTCTGAACTTAATAAACCAAACTTCTCTGTCTGTCTCTAAGCTGCTCTGCCTCACAGTCTATCTGCTGCAAATGTTTTATCACGTCAATGTCTATCTTACTTCATCAAAACTGACACTATCAATTATCAGCTAAGTTGAAAGCTCTATAAAGCTCTCAGCTGAAAATGTGAATAGTGTTAAATTGCCAGTTTTGCAGTCCTCTCTGCCAAATATTCTTTATTTCGGTACTTTGGCAGATGGGTAAGATCCGTGTCTTCATCTGGTGCCCTTTATTAAGTTAACCTTTGCTAAGTTAACCTAAGCTTTGCTATACAGCTGATTTCAAACAATACTTTAAATCTTGGAAGTTAAACCAGCACTTTCTCTGTTCAAGTTAATCCTCTGAAACACATAATGTAGATTTTTCAGTGTTTTTAAGCACTGCAAATTGACTCATGAGCTCTCAATGTAGCCCAACTAGAGAGCTCCCTGTGTTGGAGCTCTCTAGTTGGCTGCTTTGTCACAAACCTTCTGCACTCTTCCATTCCTATTCACAAGCACAGCTTGGGTGAAGGTCTGTCTTCACATCACTTGTTCTTCATCTGAGTTCATCTCCTTATACTAGCAGGGCTGTAGGGTTTTTTGGAAGATCTGCCTGTGACTGGGCAAGAGCAGCCTGATTTCTGGTTGCGTCTGTAACTAAGGAAATTGTTCTCTCTGAGATGATTTCTGAAGACCACTTCCTTATAGGAGGCTTACCAGCACCGGTTAGGCCACACCTTGAGTACTGTGTCCATAGGACATTGAGACACTTGAAGGTGTCCAGAGACAGGCAACAAGGCTGGTGAGGGGTTTGGAGCACAGCCCTGTGAGGAGAGGCTGAGGGAGCTGGGGTTGCTTAGCCTGGAGAAGAGGAGGCTCAGGGGAGACCTTATTGCTGTCTACAACTCCCTGAAGGGAGGTTGTAGCAAGGAGGGGTTGGTCTCTTCTCCCAGGCTACCAGCACCACAACAAGAGGACACAGTCTCAAGCTGCACCAGGGGAAGTTTAGGCTGGAGGTGAGGAGAAAGTTCTTCACAGAGAGAGTTGTTAGCTGTTGGAATGTGCTGCCCAGGGAGGTGGTGGAGTCACTGTCCCTGGAGTTGTTCAAGAGGGGATTGGACGTGGCACTTGAAGCCATGGTTTAGTTAGTCATGAGGTGTTGGGTGACAGCTTGGACTTGATGATCTCTGAGGTCTCTTACAACCTTACTGATTCTATTGTTTAGTCATGTTTTTTGAAGAAGCCTGTGACAGCCTTCACCTCTGCATGAATGTGCCTTCGCCCAGCGTCTGCACAGCAAGCATTCACAGGTACAAATAAATACACTCCACTCATTCTTCTACAACCTGTCTTTTTGTTACACGCTTATGCAGGTGGGAGCCTGGTTTCTGAGTGGTTTGTAGGTGACAGGAACAAGATGGGACTGGTCCAGGTCTCACACATTATTAAATGCTCTTAATAAATTGATAAAACTGCACCCTACAAGAAGGTGAATTCTTTGCCCAGACTTCTACTGGAAGATTATGGAAGAAGTAAGAATTCCATGTCTGTTTTTCAACAGACATTTCCTGTTTTTCTACCTTTTTTTCCCCCTGGGCCATATTTGCAGATTTCTTTTTTGAATTATTTTTTTTTTTTCCCCAGGATTTCTGGCTGTCTGGAAGTCTGAACAGAATACTGCTCACTTCTACACACTGCAAAGCCCAAACTAGTCAATTACACTGAAATGGTACTTTAAGCAATTTAACAATGATAGAAATGTGTCCAGTTCTGGGCCACTCAGTTTAGGAAAGATGTTGTCTTGCTGGAGCATGTCCAGAGAAGGGCAATGAAGTTGGTGAAGGGTTTGGAACACAGGCCTGTGAGGAGAGGCTGAGGGAGCTGGGGTTGCTTAGCCTGGAGAAGAGGAGACTGAGGGGTGACCTTCTTGCTCTCTACAACTACCTGAATGGAGGTTGTAGCCAGGCAGAGGTTGGTCTCTTCTCCCAGGCAGCCAGCACCAGAACAAGAGGACACAGTCTCAGGCTGCGCCAGGGCAGGTTTAGGCTGGAGGTTAGGAAGAAGTTCTCTACAGAGAGAGTGATTGCCCATTGGAATGGGCTGCCTGGGGAGATGGTGGGGTCACCTTCATTGGAGGTGTTCAGGAGGAGACTTGATGGGGTGCTTGGTGCCATGGTTTAGTTGTTAGGTGGGTTGGATTGGTTGATGGGTTGGACGCGATGATCTTGAAGGTCTCTTTCAACCTGGTGTATTGTATTGTATTGTATTGTACTGTAAATGGCCATAATCCTGCAACTTCATACAGCTGGTGACCTCAAATGTTCAGCTAATACAAGACCTTGAACCAGTACCCCAGGAGTGTTATCAAGGAGAGAGAGATATGGAAATCACATAAGCAACTGAATCATAAATATTCTCAAGAGAAGGATGTGTTATTTAATCCTTGCAAAGGTCCTTCAGTACTGAACATTACCTGAGGCTCTCCCACTTCTTTTCCTGTGGTTAAGTGTTAATGTGGGCAATTTTTAAAACCTAGCCTGTGCAGTTTGCCTTTGCTGCACAGCCCACCCTGGCCCAGTGGCTGGGATACCCTCACTCACTGAGCTGGGAGTGTGAGTGCCTACAGCACATGTGATTCTGTTGCAGACAACTCTTCATGGGTGACCTTGCCCCAGACCTCTGGTGCTGCTGGAGAAGACCACTATCTGCCCCCCACATCATGGGATTACAAAGTACAATACAATAGAATACAATAGAATAAACCAGATTGGAAGAGACCTTCAAGATCATTGTGTCCAACCCATCAACCAATCCAACCCACCTAAACAACTAACCCATGCAACCAAGCACCCCATCAAGTCTCCTCCTGAACACCTCCAGTGATGGTGACTCCACCACCTCCCCAGGCAGCCCATTCCAATGGGCAATCACTCTCTCCGTGTAGAACTTCTTCCTAACCTCCAGCCTAAACCTCCCCTGGCGCAGCCTGAGACTGTGTCCTCTTGTTCTGGTGCTGGCTGCCTGGGAGAAGAGGCCAACCTCTGCCTGTCTACAACCTCCCTTCAGGTAGCTGTAGAGAGCAATAAGGTCACCCCTGAGTCTCCTCTTCTCCAGGCTAAGCAACCCCAGCTCCCTCAGTCTCTCCTCATAGGGCTTGTGTTCCAAACCCCAGCTTTGTTGCCCTCCTCTGGACACGCTCCAGCAAGTCAACATCCTTCCTACAACAACAGTGAAGCTGAACAGTACATGGGGAAATACAGAGAGACTTTGGCAAAATTTAAAGGAGCTGGCTAAAAGGAAAAAGCCATAAAGAAGCATGAAGATCTCTGAAGGCATTCAAAATAATCCCTGGCATGTTCCTATGTGACCTTCTTTAGGTGAACCTGTCTCAGCATGGGGGTTGTACCTGATAATCTTCAGAGGTGTGATTCTGTGATTCCTGGGTGAGAGCTTGGGGTGGAAACTGCTGCATCCTCTAATTATGTCTGATGAGCTACTTTGTCAATGAGATAATATGTTTGGTTTTATCTGTGACTTCACAGCAAAAGTTTTGGACAGATAGAGAGTGAAGTATATGCTGGCCTCTTTGGCAGATCATATAGAAACTTTGTTCCCCAACTGGCAGGACACAATATATGCATGCACATATATATCTATGTTTGTGTGTATAAATCCATATGAGGTTGAGTAAGACCCTGATGGCCTCCTTCTGCAGCATCTGGAGCTGGCACATTGTCTTACAGTCAGCTTCAGAAACAGGAGGCTGCAATAACACAGCTGTCAGGTAACAAATGCAGACAATATCAAGGCCTCAGTGGGAGGAAGAGATGAAACTCCCCATAAAGTTAAAGATGTGAGAAGGTATTTTTGGGATGTTGCCCAGTCATCCAGATTCAGCAAGGAGTCAGATAAGGCTCCAAGGCTTCACACAATCTTCACATACCAAAAAACCAACAACCAAACAAACACAACAAGAAACCACAACCCACCACCCAAAAAAAGTCCAAACCCAAAGCAACAAAACCCCAAACCCACAAACAAACAAAAGCTTGCAGGTCTTTAATGAGAGACAACTGACATCATTTCAGCCTTGCCTGGGTTTGGACTGAGCTCTACACTTGATTAAAGTTGTCATTTGGGAGGAGATTCTTGTTTCATTTTTGTGGCCAGGATTTCTGCTGTACTTTATAAAATCCTGTGCAGTGCTAACAGAAAGGCTGTAGAGGTTAATAATACATTTAATTCTAAGACATTAATTTCCTGAGGCTTCTTTTGCAACTGAACTTCACCTGTTTGATAGAGGCCTTGGATTTAATTTTTCTCCTCACAGTCATGTGTGGTCATGGTGACTGTGTAGCCACAGACACAAAGAAGATAGTCAAAGTTTTCCAGTTTCTGTATGCAAGACTCTGGTCTCCCCTGATGATTACGTCATTTTCTCTCGTCCTTGAGGAATGTCCCATCCCATAAAAAGCAATCCACATGAATTATGTGTACTGACCCGAGAGCATCAATGAGGTACCATTTAGAAAGTGTTGATCCTGGAGTCCTAAGTGTTCAAGACTTTGGTCCTGCTTTCTCTCTCCTGCTAACACCTAGGGCTTCTAAGTGGACAATGTATAATCTTAGCTGCAAAATGCTCCAAATTCAAGTACATACGAGGGTGTATGAATCGCACACAGGTACCGACAGAGGTATTTGCTTTAACTGCAATCTTTATGCTTTCTAACAAATTCCAGTTGTGATCTTAATTTCAGTTTTTAAGTTACACACTTTAGTACACCCTGCATTATAAAATCTAGGTTTTTGCATCCTTTTTGTGTACCAAAACAAGGACTGGTCTTTTGCCATCTCAGCTGTATTTCTTGTGTTCCTTAGCTAAGATTCACTCAGTAGCTCCTGTTACAGTTTCTCCTCTCTCTTGTTTCTTAGTCAAAGAAAACCAGACCAAAGTAAAAGATATTTTCCAGTGTCAGAATACAAAATGTTACAGGAATTCAAAGCATGGAGCTGATCTGACTAACTGCTGCAGGAGTTGTACTGTTTGAGGAAACATTTTCAGTCTAGTCATAGGATATGAACTTAGAATCGTAGAATCAATAAGGTTGGAAAAGACCTCAGAGATCAGGAAGTCCAACCTATCACCCAACACCTCATGACTACTAGGCCATGGCTTCACATCCAATCCTTTTTTGAACACCTCCAGGGATGGTGACTCCACCACCTCCCTGGGCAGCACATTCCAATGGCAAATTACTTCTTCTGTGAAGAACTTTCTCCTCACCTCAAGCCTAGACTTCCCCTGGTGCAGTTTGAGACTGAGTCCTCTAAACTTGACATAAACAAAATACAAACATGTGAGCACTACCAGAGAGCTGCTGATGCCTCCTCCATTTCCAGAGATGCAGCAGGCAGAAGTTCAGACTTTAATGAGGTGGGGAAGTGTGGCATCAATATCCTACTCTAAAGGTGATCTTCTGAAGACATAGGGGTACAGGGCACCCAAGTGACCTCCTGATGTTCTTCCTCCCAGGGACAGGGACTTTGGGGATTTCTACTGTCCTTCAGAATGGGGTTATTTAGCTTTGAGCCTGGGAGGGATCTAAAGCAAAAGCCCAGGAACACGTTCAGTGCTGGGAAGGAAGCTGGATCTTTAGAAAATAGTGCTTAAAAAACAAAGCTAGGTTTCTGAAGTGGTTCACATTTGCAGCTCCACTGTTTCCATTTCACAGCCACTTCTGAAATGACAATAATGTGCCAGAGCTACTTCTGTATACACACAGGAATGACTTATAGTAAAACCATTGGATGCCATGATCTTGAGGGTCTCTTCCAACCTGGTTGATTCTATTCTATTCTATTCTATTCTATTCTATTCTATTCTATTCTATTCTATTCTATTCTATTCTATTCTATTCTATTCTATTCTATTCTATTCTACTCTATCCGATTCTAATTCTATTCTAATTCTATTCTAATTCTATTCTATTCAAAGATGACAATTCTGTAGTAGTTCCTTGTTAAAACCGATGAGTGACCTGTAAGAATGTGCTGCTAAGAAGTATAACAGTTAAAGGTGGTTGTAGCCAGGAAGGGGTTGGCCTCTTCTCTCTAGCAACCTGCACCAGAACAAGGGGACACAGTCTCAAGCTGTGCCAGGGGAAGTTTAGGCTGGAGGTGAGGAGAAAGTTCTTCACTGAGAGAGTCATTCATCATTGGAATGTGCTGCCCAGGGAGGTGGTGGAGTCACTGTCCCTGGAGGTGTTCAGAGGGGACTGGACGTGGCACTTGGTGCCATGGTCTAGTCATGGGGTCTGTGGTGACAGTTTGGACTTGATGATCTTTGAGGTCTCTTCCAACCTTGGTGATACTGTGATACTTTTCAGCTGACTCATCTGAAACTCCCCAAGCTCTCCATGAGCTCTTTTTGTTTCACTCATCATTGCTGACAGAAAAGATAACCTGAGCCACATTAATTACACTGCTAGTTCTATCTCTGCAACATCAGCTGTGGTTAGAATATGCCTTCAGCAACATCTGAAAAACCACAGTGGTTTGCAGCATACTTGTTTGGCACATGTGATGGTAAGACTCAACTGCCAGATCTTTGTGGATTCAAACCAAACCCACCTCCGGCTGCTAATCAAACAGAATCTCTGGTGTAGTGGATGAGTCTCAGTGAACCTGCACCCATGATCTCTGTACCCACCCAGAAAAAGTGGGCAATTAAACCTCACTCCATGGCTTTCATAGCAGATGGTATTAAAAACATGACATGCACTTTGGTCAGGGCTTTTAAATCACAGACTCACACAGGACTACAGAATGTTAGAGGTTGGAAGGGTCCTCCAGAGTCCAAGCCCCCTGCCAAAAGCAGGATCACTTAGGGTAGGCCACACAGCAATCCATCCAGGTGGGTTTTGAAAGCGTCCAGTGAAGGAGACTCCACAACCTCTCTGGGCAGCCTGTTCCAGTGCTCCACCACCCTCACTATAAAGAAGTTTCTCCTCATGCCAAGGTGAAACCTCCTGTGTTCAATTTTGTATCCATTGTTCCTTGTCTTGTTGCTTTGCACCACTGAGAAGGGACTGGTCCCATCCCTCGTCACCCATCCCTCAGATATTTGTAGACACTGATGAGATCCCCTCTCAGCCTTCTCTTCTCAAGACTTAACAGCCCTGGGTCTCTCAGTCTCTCTTCATAAGGGAGATGCTCAAGTCCCCTAAGCATGTTGAAGGAAAAAATCTTGGAGAGTGTTTTAATAACATTTTAATACAGGAATATAACAAAAGCTCTCTAGTGAGTACTTTCAACATGTTTATTCCCATGTCCTCCCTCTTACTTCACTTACAAGTTTTCTTAAAAAGCTAGCACATTTTGCTTTTTTAGGTTCTCTTTACATCCCAATCAATCAATCAATCAATAGCTCATTTAATCCGTGATAATGAATTAAAATTTCAGGTCAAGTAATATCAGTCCAGTCAGCCAGAGCTGCACATTATGATCTCAAGGGCACTAAGGGCTTTTCTTTTTGTGAGTTTCTGGTGGTTTAAAATGTTTGGCAGCATGTTAAACCAAAGGGTTTCACTTTTGGTCCGATGCAGGATTCCAGGATTTCCTCTGTGTGCTACACAGCAAGAGGTGAATCTGTAGCTTGCATTCAATTAAACAGATCATGAAAGTAAGTGTATTGCATATACAGCAGTCACTGCAGCCTAGTCAATACCTATAGCCCACAAGCAGCTCAGACTTCACTGCTCATTTAGGGATGATCTTACAAGAAACCAGAATCATGATATATTTCAGTATACCAAAAATCTGGAAAGAAAATATCAACCAAGAAAGAATTAATTAATTTGATTCCTGTGGATGGTAATTTCTGTTTGCCTTCAGAGGTGCAGTCATTACTTATCCTGACATCTTGTGTGCAAACACCAGCAGGGTCAAGCTTAAACAATGGGAAGCCTGGCTGTAAAGGCTGTCCATTCCAGTATTTCCCTGAATGTGAAAAGTGAACAACTACAAATGGGTAACTTGTAAGTTGCTCATTAGGGCAATAACTCTTGCTGACAAATGAGCTCCGAGCTGGGTGGGGAGGAAAGAAGCGAAAGTTCCCTGATCTCTTTTGTCTGGGTACAATGTGCTGGATTTAATAGAGGCTGGGAAGTCTGAGCAGAACATTGCTGCTGGGGGTTAAAAAAAAAGCAGGAGTTGTTTCTAGTGGGGCTGAGCCAAAACGAAATGCAGTCTTTCTCCTGCCTTTATTTTTCTCTTGGTGGTTTTTTTTGGTCGGTTGGGGTTTTTTTTTTCCCCCTTCTAGAGCAACACTGAAGGTGTGCTCCTCACAGCTCACAGCCATCGCTGCACAGAGTTTACCATTTCCACCTGCATGGATGCTTTATCTTGTGCCATCCACTTGGAATCCTCCCTTTTGTCTGCCAAGTCAAATGAAGTTAAAATACTCTCCTGCTGATTTGGCAGGATTAAGAAATAAATTAAAGCACCCTGGCCGCCTAGAAGTCTTGTTTTACCAGCTGCTTGCTGAAGTCTACTAATGATTGCATTTTAAGTCCTTTGAGCACTTGAGGTTCAGCAGGTTAAGCCTACTGGACCTAATGACACGGGAGTCATGTGTATCCTGTATCGGAGAGATCAATGTTTTATAGCAGGTTGGCTTAGCAATAAATGGTGAAAAACAGAGCATCACTTTGCACCTAGTCCTATTAAACACGCAGTACTGCCTCGCTGACGTGTCTAAAGGCCAGGTAGCCTCTCTGGCAGCCGTCGTCACTTCTTGCCAAGCTAGAGCTGTCATATGGACTCAAGTAAATCTGTTCCATTTGTGGAAAATGAAAAACTCAAGGACCATGAGAATATAAAATGTGATTTGGAAGTCATTTAACCATCCATAAGGGGTTACTTCATTAAACTTAAACATATCTCTGCACGTGTTTCACTTGAAATAAATTTTAGGATATGATGATTTTAAAAGGTAGGAAAGAAAATAAAGGAAACATGCTAACCAGGGACTCCTGAAAATGTTTGTGTCTACTATTTTGCCAAAGACTGTTTGGGCTGGATCATTACCTCACATGTGCTATGCCTGAAATGGACTGCAGTATGAAATACAGCAAAAGTGTGTTTTGCTCACAGGGAATTAAAATGAAAGCCAAGACAGTTGGTTTCACTGGACTTGGAAAAAATCAGTGGAACATTTCCATCTAAGAAAGTTTGCATGAGCTTACTCACCTGTGGCACTCTTAAGAACTTTTCCCCAATCTCAGGGTCTGTCTTGGGTAACTTCCTGCCCAAATTCTTGGATTCTGACGTTTGATTAGGTCTGAACACATTGCAAGTCACTTGTACCATAAAATCACCTTTATTTCAAAGAAGCTTTGTCAAAGTCTCTCCGTGGCAGCACTACCTTTGCCTTCTGAAGACAAGCCAGTTCTGCAAAGGACAAGCATGACTTCTTCAGACCTCTCAAATATGTGATTTTCAGAACCAGGAGCAGTTTGGATAATTTGTGAAACCTGACATTTTCCAAAACCATCTCTTGGTGGCTTAGCCTTTCAGAATATGCTAAGCATCCCTTCAGGTTTTAAGATACCCCATGGCTTACTGAGGCACACACTGATGATTATCAGTTGAATGAATCCTGTCAGGAAAGATTTGGATCCATGAAAACAAGGACTTCCTAGAGAATAGATAACAAAGGTTCATCCAGTCATCCCCTCTTCTGTACCTTGAAGTAAACAAAGAGGAACTGTAGGCTGGCTGCTTAGCTCCTCTCTTCTCCCGTTTCCTCCACTGGAATTTCCACAGTTAGGATGCATTTCTCCAAAGAGATGTGAGATAACTTAATTTGCTGCCAGGACTTAATTGGGCCATTCTTACTGGTAACTTCCATCTAGTGCAGCAGAGGAGTGTTCTGAGTGATTTACTGACTCGAGACCTGCTGAAACGAAGGTTTGCAGGATGAAAATATGCAGCGCATAAAAGAGGTCACATATCACCAATAAAAAGACAGATTTTCTTCTTCACATTTTATATGTAGCTGCATCACTGACTTAAGAGCATTCCCTACCACTAGCTGATTGCCACTGTGGTTTTCTATAACAACCTTCTGTTGCTGCAGCCTCATACTTCAGCAGTCCAGCACACTTCAGTCCTGGTGGCTGCCTGGTAATACTTTCTCAAAACCTCTTTATTAACACCAGTGAGCCTGGGTTTCTCTCAGATGACTTGTGAGAAACCCAATAGGGATGGCATATAAAAAGAAACCCAAACTGTTCACTGTAGACCTTAGCTCAAAAGTTTGCATCTGCAGAAAAGGGTTTTCTGAATCTGAACTTGGGCCAATATAAGAAGTAATGATTATTAAACAACTCAAACCTGAATGCTGTCAGAATGTGGTTACATGCAAATGTGGAGATTTAATTTTGGCCTGATACCCAGTTCCCAAGCTTGCTGGAATTGCCTCATAAAGTGTTAATAGTAAGTTTCTCTACCAGAAAATTAAGTAGTACTGTCCTGAAGGGACAAGCCCCAAAACATGCCCAGACAACAGATTAAGCACCTGTGAATGTGCAAACCTGGACATTTCCTGAGGTCCAGATAGTCCAGGTAAACCTGATGCACATGTAATTAACCTTGTAACACACCTGTGATGTGCCCCTGGCCATGTTTGGATATGCCCCATCCTGTAGGTTCAGCTATCAGGTTTCTCTGTTACCAAAGGGCATTCACTGTCTTTGGACAGCATTTAAACCAGCCAAGAGGGTAGGCAATTTGCCTTGTTCTCACCCAGAAAGCAACAAGAGCCAAATGCTGCCAGAGTTGCAGCTGAAGAGCTTGTCCTGACAGGCAAACTACACCTTGCACCTGGACCAAAACAACCAACACTCCAAGGTCCCTGTGCCAGAGGGAGAAAGGGAAAAAGCCCCAAGAGAACTGAATCCCAGAAGAGCCACAGAAAGGCTACAGCCCGGCAATGGAGCACACAAGAGAGGCCCTTTAGCCCTCTCTCAGCCAAGAGATGCTTGAATTATAGTTACAGCATCTGGGGAGGCACCAGACAGAGGAGCAAGCCGTGGGTAGGCAGCTATTTGCTACAGAATCCCCCTTGTGGGAACCTGCAGCTCGCAGCACCTTCATTTCCAGTTTGAATCTCTGTATTGGAAATTCTCAGCTGTGTGCTTAAATGGTTTAACTCTCTTCATGTGTGGAATGGATTACTCACAACCAAATAACAGAACCTGTAAATATACTTTGCCAATAGCTTACAGTGGTGTTTGAAGATAACACTGCCAGAAATATTCAATATAAAACACATAAATATATATTTTATTTTACAGGTACCCAGTGTAATCCAGTATAAAATAAACCAGTTTCTGTGTTTGGTGTGTTGCAGGGTCTTCCTCCAAATGTGAAGAAAGTTAATAGTATCATAGTGTCAGTCAGGGTTGGAAGGGACCACAAGGATCATCTAGTTCCAACCCCCCTGCCATGGGCAGGGACACCCCACACTACATCAGCTGGCCACAGCCTCATCCAGCCTGGGCTTAAACACCTCCAGGGATGGGGCCTCAACCACCTCCCTGGACAACCCATTCCAGGGCTTCACCACTCTCATGGGGAAGAACTTCTTCCTCATGTCCAGCCTGAATCTCCCCACCTCCAGCTTCATTCCATTCCCCCTAGTCCTATCACTACCTGAGAGCCTGAGAAGTCCCTCCCCAGCCTTTCTGTAGCCCCCTTCAGATCCTGGAAGGCCACAATGAGGTCACCTGGGAGCCTTCTCTTCTCCAGACTGAACAGCCCCAACTCCTTCAGTCTGTCCTCACAGGAGAGGTGCTCCAGCCCTCTGCTCATCCTCGTGGCCCTTCTCTGGACACCTTCCAGCACCTCCAGATCCCTCTTGGAATAGCGGCTCCAGACCTGAAGGCAGTACTCCAGGTGGGGTCTCACCAGAGCTGAGCAGAGGGGGAGAATCACCTCCCTTGCCCTGCTGGCCACACTTCTCCTGATGCAGCCCAGGCTCTGATTGGCTTTCCGGGCTGCAAGTGCACATTGAGAGCTCCTGTTGAGCTTCTCGTCCCCCAGCACCCCCAAGTCTCTCTCCTCAGGGCTGCTCTCCAGCCAGTCCCTGCCCAGCCTGGATTTGTGCCTGGCATTGCCTCCACCCAGCTGCAGGACCCTGCCCTTGGTCTTGTTGAAGCTCATGAGGTTGGCTTGTGCCCACCTCTCCAGCCTGTCCAGGTCCCTCTGGATGGATCCCTTCCCTCCAGCTGTCTGCTGCACCACACAGCTTGGTGTCATCAGCAAACTTGCTGAGGGTGCACTCGATGCCACTGTCCATGTCACCCACAAAGATGTTGAACAAGCCTGGTCCCAGGCCTGATCCCTGAGGGACTCCACTTGTCCCTGGCCCCCACTGGGACATAGTTTCATATCCTGCTGCACTCAACATTTGAACTTCTTAAAAAACCTTAAATCCATTTTGCATTTTCGCATCACTTCCAAATGTGTTAATCCTGTGAGCTTTTCCCTTGTAAGCAGGTGAAACAAACTCCTCTGGCTTGTGCATAACAGTGCCCTTGGGATTTACATGAGATTCTTTAAAAAATATGATTAGAATAAGTAAAATACAGTGGTCTGGAGGAAAATATTTCCCTAGCAGCAGGATAGACTTCTATTATTCTTTTTGAAACACCGTGTCCCAGGCTGGGCTGGAGCCTGTGGAAATCAAAGGCATTTGTTTTAAAGATAGAGGAGCATGGAGATTTGGCACGCTGACAAAATCTCACTTATGGAATCCATTCGATGCCTTAGCCACAGAATTTGCAGAAGGAACACCAGCAGGAGTTTAACTTCCAGAACAGAGTATTCTGTCTTCTCTTCTCCCTTCTCTGTACTCATTTCCTGAAACTTGCCCTCGTTAAGCAAGGGAAAGGATTATTTATTTATTTATTTATTTATTTTTAATTTAAAGAGCAGATAATTAATTGTTCCTTAAACTCCACCTCATAGTTTGTCCCACTGGCTTTGATGTACCCATGGTACCATAACTTTACCTGAACATCTGACTCCATGAGTTTGACTTTGTTATGTAAAGTGTGTTTCCAAAAGAAAACAACCTTCTCCTCTTCTTTGTTTTATTATCTTTCCCACCTAGCAGATGCATTTTGACCCCAGCATTTTAAACCAAATATATTGGGTACCTGAATCTTGTGTTATTATCTTCCCCACCTAGCAGATGCATTTTGACCCCTGTGGTGGGTTAATGCCCTTTCTGAGAACAAAGAAAATAAAGCAGGGGGAAGGGCTTGCAGGTACTTTACCCTCCCTGCAGGGCATTTTTCACCTGGGAAGCTGAGTCTGTTCCACTCCCCCTCCTTGCCCAGCTAGGGTATATAAAGCAGAACATGGCAGCTGTTAGCCCCTTTTGGCTGCTGCCTCTGCTGGATGAGAGCTACTGCAGCTGCCCTCCTGCTCCTCTGCCACGTGGTTGGACCTGCTCCTTCTCCCTGCTGCCTCCACACTTCCTCAGAGAGAGACTGGTTTTGTATTCTTCTCTTGCTTTTGTCCCCCTCCCATCCATCATTGTTCCTCGCCCTTGTGAACCTTTCCTGTTTTTGTTTTATATATATATTATTTAAAGACAACTCTTTACCTCTCTACTTCCAAGCCGACTCTAAATTATTGTTTGGTGGATTTGCTCCTTCCTTTTGTCCCCTCTCTGTTGGGAGGGAGGAGGGGGAGTGGGGGAGAGATTCTCAGCCTGGCTCCCATCTGAGCTTTTAACTCCCAGTTAAGGCTCAAACCACCACACCCCATCATTTTAAACCAAATATATTATTTTTAGTCATTCTGGGACTACACTAAATGATGAATAAAGAAAGAAAACCTCCACATGCTTGCACATCATTACAGTTTTGAGAGTGAATGGATGAAAATAACCACAGAAACATCCTAAGGGTAAGAAAATGAAAACAAAGGCCCAAAGACCCTTTATAGTCAGTTTCTCCTTTACCAATTTATTCCTTTAGGTTTTGTGTTTGTAGTCAGGCAGTTTCAGACCCTTGCCTCTTGTGTTTTCAGCTGAAAGCATCAGGGGTGTGGTAAATATCACAAGGCTTGAGCTCCACACACTTCTGAAGACTTTCCCTTCCCCTGTCCCCTGCTGTCCCTATGTGTCTTCCACCCTTTCCTTGCTAGGGGATGGCATCATGGCTTCTTTTCAGGGCAAAAGAAGTCCTTGACAGCTTCAGAGGTCTGTGAGATAATGGTGTGAGCCTCTCACCTCTATACTGCCTCTCTGTCCTAGGCAGTAAGCAAAAACATGACTGGGCATGCACAGGCACATGCCAGGGAAGATCATAGAATCATAGAACTGTTAGGGTTGGAAGGGACCTCAAGGATCATCCAGTTCCAACCCCCCTGCCATGGGCAGGGACACCTCACACTATAGCAGGTTGCTCACAGCCACATCCAGCCTGGCCTTCAAAACCCCCAGGGATGAGGCTTCCACCACCTCCCTGGGCAACCTGTGCCAGCATCTTACTACCCTCATGGGGAAGAACTTCTTCTTAACATCCAATCTGAATCTACCCATTTCTAGTTTTCTTTCCATTCCTCCCAGTCCTATCACTCCCTGACACCCTAAAAAGTCCCTCCCCAGCTTTCTTGTAGTCCCCTTCAGATACTGGAAGGCCTTAAGAAGGTCTCCTCAGAGCCTTCTCTTCTCCAGACTGAACAGCCCCAACTCCCTCAGTCTGTCCTCACAGGAGAGCAGCTCCAGCCCTCTGCTCATCCTCGTGGCCCTTCTCTGGACACCTTCCAGCACCTCCAGATCCTTCCTGTAATAAAGGCTCCAGAACTGGACACAGTGCTCCAGGTGGGGTCTCACCAGAGTGGACTAGAGGGGGAGAATCACCTCCCTCGACCTGCTGGCTATGCTTCTCTTGATGCAGCCCAGCATGGGATTGGCTCTCTGGGCTGCAAGTGCTCACTGCTGGCTCCTGTTGAGCTTCTCATCCACCAGCACCCCCAAGGCCTTTTCTTCAGGGCTGCTCTCAAGCCAGTTCCTGCTCAGCCTATATCAGTGCCTGGGATTGCCCTGACCCAGCTGCAGGACCTTGCATTTGGTCTTGTTGAACCTCATGAGGCTGTCATGGGCCCAGCTCTGCAGCCCGTCAAGGTCCCTCTGGATGACCTCCCTGCCCTCCAGCTGTCTGCTGTACCACACAGCTTGGTGTCATCAGCAAACCTGCTGAGGGTGCACTCAATGCCACTGTCCATGGCACCAGCAAAGATGTTAAACAAGACAGGTCCCAGGACTGATCCCTGAGGGACTCCACTTGTCACTGGCCTCCACTTGGACATGGACCATTGACAGCCACCCTTGGTGTGGCCATCAAGGCAGTTCTGTATCCACTGAATGGTCCTTCCATGGAACCCATCCTGCACCAGCCTGGAGACCAGGATGTGGTGTGGGACAGTGTCGAAGGCTTTGCTCAGGTCCAGGTCAATGACCTCAGCTGCTCAGCCTTCATCTATTGATGTTGTGACCTTGTCATAGAAGGCCACCAGGTTTGTCAGGCAGGATTTGGCCCTGGTGCAGCCCTGCTGATTGTGCTCAATCACCTCTTCATTATTCTTCTGCCTCAGCAGTGCCTCCAGGAGGATCTGCTCCATGATCTTACCAGGCACAGAGGTGAGACTGCCTGGCCTGTAGTTCCCTGGGTCATCCCTCTTTCCCTTCCTGAAAATGGGAGTTGTGTTTCCCCTTTTCCAGTCAGTGGAGACCTCCCCAGCCTGCCAAGACTTTTGGAATATAATAGAGAGTGGTTTAGCAACCTCCTCCCCAGTTCCCTCAGCACCCATGGGTGTATCCTGTTGGGTCCCACGGACTTGAACACTTTCAGGTTCTTCAGATGGTCACAACCTGATCTTCACTCACCATGGGCAGTTCCTTCTTCCAGTCCCTGCCATTATCTTCATTTATTCTGGGAGTGTGGCTGGAGCCCTTGCCAGGGAAGACTGAGCTAAAGAGTACATTGAGAGCCTCAGTCTTCTCCATGGCACTTGTCACCAGCTCATCTGTTTCCTTTCTGAGGGGCCCACACCTTCCCCAGGCTTCTTTTTACCATTAATGTACCTATAGAAATGTTTTCTGTTCCCCTTGCTCTCCCTGGCCAGATTTAATGCTAACTGAGCTTTAGCTTTTCTAACCAGGGCTCTTGCTGCTCAGGAAGCTTCCTTACATGTCCCCATTCCAGCTGTCCTCTCTTCCACTCCTTGTAGAGCTTCTTTTTGTGTGCCAGGGTGTCCAGGAGCTCCTTGCTCATCCAGGCAGGTCTCCCAGCACTCTCTCCTGCTTTCCTCTTTGTGGGTATACTTTGCTGCTGGGCATGGAGAAGGTGATCCTTGAACACTGCCCAGCTGTCCTGGGCCCCTCTTCCCTCTAGGGCTTTGATCCATGATACTTTGGCCAGCAGGTCCCTGAAGTGATCAAAGTCTGCCTGCCTCAAGTCCAGGACTGCAAGCCTGGGATACATCCTCCTGGTTGCCCTGAGGGTCTTAAATTCTATTGCTTCATGGTCACTGCAGCCAAGGTTATCCCTGAGCCTCACATTGGTCACCAGCCCTTCCCCATTGGTGAGCACAAGGTCCAGCATAGCCTTTTCTCCTTGGTTCCTCTGCCATTTGGAGGAGGAAGTTGTCACCTATGCATTCCAGGAACATCCTGGGATGCTGTACCTGGCTGTGTTGTCCCTCCAGCAGATGTCAGGGTGGTTGAAATCCCCCATGAGCACCAGGGCCTGTGAACACAAAGCCACTTCCATTTGCCTGTGGAGTGCCTCATCTGCTTGGTTCTGCTGGTCAGGTGGCCTGTAGCAGACCCCTGCAGTCACATCACCTTCCCCTGGCTTCCCCTTAATCTGCACCCATGTGCTCTCCACCAGCTCATCATCCTTGCCCAGGTGGAGCTCCACTGATTCCAGCTGGTCACTGATACAGAGAGCAACACCTCCTGCCCTCCTGCCCTTCCTGAAGAGCTTGTAGCCATCCATCCCTACCTTCCACTCATGGGAATCATCCCACCCAGTGTCAGTGATAGCCTCTATGTCACAGCTCTCCAGCAGCACAGTGCCCTTCATTCATCCTGTTTGCTGCCCCAGCTGTGTGCATTGGCACAGAGGCACTTCAGCTGTGCTGGCTGTGCCTCCCTCTGAGGTGAATCCCCCTTGATTGCCTTGGGGTGTCCCAGTGCTTCCTCCTTGGCTTGCCTCAGGGCAACAAGTGGAGAGCCCTTGCTAGCCTCCATCCCTCTGCCCCTGGTGAGCTGCCCCAGTGTTTGTCACAGGCAAGCATGAGATTAACAACCCCTTCCCCTTTGAATCTAGTTGAGAGCCCTACCAATGAGCCCTGCCAGCTCCTGCCCTAGAATCCTGTTCCCCCTCTGGGCCAGGTGCATCCCATTGGTTGCTTGCTTGTTCGTGGGCTAGCTGCCTGTTCCCATTGACCCTGCAGGTGTGAGCTGCTGCAGGGGGGCTGGGGCTTGCTGATGAGAGGATATCGAATCCTCTGCTCCACTAAGAGTCAACTCCTGTTCTGTATTTGTAAAGATCAGTTTGCCAAAATTATCAATTTCTCTCTCACTCTCCCTGGTGCTTCTTAGTCTACTCACCTCTGCCCTGAGCTCCATCACTTCATCCTGGAGCTGTGCCAACCACCTAAGCAGGTCAAAACCCTGCTCACACCTCACACCCCACAGTCAGTGTTGCCCCCTGTTGCCTGTGAAAGGCTGTGGCCTTCCTCACAGGCTGTGGCCTGGATGCCAATCTCCATTTTGGAAGGTGCAGAGTAGCCACCATCCTGCCTTCGGTAAGACCGAAGCACCTTGTGTGCTGCCCACATGCCCTGCTTGTGCCAGCTACTGAGCTAATTCACAAGGAGCCCCTGGGGCGCACTCAGTCTCTGCTCTCCCTGTGCCTCTCAGCCTGCCTGCACCGTTGGCCAGGCGCTCCCAGCGGTCTGGCCGCTCCCCTCCCTCTCGCACCCACTCCCTGCATCCCAAGGAGCGAGAATGCTGCTGCCTGCAGCTCGCAGCCTGAGAGCCTTTCGTCGGGTTTAAATCTCCCTCTCTCTTCTCAGTATCTCGCCACAGCAGGGAGCTCGCTGGTGCTGATTCAGTTGCCCCGCAGCTGGCAGTCTGCGCAGATTACAGGGGTAAGCCATACAGGCTGGCCACAGCTCAGGAACAAAACAAAAAAAGGGGGAAAAAAGCCACAAACAACAAAACAAAACAATAACAACAAAAAACCCACCACAACAAACCAACCAACCCCACCTGAGCCTGGCAATTCCTCCTAACTCACAGAGTATATTCAGGAGTCATATCAGATCCCACCAAACAGTACCAGACCCCATTGGCACGTCACATGATAACTTAGCAAACAGGGGGGGAAAGGATGATAGCAGAACACTGATATTAACTTTCTAGGAGAGAAAAAAGACCTGTTGCACATTGATCTCATTAAGGAAATTATTTACTGGCATTTTCTCTTGCTTTGTGCCTTGCTCGAGAGCACATTCGATCTCAGCTAGCTGAGACCTGGATAATGTCGTCTGTTTCTCTGCCAGCTGTGGCACAGCTCTTTCACACTGACACTTTTCTTGGCTACCTCCACTCAGTGTTTGTTGCTGGCTTCTGTTTCTAAAGTAACAGGACATTATTTTCCTAAGATACCGAGGACATGTCCAACAGGCAACAGGGAGATCTCATCTGGCTCTGCTTAAAGCTGGCTGATCACTGAAAATTTGGTCTGAGTTTGTAAAGGACAGCACTGGCTTGCTGCTCTTCTTGTAAGATTTGTTTTTATATATCCCAAGGGCTAAAAGAAATATATCAGGAAAACTAACAGAAACTGTATAGCTGTGGATAAATCAGACCTGCTTAAGTCTGGTTATCTTAATTCCTGTCTTCAGCTGGTTGGACACAACAAATAAAGATCTGTCGCCAGGCTCCTTTCAGTTTGGAGCTGCTGGCAATAAAATGCAGCACCAAAGAGGGATGAAAGAAATTTCTCAGGGAGATTTACATGAAAATTCTTTAAAATACTGTGATTATGAATCTGTGACCTTGTGGTTGACAGTTCACATTCCCATGACTGATTTCCATGAATGTATAAATGTGCATTTAACACCATTGAAGATGAAGGATCAGAGTTCTGTGGGGAGGGCCAGACGCATGTGGTGCATGTGTGATTTCAGTGTCGTGATTTCAGTCCAGATCCTTAACTGCTAAGATTCTAACATCAAGAGGGATCTGGAGGTGCTGGAAGGTGTCCAGAGAAGGGCCACGAGGATGAGCTGAGGGCTGGAGCACCTCTCCTGTGAAGACAGACTGAAGGAATTGGGGCTGTTCAGTCTGGAGAAGAGAAGGCTCTGAGGTAACCTCACTGTGGCCTTCCAGTATCTGAAGGGGGCTCCAAGAAGGCTGGGGAGGGACTTCTCAGGCTCTCAGGTAGTGATAGGACTAGGGGGAATGGAATGAAGCTGGAGGTGGGGAGATTCAGGCTGGACGTGAGGAAGAAGTTCTTCCCCATGAGAGTGGTGAAGCCCTGGAATGGGTTATCCAGGGAGGTGGTTGAGGCCCTGTCCCTGGAGGTGTTTAAGCCCAGGCTGGATGAGGCTGTGGCCAGCCTGATGTAGTGTGGGGTGTCCCTGCCCATGGCAGGGGGTTGGAACTAGATGATCCTTGTGGTCCCTTCCAACCCTGACTGATACTATGATACTATGATCATGCTACAATGAAGACATGATGCATAAGAGTCACTCTCAATATATGATCATGAAGCTGAGGGGCACCAAGAACTTAACAAATTACCTGATACCTGCAAACTTATCAGTCATGCATGCTATTGGATTGGAAATGGAAACATACTTGATTACACATTTGAGAATCAACAATGGCTTCTAAAAGAGCTGATGAAATTACTTTAGTACCTATCTACTTACCTTGTTTATGGCACTGGGTAAAATGAGTTGCTGATAACAGAGGGAGCCTGGCAATCCAGCGTGTGTGAAAATTGCTGTCTGCTTTGGATAGTTAATAAACAGAAGTGAAATGGCATTTTTATGTCCAAAAAGAGTTTTTTTTATGATTTGCAGATATTGTGTTGGACAGAGGGCACATCTTTACTGACAAATATATTTAAACACCAATACCACCTAATTAGGTTTTATAGTACCTACATTTGTATAGCAGAAGGCACTAATTTCAGGGTGATCAATAGGTAGGACCATTCACTGCAGCAACACAAATGCTGTTGTGTCAAAGGGAGTTGGGAATGGGCCAGGAATGCTCCTTAAGGACAGCTCTCTCCCTGCTGGAAGAATGCTCTCTCACATCCATCACTGACTGACATATTAGCTTCCCCATTATTTATCACAGAACAGAAACAGAGAGGCAAACCTAATATTTGAAATGGTTAGCGTACAGGGATCAGTGCTGGGCCCCATGCTCCTTAATATCTTTACTGATGATCAGGATGAGGGCATTGAGTCCATCATCAGTAAATTTGAAGATGACACCAAGCTGGGTGTTGATCTGTTAGAGGGTAGGAGAGCTCTGCAGAGGGACCTCGACAGGCTGGACAGATGGGCAGAGTCCAAGGGCATGAGACTGAACACATCCAAGTGCCGGGTTCTGCACATTGGCCACAGCAACCCCAGGCAGTGCTACAGGCTGGGGTCAGAGTGGCTGGAGAGCGGCCAGGCAGAGAAGGACCTGGGGGTACTGGTCGATGGTAGGCTGAACATGAGCCTGCAGTGTGCCCAGGTGACCAAGAAAGCCAATGGCATCCTGGCCTGCATCAGGAAGAGTGTGGCCAGTAGGAACAGAGAGGTCATTCTGCCCTGTGCTCAGCACTGGTTAGGCCACACCTTGAGCCCTGTGTCCAGTTCCGGGCTCCTCAGTCTAGAAAACATTTTGAGTTGCTGGAAGGTGTCCAGAGAAGGGCAACAAACTGGGGAGGGGTCTGGAGCACAGCCCTGTGAGGAGAGGCTGAGGGAGCTGGGGTTGCTTAGCCTGGAGAAGAGGAGGTTCAGGGGTGACCTTATTGCTCTCTACAACTACCCAAAGGGAGTCTGTAGCCAGGTGGGGGTTGGTCTCTTCTCCCAGGCAGATAGCACCAGAACAAGAGGACACAGTCTCAAGCTGTGCCAGGGGAGGTTTAGGCTGGATGTCAGGAAGAAGTTCTTCCCAGCAAGAGAGGTTGGCCATTGGAATGTGCTACCCAGGGAGGTGGTGGAGTCACCATCACTGGAGGTGTTTAGGAAGAGATTGGATGAGGCACTTGGTGCCATGGTTTAGTCGATTAGATGGTGCTGGGTGATAGGTTCGACTTGATGATCTCCAAGGTCTTTTCCAGCCTGGTTAATTCCATTCTGTTCTATTTTTCTATCTACACCTGCAGCTGCAGTGAGGCTGCTGTAACAGCAGCAGATGGTCTACCCCCATATGTGAAGGGAGATAAAGGAGCACACTGACACTGTGGGCCCCTGAGAGTTTAGACCACCTTGGACCTGGGTGTTCTTTGGCCTCAGTGGGGACACCAGTCAGAAGAGAGAGGTGGGGAGGAGAATTTGATATTTTGCTAGCATGCTGGGCAAAGGGATCCTTCAAAGGGGTTCAGGGGACATCTCTTAACCCCTGTCCTCACTGTGTTTTGGGTTTACTGTCATCATCAACAGACCTCTAGTCTTTATACTGAAATGTATGAGGTCCTTCCCTCTGCCCTTGTTTTGCACCTTGATAAACTAGGCATAATTTCACCCCATTTGTTGTTTCCAAAAATTAAAAGTCATTGGTGTATGCTTCAAAGTAAGGAGCATTTATTGCAGTGTTTAATTCTGCTACATAGACTGGCTTAACCTTGGGCTTTGTAGCCCCCAGATGCACACTGCTGCCTTCTATATCACTCCAGCCTCAAACATTAAAGAGATCCACTTATAACTTCTTATCAGCACAGTATGAAGACAGGAAGAAAATCACTTTTAAGAAACAGCATGCCTTTAAAAATAATCAGTTCAGACTTCTGGTTCATATTAAACAAAGTAAGGCTTGGGTTTCACCCATACTGTATCCTTTGGGAAAGAAAACACAGAGGCATTGTTCATAAGGATGGATTAGGCTTGCAAAGATCAGTAACTAGTGTAAGCTGGAACCTCAGTTCACAGGCTTTGTTTTTTAAAAATAGGGTTCACTGGGGCAAATTTATGCCAGATGTAACAACCATGGCCAGCAAAACTAATTATTTCTATTTAAAAATTCCATTGCTGACACAAATGCTGCCTGGAATGGTGTGGGTTCATATTTTCAGCATATGAAAGGGCTCTGCAACTGCTGACATCTCTGGGAGCACTCTGACCAGTAAAAGCAGGAGTCCTCTGTGGCAACAAAAGCCCTATGATTCTTTTATTAAGTGTACCATGTTTTCTCTGTGCATGGTAAATAATTAGGAGCTATGAATGTGGGAGAACACCTATGGGTGAGTCCATTATGCTATGCATAGCATATGAAAGGGTATTCTTCCCATGAAAAGCAAAAATTACAGCAGAGATAAAGTATTTCCTTTCTCAATAGGCCTTTTCAAATGCTCTGGTTAGTTGTCCTTGCCATACCATGCACATGTATGTGTGAGCTCACAGGACAGGTAGGACACAGTCTCAAGCTGCGCCGGGGAAGTTTAGTCTCGAGGTGAGGAGGAAGTTCTTCTCTGAGAGAGTCATTCGCCATTGGAATGTGCTGCCCAGGGAGGTGGTGGAGTCACCATCCCTGGAGGTGTTCAAGAGGGGACTGGATGTGGCACCTGGTGCCATGGTTTAGTCATGAGGTCTGTGGTGACAGGTTGGACTTGATGATCATTGAGGTCTCTTCCAACCTTGGTGATACTGTGATACATATTTATGGGGGGAAGAACTGTGGATAGGTTGGACTCGATGATCTCAAAGGTATTTTCCAACCTGGTCTATTCTATTCTATTCTATTCTAATCTAATCTATTCTATTCTATTCTATTCTATTCTATTCTATTCTATTCTATTCTATTCTATTCTATTCTATTCGACTCTATTCTATTCGACTCTATTCTATTCTACTCTATTCTACTCTATTCTAATTTGAGAGGACATATCCTCTAAATCAGGTAAGATCTTTTCAGATGACTCTCCAAATGTATTTGAGGTAAGTGACAACATAGCTGGAATGAGCTTTTCTTATTTACATTCTGGCTATACACACAGCTTTTATCTTCTATTGGAGATGTCTGTCAACAGGGCTAAACATGGCTCCTCAGTCATGAAACATGAGAAGTAAGCTAAAGAAAATGGCTTGCACAGCTGCCCACTGGTGGTTCACAGATTCATTTTTCTGTGCTAAAGTATCATAAACCCATGGATTTTATTGAAAATTGTTTAAAAAAATAAATGCTGGAGCATGCCTAATGCTCTTCATAGCTTTTATGCACCCTCAATAATGAGCATAGAAGTGCAAACCACAGAAATTCCTGTTCCTGATGGGTTTGGAGCCCTACCTCAGTGCAAAATACAGCTGAGAAAACAGTTTAAGAAAACTTGGCACTCAAGTGACCATAACAAGTTCAAGTGTCCTTAACCAAGCCTACATTGTTAGGCTGGGATGGGTCTCGGCCTAAATCTGTAAGCCTCCTAACTTCAGCCCCATGTGTCGATGCCTCCACCAGAGAAGTTTAACCACTCAGTAACTGAGACACAGAGCATGCAGATTCCAAATGCAATTTTTAATTGTGCATTGAGATGCTGTAGACTGCATGGTCAAAAGGCAAGGAGAAGTTGTCTTCTTCTGTGCTCAGAAGTAGTCTTGCTATAAATGGGGGCAGAGAGGGAAGAAGGGATTATATTACCCGCAGTACTATTGTGCTGCATGGGAATGGGAGATAGAGCTAATGGACAGAGAACAGAATAGCATACAATAGCATAGCATAGCATAGCATAGCATAGCATAGCATAGCATAGCATAGCATAGAATAGAATAGAATAGAATAGAATAGAATAGAATAGAATAGAATAGAATAGAATAGAATTAACCAGGTTGGAAGAGACCTCTGAGATCATCAAGTCCAACCTATCACCCAACACCATCTAATCAACTAACCCATGGCACCAAGCACCCCATCCAGGCTCTTCCTAAACACCTCCACTGATGGTGACTCCACCACCTCCCCGGGCAGCACATTCCAACAGCCAAGCTTTCTTTCTATGACTGCTATCCAGTAAGTTAGCAATATCATGTCACAATATTTAGAAATCCTTTGCCAGCCTGCCAATAAAATTATTAATGCCCCAAGAGTTCTTACTCAGACCTTGAACTGAAGTTTTATTGCCACTTGCTACCATTTAATTGCAAACTTTTCAGCACTGGTAGCATTTTGTCTTCATCTGGTGTGCTAAGTCAGTGTAGACTTTGTGGTGCATATTGTTATTCCCACAGGTAATGGTCTGTCACTGTTGACCTGAGAGAAGCAGTGCAGGTTGTGCTGATATAGCTTCACTGGCAGCAAACCATAAAATAACTGAAGTGGTTGGACCACCAGTGGAATGATGAATAGCCCTTGGAATAAGCTCACTACCTCCCTTTAGAAGAGCTGATGAGGGAACAACGGAAGAACCGTTTTGTTTGCATTTGCTTCGTGACCTGCCTTGACACAACTGAAACAGGAACACAAATTTCAGGAACAGGCTGATGTTATTTGAAAACAAATAGTACTACCCAGGAATCTTTTGAGAAGAACACAGGGGAAAATATTCTGAAATAGGAAGCTGCAGTTATGGAAAAAGGCCCCAATCAGCGCCTGAAATGTTGCCCAAATGAAAGAGTTAGTTAAGGAGTCTTGTCCAGCCAATTGTAAAAGTTTTGCTACTTTTAGATTCATTAATTTGATTTTTCCAGTCAATTGTTCAAAACAAAAAGTGAAATAAACAGCCCCATCCACGTCTGGAGTTGAATTCAGGATTCCCCCCAAACTTACGGACATTTGAAGCTAATTGGCCAGCTCTTGTTCAGAAAGATCCCAGATATCAAAACCAACACAACAAAACACTAGTCATCAGACACCTCAACCAATTCCTTTCTGGCCAGTATCAGATCCTGGAAGACATAGAACATCCCTCAGTTGTGCTACTTCAATGAAGTAAAACATTGCATTGCACCTTCGCTTTCTAAGCTTTGTCAACCAGACAGATGGGTAAGTGCTCTGGACACTGAAGAGATTGTGTCTGAGAATGCATAGAGGATGTCCTGTAATGACACTCAAAAACTCTCTGGGGACTCCTGGGAGAGTATGGGGGGGATAAAAAGAGCCATTCATATCCAAGTTGTTGTGCTGAGGGGGAGCAGGGTTACAAAAACTGTGGTGAATTTACTGCAGATGATTCTGTCTGATAAATGGTTCAACAGAAAATTCTTTACCTGGTCATGAGTGACTCAAATGAAGACGTTCAGGCCATGTGCAGGTAGATAGCTTGGAAAAAGTTCGGAGTAATTTTTTTTTTTAGAATTAACCAGGTTGGAAGGGAACTTTGAGATCATCCAGTCCAACCTACCACCCAACCCTATCTAATCAACTAAGCCAGGGCACCAACTCCCTCATCCAGGCTCTTCCTAAACACCTCCAGTGATGGTGATTCCACCACCTCCCTGGGCAGCACATTCCAATGGCTAATCACTCCTTCATTCCAATGGCTAATCACTCCTTCTTCCTAGCATCCAGCCTAAACCTCCGCTGGGGCAGCTTGAGACTGTGTCCTCTTGTTCTGGCTGCCTGGGAGAAGAGACCAACCCCCACCTGGATACAACCTTCCTTCAGGGAGTTGTAGAGAGCAATAAGGTCTCCCCGAGCCTCCTTCTCTCCAAGCTAAGCAACCTCAGCTCCCTCAGCCTCTCCTCAAAGGGCTGTGCTCCAAACCCCTCCCCAGCTTTGTTGCCCTTAATCCAATCATATCTGAATAGTTAATGACTAAAAGGGAATTCTCTGTGCTTCCCCCTGATTTTATCCCTGCTTATATATTTATTCCTGAAGTATGCATAGCTTTCATAGACTGATAGATTTCTCCATCCACAGCCTTTCAGGACAACACCTTAGAATTCCACAGACACTGCAGTTCAAAGCTCTTCAAAGCACTTCGCATATGGAGTAATGGACTAGTTAATCTTTGCTAGAATAACAGCAGAAGAAGATAAAACTGCTGAATGCACTAGGTAACCAAACTGTTTTTAAAGCTGACTTCCAAAAGACTCTCATGCTTCAAAGTATGAAGATTTACAGCAGTACCAAATAGCAAGCACTTGTGTAGGACACTTGCAGGTATCAAACATGCAGCACATCTCTTTGGAAAAGATTGAATCTAATCCTCTTCTCACGTCCACCATGTTTTGAAGTTGAACGTGCTCCTTCTGCATTATCAACTCCAGGTACATTGATGCTTCTGACAGGAAAGTCTGGTCCACAGCCTCTGTGTGGATTCTGTTTCCCACATAGAGGGAGGTCAATAGAAAGCTAAAATTTTTGCTGCTAAAATTAAAACATATAGAAACTTCCCTAGGAAGCTTGGGGAGGCAACCTTATTTTAAATTCAGAGGCTAAACCTGTTAAAATCTCCCTTTCACAGGAGTTCTGGGCACTAACACTCTAAAGCTTTATTCCTTGCTCTTATCTCGATGCACTCATCTTCCTGGCACGCTCCTTTCAAACCTCAGACAACTTCCTTGCCACACTTTGTTTAAGCTCACTTGAGCTGCATGGGTCAAAGTATAGTTTGCCATAAGAAAAGTTTAGAAACCCTCCTGTAGCTGAAGACATGCAGAGTTTCCCAAACACTCACAGCAAGTCTCCAAGCACAGAGGTGACATCTAGAGAAACACAGCTTGGCTGAGTTGATCTCCAAAGACATCTGTCACTACGGCTTGGGTGACCTGAAAACTGGTTTTAATGCAACAGTTTAAGATGTGACTCAGTTAAGATGCTACAAACTGCAACTGCAAGCCTCTATTGTAAAACTAGAGGTTGCTGAAAGAAAGAAGCTGGTAGCACCATCTCCTTAAATATCTAATTGGCAGACTCAGAAAGCCTCTCTAGACTGGAGAAAGTGCATTGCCTGGTTGAGTTATTAATGAGTAATTCAAGGCCAGATCCAGTGTCTGCTAAAATTTATGCAAAAATCTCTCAGTGATTTCAGTAAGCTTAAGATAAGCATCTGTGCATCTGTATTTCTTCCTCCAGGCACCTTCAGGTGGAGGGCATCATATAGTTGTCAGTGTGTTATAAAAATGTATCATCATCACGGGAATTTTAGCAGGCGAAGGTAGGAATGGAAGAACTCTTTCGTGCAGTGCAGGGGAGAAAAAAGGAAAATGATCCAGTGAGAGTCACTGTGAAGCTCTAACATGCTCTCTCAACGAAGGAATGATACTGTCAGGTTAAAAGTACAATTGCTGATGGGATTTATGCCAACACTTGACCCAGTTAGCAAGCTCCTCATCAGCTGAAATGGGGATGTAAACCTTAATAAGAATTGAAAGAACAGAATCGTTGTGAGGAATTCCCCATGGAGCCCTTGAACAGCAGTGTTATCTTTGCAGCTGTGCTTAGGAAGCAAACAGGCATTGACGGTTCTCCAGGCTCCAGCAGGCACACAATGGTGCACTTCAGATGAATGCATTTTTCTGTTATGTGCTGCCACTCACATGAATCCATCCTTACATTTGCTGTGCTTGTCCTTTCTGAATGTGTATTGCCAATGGGAAGTCCGCTCGGCAAAGAAGATGTTATCTTTGAATATATGTTTTTCTTCTTAAGCAGGACAGTTGTGCCTTCATATATGCACAGAGATTAAGTGCTTAGTGGGTAGTTTTCTTACACTCATCTTCTGAAATATCTTTCAAATGTGCCTTTTCAATTAGCAGTGTCATCTAAAAAGGCTTTCTCAGGTGCAGGTTGTGTGCACTTTCCAAGTCTTTTCTCCAGTATACCCACTGGTATATAAATTAATAGCCTACATCACTTTGTAACATTTGAACTTCTGAAGCTTACTATAAATTAAAAGTATTAGATATCAGAATATAAGTAACAAAGATGATTATTAAGGTGTGATATAGAGCACGCAAAATGCCACAGTGGGAGGCAACCTTTGAGTGTTGAGAGACTGAGAACCAGATACAGCTTGGCTATTTTCCACCATTGCAGAAGCACAAAGAAGTCATAAATGGAGGTTAACCAACCAATCCAACTGCTTTGTAGCTGCTTTGCATCATTAGAGCTGCACAAAGAATCCAAGATGCAGTAATGAACACAACCCACAATCTTTAAATGATATTTTCAGGAAAACACCTTAAAACTTACAGGACTAATCTGCAGATTTTCTAGCATGAGTACCAATTTTACATCAGCCATAGATTTGTTAATATTGAATTTAAAGTCAAGAGAGAAGTCTTTAAGACACTGTTTGGTTTTGGTGATACGTGAAAGGAAGTACATGGGTCATCTTCTCCCTAGCAACCAGCACCAGAACAAGGGGACACAGTCTCAAGCTGCAACAGGGGAAGTTTAGGCTGGAGGTGGGGAGAAAGTTCTTCACCGAGAGTCATTCGCCTTTGGAATGTGCTGCCCGGGGAGGTGGTGGAGTCATCATCCCTAGAGGTGTTCAAGAGGGGACTGGATGTGGCACTTGGTGCCATGGTCTAGTCATGGGGTCTGTGGTGACAGGTTGGACTCGATGATCTTCGAGGTCTCTTCCAACCTTTGTGATACTGTGATACTGTGATCTTATAGAGAAAATAGTAAAGTTCTTGAAATAGCTAAATAGCCTGCAAGACAAATGTGAACGACATCAGCCTGGTTGGTATCTCAGAGCTGAAGTCCCTGGGTATTGTGCTGTTCTGGCCATGGCTGGGGGCCTGTGACCGGTTTAGGCTGTGCCTTTAAGAAAGAGACACTTTCTGAACACTCTGGGCGAATATTTTGATATTAGAATGAAAACAAGAGATATGCTAATTCAATGTCATTGGTGGAACCCGGTTGTAGTTTTTTTTTTTTAGTCTTTCAGTCGGGGGGAGTCAGTAGTCGTCTTCTTCTTCCCCCTGTACTGTGAGCTGGCTCGTTTCTCTCTACGATTCTTGCTAACCAGATAAGAGAAAACTAACTTTTGCATCCGCTTTGAGCTTTAACAAGTTTTCACCCTTTTAATTACCTTCCTTTTCTCTCTCTCTAACCCTTTTGGGAAAAAGAGGAGGTAAGGAGGGAGAAGGGAGGGACAGGCCGAACCCCCTGGCCGCAGGGGGGGGGTTGGGGAAAGGTTTCCTGTATTACATACTTTGCTGTATATTTCTGTATATATTGTAAATATTGTATATTTTTGTACATATTCATTGCATTCCATATCTGCTTGTAAAATACAGCTTTCATCTGCTTCTCCGGCTGAGTTAGCTGTGGAATTCTTTTGTGTGTGGGGGGAACGTTCCTACTCCACCACAGGGCCAAATGCCCACCAAAGCTGCTTTATCACCCCCTCTTAGATGGACAGGGAGAGGGGAAAATACAACAAATGCCAACAATAAGATAGGAGCAGTTTAATAATAAGCACAAGCAAAAGCCACATGAGGAAAGCAAAAGCAAAGAGAGATGTTAATCTTTGCTTCCCACCATCAGAGGGAGGCCAGCCTTGGGAAGCAGGGCTCTGCGCATAACGGTGACCCTGGAGGACAGATGCACCAAAAAATATCCCCACACTTCCTTCTTTCACTTAGTTCTTATATCTGAGCTGATGTCACATGGCATGGAATACCCCTTTGGCCATTTTGGGTTAGCTGGCTCAGCTGTGTCCCCTCCCAAGATCTTGCCCACCCCTCAGTGTACTCTTGGGGAAGGGAAATGTTGGAGAAGCACAGCCTGGACGCTTGGTCAGCACTAACCAAAACACCGCTGCATTATCAGCTACAGCACTGCAAAACACAGCACAAGAAAGATGCCTTGAGGAGAATTAACTCCAGCTTAGCCAAAGCCAATACAGATATCATGAATACTCCTTTGGGCAGAACTTGTCAAGTCACCACTTTACTGTGAGTAAATCCTCTGGGTTGCCAGAGCTGTGTGCAGCACAAATCAGAGGCACAAGAGGCACAATGCCCCCACCCGGCCCCCCTACCCCCAGCCATGAGTGTGATCCAGTTATATCCTCAAGATAAATAAGAACAACTTCAGCACTGTTTTATCTCAGAAAGTCTCTCAAGGGGCTGTTGTGCTTGTCAAAATTCACCAGTGCTCCAAATCCTGCTTATCTCACTGAAGATGAGGGTGGGCTGATAGGAAGGCAGCTACACCATCTCCTGTTAACTGAAGATTTCCCTCGTCTTGTTAGCACGGGGAAGAGAGACTGTGTAGAGTGGTGATAAACACTATTCAAGGATATGAAATGCTGTTCCAGAGGAAGGGAGCAAGCTAATCCCTGCATTCACGGCAGAGAGGACCGAACTATGTGTAGGAGCATGAACTACTATGGTAAGAAAGATTAACGTTTGCAAGGGCAGCATTTTCCCTGAGGGAAGTCAAGTGCAGGGAAAGATTTCTTAGAGCAAGTCTCTTCACAAAGGTTGTTAAAGACAGGTAAGTAAACCCTGCATCAGGAGAGAGACGGACATAGTATCACAGTATCAGTCAGGGTTGGAAGGGACCACAAGGATCATCTACTTCCAACACCCCTGCCATGGGCAGGGACACCCCACACTACATCAGGCTGGCCAGAGCCTCATCCAGCTTGGGCTTAAACACCTCCAGGGATGGGGCCTCAACCACCTCCCTGCACAACCCATTCCAGGGCTTCACCACTCTCATGGGGAAGAACTTCCTCCTCACCTCCAGCCTGAATCTCCCCACCTCCAGCTTCATTCCATTCCCCCTAGTCCTATCACTACCTGAGAGCCTGAGAAGTCCCTCCCCAGCCTTCCTGTAGGCCCCCTTCAGATACTGGAAGGCCACAATGAAGTCACCTCAGAGCCTTCTCTTCTCCAGACTGAACAGCCCCAACTCCTTCAGTCTGTCCTCACAGGAGAGGTGCTCCAGCCCTCTGCTCATCCTCGTGGCCCTTCTCTGGACACCTTCCAGCACCTCCAGATCCCTCTTGTAATAGGGGCTCCAGAACTAGAGGCAGTACTCCAGGTGGGGTCTCACCAGAGCTGAGTAGAGGGGGAGAATCACCTCCCTTGCCCTGCTGGCCACACTTCTCCTGATGCAGCCCAGGATCTGATTTGCTTTCCGGGCTGCAAGGGCACACTGAGAGCTCCTGTTGAGCTTCTCGTCCACCAGCACCCCCAAGTCTCTCTCCTCAGGGCTGCTCTCCAGCCAGTCCCTGCCCAGCCTGGTTTTGTGCCTGGGGTTGCCTCGACCCAGATGCAGGACCCTGCACTTGGTCTTGTTGAAGCTCATGAGGTTGGCTTGTGCTCATCTCTCCAGCCTGTCCAGGTCCCTCTGGATGGATCCCTTCCCTCCAGCGTGTCCACTGCACCACACAGCTTGGTGTCATCAGCAAACTTGCTGAGGGTGCACTCAATGCCACTGTCCATGTCACCCACAAAGATGTTGAACAAGCCTGGTCCCAGGCCTGATCCCTGAGGGACTCTGCTTGTCCCTGGCCTCCACTGGGACATGGACCCGTTGACAGCCACTCTCTGGGTGCGGCCATCAAGCCAGTTCTGTATCCATCTAGTGGTCACCCATCAAACCCATGTGTCACCAGCCTGGAGACCAGGATGTGGTGTGGGACAGTGTTGAAGGCTTTGCTCAGGTCTAGGCAAATGACACCAGTTGCATGTTCTACTCTGTTTCATGGTTCCTGACTGGTCTGGTTTTGTTACAGTCCCTTGTCATTAGAGGAGCTGTGCATACTTCTAGACTGAGATGAAGGACCCTGTCTACTGGCATTTTGTTGAATAGATCACCAGAGTTAGTTTAGCTAATCTTTGGTCTACAATTACTTTGCAACTGCAAGGAGCTGCACATCCTTCTATGAACAAAATAGCACATCCTGTTAACAAATTCAGCCATTGCTTGTCCTCTCTTTGATAGCACATCTACCACAGCAACAATTTACACAGTCCTCCAAGGACATCTTTACAACCATACTCTTTTGGGGGAAAAAAACCCACCATACAGCTGAATCTAGCAGGGATGTCATTACATTAAGGGATATATTTTCATGTAGAAACTGAAAATTACTGTGAGAGTTGAGTTCAGTCCTGAGGCTTAGTTCTGAATGGAAAGGGTTAAAGTTGGAAGGCGATTCCTTACAGGCCTGTCAGGTAGGTTTGGAAAGCCTTCTGTACACAGTAAAAGCAAAGTAGTGGTATTAAGTGAGTGGGATCTGGAGGACACAGCCCATGTTATTTTTCTCCCTGCTATGCCAATAAAGAAGAAAATTGAAGGTTCAGAAGGAAACTTGGGGATTGAATGGATTCCTCCTCAGTGCCGGCAGAAACAGCAGATAGGATGGAGAATTTGATGCCCCATGCATGCAGAAAGGGTTTTCTTTGCCAGTCAGTGTTCCTTGGACTCCCTTTCTTCTCAGGCATGCTAATATTCATGCCCAAATGTGAATAACATAGTAATGGAAGTTTAGGGACAAACTTCAGCATTTGGGTGTATGTACATCTGGGACCAAACACGAAATGCATTTCATACTCATAACTGGGTGGAACCGGCACGCTCAGCTTACTCCCTGCACTGCCTGCACACCAGTGCATGCAACCTGGGGAGCAAGCGGGAATCAGAACTCTGTGTGCGGTCAAGGGGCTATTATCTGCTGGCAATTGCCATGATGAGACAGCTCACATGGCTGGAATGTGGTCATGGATGGCTATGGGTTTTTTAGGAAAGGCAGGTGAACAAAGCATGGTGGTGGAATTGATCTTTACTCATATGGGAGGGCAAGTAGAATGTACTGAGTTCTGTCCAGGTGTGGACGAGGAGTGAGTTCACAGTTTGTCAGTGCAAACTGAGGAGCAGCCCAGCATGGGTGATGCTGTTGTGGGTGTCTTACAGGCCACCTGATCAGGATGATGAAGCTGATGAGACCTTCTACTGGCAGTGGATTGCAGCCTCACAGTTACAGCTCCTGGCTCTCATGGGGGATTTTAGCTTTAGTTGGAAGAGACCTAAAAGATCATCGAGTCCAACCTGTAACCACAGACCTCACGACTAGACCATGGCACCAAGTGCCACATCCAGTCCCCTCTTGAACACCTCCAGGGACGGTGACTCCACCACCTCCCTGGGCAGCACATTCCAATGGCGAATGACTCTCTCGGTGAAGAACTTTCTCCTCACCTCCAGCTTAAACTTCCTCTGGTGCAGTCCAGGAGGTGCAGTCCAGGAGGTTCCTCCAGTGCCTTGAAGATATTTGATGCAAATGGTGGATGAGCCAACTAGGAGTGCTCCTGGATCTCATACTGACTATCCAGGAGGGTCCAGCTGAAGCAGTGAAGGTGGAGGTCAGCCTGGGCTGCAGCAGCTATGAGAGGGTGGAGTTCAGGGTCTTGCGTGGTAGGAACAGAGTACTAAGCAGGATCACAACCCTGGACTTCAGCAGAGATTTCCAAGCAATTGTTAGAGGGAATCCCATGGGACAGGGAACTAGAAGTTAAAGGGCACAAGATAATTATTTAACGTTCAAGGACCACTTCCTCCAAGCACAAGATCAGAGCATCCCAACAGGTAGGAAACAGGTAGGAAAGAAAGGGAGCCAGGAGACCCAGAGAACTGCTGGGCAAACTCAAGTTGAAGAGAGTCTACAGGTGATGGAAGGAGCAGCTGGCTTCCTGGGAGGAATGTAAGACTGCTGTCAGAGGATGGAGGGAGGCAACTAGGAAAGCTAAGGCCTTCTTGGAATTAAACCTTGCAAGAGAATTCAAGAACAACAGAAAGGGCTTCTCTGAATGCTTTGCAGACAAAATTAACACTAGAGGCAATGTAGGCCCCCTGCTAAATGAGGTAACAGAGGAGGAAAAGAAGGCAGACCTACAGAATGTCTTCTTTGTCTGTGTCTACACTGCTGGAGACTCTTTTCAGGAGCCCCGGACCCCTGAGGCCCCAGAGGAAGACATGACAAAGGAGTTTTCCTGGGTTGATGAGGGCTGAGTTGATGAGGACTGGGTTAGGGCTCAGTCAGCCAATCTGGACACCCATAAATCCGTGGGTCCAGATAGGATTCATCTGCAAGTGCTGAGGGAGCTGGCAGAAGTCATTGCTAGGCCACACTCTGTCATATTTGGTAAGTTGTGGGGAACAGGAGAGATGACTGAGGACTAGAGGAAAGCAAATGTCACTCCAGCCGCCAAAAAGAGCAAGAATGAGGGTCCAGGTAACTACAGACCAGTCACCCTTATCTCCATCCCTGGGAAGGTGAGGGAGCAACTTATCCTCAGTGCTGTCTCCAGGCATATCAAGGATAAGATGGTCATTGGGAGCAGTCAACATGGTTTTACCAAGGGAAAGTCATGTCTAATCAACCTGTTAGCTTTATATGAGGACATAACCAGGTGGATAGATGATGGTAGTTCAGTAGATGTGGTTTATCTTGATCTCAGAAAAGCATTTGACAACATCTCCCACAGCATCCTCACGGCTGAACTGAGGAATTGTTGACAATCAGGTAGTGAGATGGATTTTGAACTGGTTGAAGGAAAAAAGTCAGAGTCTAGCCGGAGGCCTGTATCTGGAGGAGTCCCTCAGGGGCTGGTACTGCAACCAGTACTGTTCAATATATTCATCAACAACCTGAATGAAGGAACAGAGTGCACTCTCAGCAAGTTTGCTGATGACATAAAACTTAGAGGAGTGGCTGACACACCTGAAGGCTGTGTCCAGAAAGACCTGGGAAGGCTGGAGAGTTGGGTAGGGAGAAATATAATGAAATCCAACAAGTGCAGCTATAGAGTCTTGTATCTGGGAAAGAATAGCCCCATGTGCCAGTATAGGGGGCTGATCTGTTGGAGAGCAGCTGTGGGGAAAAGGATCTGGAAGTTCTGCTGGACAACAGGGTGACCATAAATCAGCAATGTACCCTGGTGCCCAAAAGGGCCAATGGTATCCTGGGGTGTATAAGAAAAGGTGTGGTCAGTAGGTCAAGAGAGGTTGTCCTCCCCCTCCACACTGCCCTGGTGAGGCCACATGTGGAATATTATGTCCAGTTCTGGGCCACTCAGTTCAAGAAAGACAAGGAACTGCTTGAAAGAGTCTGGTGCAGAGCCACAAAGATGATGAAGGGAGTGGAACATCTCCCTTATGAGGAAAGGCAGAGGGTGCTGGGTCTCTTCAGTCTGGAGAAGAGGAGACTGAGGGGTGACCTCAGTCATGTTTATAAATATCTGAAGGGCAAGTGCCAAGAGGATGGAGCAAGGCTTTTCCCAGTGATGTCCAGGGATAGGATGAGGGGCAATGGGTGCAGCTGGAGCATATGAGGTTCCACAGAAACATAGGAAATACTTTTTCACTATGAGAGTGACAGAGCACTGGAACAGTGCCCAGAGAGGTCGTGGAGTCTCCTTCATTGGAGACATTCAAAATGCACCCAGATGCATGCCTGTGTGACCTACTGTAGGTGATCCTACTCTGGCACAGGGTTTGGTCCCTTCCAACCCCTAACATTTTGTGACTCTGTAATTCTGTGATCTCCCCAATGCATAACTGAAAGGCAAGTGAAAAATAAGTGAAATGTATTTTTCTCTTCACACTGTACATAGTTAACCCATCCTTTCATAAGGAAGGATAACAGAATGGGCACTAAAATGCTACATTAGGCCTCTGGTATTTGAGCTCAGCCATTTTGCAATTAATGAAGCAACTGTAGAGAGTGGTGATGACTGGGGGAAAGCTTCCTTTCCTTTAGGCAGATGTTCAGGTTAATGCATCAGGCCAAGTAAGGTGGGATTTCTTCTATCCAAATATTCCATCTGCACCATCATTTTTTCCTCCTCACCACCCACTGAGCCTTAGCTTTCCAGTTTCTCCAGCTGCCAACTACCACAGCTAACCTTCCCAGAACCTGTCACTCCCTTAGCCTGTGGCTGCTCTCTATCATTGGCTTTGGAGGAAGAGTTCCAAGCTCCTTCCCAAATGTGGCTGCTTTGCATGGTACATAGCATATTTTGCTACTAACCAGGACATTGGGGTGACCTTTTTTGACTACCTGTTGGATTAGTGAATTCACTGTACTGCTGCCCTTGGGATCCTTGATTATAATCCTCATAGGCTTTTAAAATGCTTAGCAGGGAAGCAGACCTGAACAAGTGCAGACCTCCTTGCTGCTGAACTCAGACAATAGAGCTGCTCATAATACCAGCAGATGTTTTTGCTTTTTAAGCCATACAGGGCAAATTTATTTTCCTCTCAGGAGCAAATGCAAGCATAGCCAAAGCTAAGAAATTCAGAGCCAGCTTCCGGAAGCCCAGTATTGACTTATGCTGTGAAGCAGTACTTAAGCTTGAGATTCATCAAGCTAACTCCTAGTTAGTACACTCAGCTGCTGGCTCAACAAAAAGTGATGTACCCTAAGCATCCAAGCTGGGCTCATTCTCATACCTTACTCTGCTTAACGCGATGTACCAAATAATTTCCCTGCTGTGTGTGCTCCGGTTGTAATGGCATCGAGTTCTCTTCACCCTAAGGCATCGAGGTGTGAAAGCTGTAGCCCTCTGGAGTCCCCATTAACATTATATGTACCCAGGTATCCTACATGCATTTTTTATGTTGATTTAAAAAACAGGACTTCATAAACTATTTTTGGTCTTCTTTGTGCTCATAAAAGCACAAAATCTGAAAGGAACGAAGAGGAGAACACATTAAACTGTTTCTAGTTTTTACGTCTCAAAAACTTTTAGCTGGATTTCTTGTTTGGATTCAAAGAGGCAAAACACAAGACTTTGATGTTCTTCATGTGCCTGTTAAGAGAGCAAAAGACCCACCAATAGGAAGAAGTTGGCACGAAGCCCTCTTTGACACAGCAAGCACAATGTAAAGGATTAAAGGTCTAATCTAGAAGATATATTGCACACTAAACAGCGGAACCATTTAGGAGAACATTAAATGGCACTTAAACTAAACAGTTGTCCTTGGGAACTGCAGTTTATGTGTGGCTGCTCTAATATCCATTTTAAGCTCGCAGGGTTTTGAAAACAAGATGTCATTGTTTTATAAAAACACACACATTTAATCTTCCCTTGAAATATCTGGCTGCTGCTCTGGCAAAACAGTTCAGAGAGAACGAATAGGGCTCATGGCAGAGCTAGCACTGTAGCACTCTATTTCTGAAGCTACTTGCATGTGCTCAGTTGCTTTTATTATTATTTTTTTAATCCAAACAAGCAAACCACAAATTTGTTCAATGATAAAAGTCTTGGGGTGGGGTTGTTTTTTTTTAACAGCATTCCCACAGTTCTACAAGCAAATAATTATAATGCAGTTTAAGTAATACGAGAACGCCAAGAAAGCGGTCAGCTGTACGTTCACTTGTGTTCTGCATTCCTCATAAATTAGTATTTGTGGAACTATTAGGACACTTCAATCAAAAGAAAGACCACCCAGAGCAAGGTTTCAGTGTTAGTATTCTAGGCACAGGTCATTCACAAAAAGGCCTTGTTCTGCAATGTGTACAGTACACGGATTTTCATGCACATCACTCCGTGGATACACGTAGCATATTCCACTCCTACATACTTTTGTAATTCATTAACTGGTTTTCACCAGGGAGAACTCCTCCTTTCTACCATACAGGCCAGGAACAGAGCAAGAGTAAAAGACAGCAGGGAAGGGGCAAGGGAACTGTGTCTTTCAGAAATACACAATCGAGTTTAAAATACAATACAATACAATACAATACACCAGGTTGAAAGAGACCTTCAAGATCATCGCGTCCAACCCCTCAACCAATCCAACCCACCTAAACAACTAACCCATGGCACCAAGCACCCCATCAAGTCTCCTCCTGAACATCCCTGCTTTTTAACTGATGATCTGGAAAACAAAATGGAGATTATTAAACTTTGGTAAAATTGTAACTGTGTATCTGACACCTTCATTCTTGTTACTTTCATTCCTCCTTGACATAATGACTAACCAAGCCAGCGTATCCCCTGGATCAAACCATTATCCCCAAAAGCCATCTGAAAAATGATAGTGCCATTGTGGTCCTGGTGGATAGTTTTGGTTAAAGGAGCTAGTGATCTCCAAACTGTTCCTGGCAGATGGGCAATCCCAGCTCATTGCTTTGTTAACCACTCCAGAAGAGAGTCCAAAGGAAAAAAATCAGTGAGGAAAGCAATCACCTCCAGCAGGGCTTGGGGTGGTCTGAAGTTACAGGTGGCTCTGGGCTGAGGGGCACTGACAAAGCATTATGGAATAGAATGGAATAGGATTAACCAGGTTGGAAGAGACCTTTGAGATCATCAAGTCCAACCTATCACCCAACACCATCTAATCAACTAAACCATGGCACCAGGCACCCCATCAAGTCTCTTCCTAAACACCTTCAGTGATGGTGACTCCACCACCTCCCTGGGCAGCCCATTCCAAGGGCCAATCTCTCTTTCTGGGAAGAACTTCTTCCTAACATCCAGCCTAAATCGTTGAGTCCAACCTATCATCCAGGTTCAAGTCTTGACAAATCAAAGCATCCCGTTTTATTTTAAACAGTTATGAACACACTTGGGGGTTTCTGCATGAGGCACACAAAAGAAGTATGTCCAACAGAATCACAGAACTGCCAAGGTTCGAAGGGACCCCAAGGATCATCCACTTCTAACCCTCCTCCCATGGGTAGGGACACCTCACACTACATCAGGTTGCTCACAGCCACATCCAGCATGGCCTTAAAAACCTCCAAGGGTGAGGCTTCCACCACCTCCTTGGGCAACCTGTTACAGTGTCTCACCACCCTCATAGGAAGAATTTCTTCCTAATGTCTAATCTAAATACAATACAATACAATACAATACACCAGGTTGGAAGAGACCTTCAAGATCATCGCGTCCAACCCATCAAACAGTCCAACCCACCCAACAACTAGACCATACAGCCAAGCACCCCATCAAGTCTTCTCCTGAACACCTCCAGTGAAGGTGACTCCACCACCTCCACGGGTAGTCGATTCCAATGGGCAATCACTCTCTCCGTGTAGAACTTCTTCCTAACCTCCAGCCTAAACCTGCCCTGGCGCAGCCTGAGACTGTGTCCTCTTGTTCTGGTGCTGGCTGCCTGGGAGAAGAGACCAGCCCCTGCCTGGCTACAACCTCCCTTCAGGTAGTTGTAGAGAGCAATAAGGTCACCCCTCAGTCTCCTCTTCTCCAGGCCAAGCAACCCCAGCTCCCTCAGCCTTTCCTCACAGGGCTTGTGTTCCAAACCCCTCACCAACTTTGTTGCCCTTCTCTGGACACGTTCCAGCAAGTCATCATCCTTCCTAAACTGAGGGGCCCAGAACTGGACACAGGACTCAAGGTGTGGCCTAACCAGTGCAGTGTACAGGGGCACAATGACCTCCTTGCTCCTGCTGGCCACACTTTTCCTGATGCAAGCCAGGATGCCATTGGCCTTCTTGGCTGCCTGGGCACACTGCAGGCTCATGTTCAGCCTACAATCAACAAGTACCCCCAGGTCCCTCTCTGCCTGGCCACTCTCCAGCCGCTCTGACCCCAGCCTGTAGCACTGCCTGGGGTTGTTGTGGCCAATGTGCAGAACCCGGCACTTGGATGTGTTCAATCTCTTGCCCTTGGACTCTGCCCATCTGTCCAGCCTGTCGAGGTCCCTCTGCAAAGCCTCTCTGCCCTCCAGCAAATCAACTGCTGCCCCCAGCTTGGTGTCATCTTCAAATTTACTGATGATGGACTCAATGCCCTCATCCTGATCATCAGTAAAGATGTTGAAGAGCATGGGGCCCAGCACTGAGCCTTGGGGCACACCACTAGTGACAGGCCACCAGCTGGATGTGGCACCATTCACCATCACTCTCTGGGCTCGGCCCTCCAGCCAGTTCCTAACCCAACACAGTGTTGGGTTAAGCCCAGCCATGGGCTGCCAGCTTGGCCAGGAGTTTGCTGTGGGGGACGGTGTCAAAGGACTTGCTGAGGTCCAGGTAGACCACATCCACAGGCCTCCCCACATCTACCAGGCAGTCACCTGATCATAGAAGGAGATCAGGTTGGTCAGGCAGGACCTGCCCCTCCTAAATCCATGCTGGCTAGGCCTGAGCCCCTGGCCATCCTGTAAATCTCCCCTCCTCTAGCTTGGATCCATTCCCCCAGTCCTATCACTCCCTGACACCCTAGAAAGTCCCTCCCCAGCTTTCTTGTCGCCCTCTTCAGATACTAGAAGGCCACAATTAGGTCTCCTCTGAGACTTCTCTTTAGACAGCACGGTGTCCTAGCCATGGAGCACCCAAACAGAAACCCTTTGTCTCCAAGCAGCATTGCAAGACGGTTGCAGGATGAAAAGCTAACAGTTATTTTTCTAATATCTGAGCCCATTGTGCTGGCCATCGTTGTTAGCTTGTGATTAACTGCAGGAGTTAACTGCTGAAGCTGCTTCTCAGGCTGGGCAGGAATTCACTTAACTGCTTTATTTAAAAGCAGCAGCTGTTACCTCGTGGAAAGCATTCTTTGTGAAGACAATATGCTCTCTGTGCCATGTGCCTGACACAATTCTCTGTCTCTATTTAACATCATTAGGTAGATTTTCTCAAACACAGTGCTGAGATGTGCAAAAAGCAGCAGTAGTGCCGAGGCAAGGTGAACACTAAGGCTGTGGCTTGTCTAGATCACAAACAAAATTATATCCTGGAATGGCACAAAGGCTTTGCAGGAGGATAGCTTTGTTGGGTTCTAATTTTAAATCATTGTGGCCTGAAACTTGTCAGTGAGGCAGTATGGTGTTAGTCCCATGAGATCAGGTATTTCAGCTATCCTCCTCTCTCTCTCTTGAGAAGTATTCCCAAGATGATCTATTCTTTTCAGTTCTAGATATTCATACCAGATATCACCCCATTCCAGTCAGCATTGGAATGGGCAGCCCAGAGAGGTGATGAGGCCACCACCCCAGAGGGGTTCAAAAACTTGTAGACATGGCACTTTGGGACACAGTTTAATGGCCATGGTGGTGTTCAGCATGATTCTATGATTTGCCTTAGATCCAGATATAACTCATGGAGGAGCTGAGAGGTGGAAAGTGTCCCTAGCAAAGATAAGCTTTCTGCTCATGGAAGAGGAGAAATTAAAGGTTTCATTAGAACGACGAGTATCCTTGGAACTAATGGCAAACGTTCAGGCATAGAAGAAGACCTTTTTCAGGTCTGAAACAGAAACCACAAATTTCAGAATAAAGTCCAAGGAACTATGCTCTGTTATGACATCTTAACCTGTAAGGCATCGGAAAGAAAATCAGTCTTCTTCTTGTCTATAGCCACTTTGCTGTCTCTGCAGCCTACAGTAGAGTTATCCCTCTGTAGTGTCTGACTGGAAAGCCTCATCTCAGCACACAGACAAGTGTCACATAGCCTTTGTGTGTAAGACAGTATCACAGTATCACAGTATCACAAAGGTTGGAAGAGACCTCAAAGATCATCAAGACCAACCTGTCACCACAGACCCCATGACTAGACCATGGCACCAAGTGCCACCTCCAGGGATGGTGACTCCACCACCTCCCTGGGCAGCACATTCCAATGGCAAACTTTCTCCTCACCTCCAGCCTAAACTTCCCCTGGTGCAGCTTGAGACTGTGTCCCCTTGTTCTGGTGCTGGTTGCTAGGGAGAAGAGGCCAACCCCTTCCTGGCTACAACCACCCTTTAGGTAGTTGCAGAGAGCAATGAGGTCGCCCCTGAGCCTCCTCTTCTCCAGGCTAAACAACCCCAGCTCCCTCAGCCTCTCCTCACAGGGCTGTGCTCAAGGCCTCTCCCCAGCCTTGTTGCCCTTCTCTGGACACCTTCAAGTGTTTCAATGTCCTTCTTAAACTGAAGGGCCCAGAACTGGACACAGGACTCAAGGTGTGGCCTAACTAATGCAGAGTACAGGGGCACAATGACCTCCCTGCTCCTGCTGGCCGCACTATTCCTAATGCAGGCCAGGATGCCATTGGCCTTCTTGGCCACCTGGGCACACTGCTGGCTCATGTTCAGGCGTCTGTCGATCAGCACCCCCAGGTCCCTTTCTGTTTGGCAGCTCTCAGCCACTCTGACCCCAGCCTGTAGCTCTGCATGGGGTTGTTGTGGCCAAAGTGCAGCACCCGGCACTTGGACTTGTTGAATGCCATCCTGTTGGACTCTGCCCATCTGTCCAGTCAATCGAGGTCCCTCTGCAGAGCCCTTCCACCCTCTAACTGACCAACATGTGCTCCCAGCTTGGTGTCATCTGCAAATTTGCTGATGACTGTTTCAATCCCCTCATCCAGATTGTCAATGAAGACATAACTGAGGCTTCTCTTTATTTATTGTTTGGGTTTGGGTTTTGGGGGCTGGTTTCCTTGTTTGTTTGCTTTATTTCTTACTATATTTTAATAGGATGGTTGGTTTGTGTTTCTGTTGCTTTGTGTGTCCTGAATCAAAGTGGTGACTGTCCCAGTCAGTGATTGCACCAAAAGTTCAGGACAGCGCTAAAGGCCTCTGTGGAGTAAAGGAAGGGGGTGGGGGTGGAGAATATTGAGGGGGAAATAAAAGGTTGGCTTAAACAGGAAGAACATTTATGACATGTCCATGGAAGTTATTTAAGCAGAATTAGTCATTGTTGACTAAATAGTTTTGGACATCAAAATTTAGAGAAATTGGACAGTCTTAGAACTTTATCAGATTCAGAATCTGGTAGCACTGGAGATAAAATGTCTGTGGTGAGAAGAAAATTCTCCAACTGCCATTGATTGCGTACCCACAAAACAACAAGTAACCAAACCACTTTCAATTTCTTAATAGGCTGTATCCTGTTACTTATTTCAGATGCTTGCTGGGGACAGTGAAGGTGGATTGGGAATGATGGCTCAGGAATGATGAGAATTTCCTATTTTTACATTTTAAATTAATATTAAAAATACTAACCTTTTAAATTAGTAATTTTCAATGTTGGCATTACTAGTATATAGTGCTTCTCAAGAGAAGACCTCAAATCAGCAAAGGGTAACTATTGGTATTAGTAGAGAGGGGCTAGGGAGTTAGAGGTGCTAGGGAGTTAGAGTGCTGTTTAGCTTTGAGCAGGGTGCAGGGATGGCTTTTGCTACAGCTATTTATAGAGGATTTACACAACCGTGGTGTTTATTGTGTCTTTCAATAAAAAGCAGCTGCAGAAACACACAGCTGGCAGGCTTCAGTACCTGTGAGATGCTGAAGACATTGTCCAGAAAGCTGATCCACAGGTACAAGAAGATTCACATTCTCTCTGCAGCACTTTAAGTATTGATTTTCTAACAAAAGTCTGAACTAATTTTAAATGTTTATGATGTTTAGGTTCAAAATTCTCTTCCTCTGCCTGTTTAAAGCCAGATCTTCATCCTCATATAAATCATCCAACTGCGTTGTTCAAGTTCTTCAGCTAGGTCTTTGCTGCAGAGTTCTGCAGGCTGTAGTGCAGATACTGTTCATAGCAATTCTCTCATCTTTACACAGAAATGCTTCTTGAAGGTTAGCAGTGCTGTTGACCCTGGTTTGCTTGTGTTGCTATACACGTGGGCTAGAGGCTGTGTACTGTTTGCACTCTAGCTGACATGGGACTTACTTTCTCACGAGAAAGCAGTGGAATAAGTCACTCTGTGACCCACTTCAATCCTTTCTCAGACCCATCTTTGTACGAGTGCATGGTGCCCCTCGCTTCTGCACACTAGCAGTGTAGGGTCTGTAGCATCATCTGTACACACATCACGTCAGAGAAGCAAAGAAGAAAGGATCAAAGATACGGCCATAAGCTGAACATCTGCTTCTGCCCATTATCTGCTTTCCTTGACATTTTCTTATCTCACATGCCTTTCATACTGCAGAACTTTCAAACCAATCCCTCCTGTCTTCCACTGCACTATCCTGTCCTGTGTGAAAAGAATGAATGCAATTTATATGTATCTAGAGATTAAGACCCCATGGAGAGGTTGCAAAGGAGATGTGACCACTGTTATAGCCAAAGGGCTAGAACAACACAGATGAAATTGCTGCCTAGATAAGAAAATGTGGTAAGCTTTACATCTCTGTTTTAAAGTGTTTGTATTTTTTGTTTAGGTTTCTCTATGAGATGAGTTGGAGCTTAGAACTTTCAGGGAGTCTCTTGTGAGAGGCCATGTAAAGGTTAGCAAAACTTGCTTTATTAAAAAAGAATGAGGAGAAAAAAAGATAAAAAGAGCCTGGAGATGCTTTGTTTGAAAAGAGCATGCTCAAACTGTGCCATGCCTTTTGATCTGGTAAGACAATGGCTTCTGTGCTCACTGACGCTATTTCAAACCCTGATTGTGAGATTTCATAGTGGGGCTCATCCAAGAGCCATCAGGATCGCTTCCACAGTGTTCTCTGAGCTTTGGATTGGACTCTGTCCACATGTATCCAATTAAAATGGTCACTCAGACTCTTGAGATTATTTTCCTTTGATCATCTTGCAATGAGAGTTAGGATTTCTCAGGACAATATGACATGCACTGTCCATCAGCAACACTGAGTGGTGGATGCATAAAAAGCCACTGGCACCAAACAGCTCATGCATCAGATTCTGCCATAACTTCACACTGTGTTCAATCCTATTGACATCAGTTCTGTGCCGGGTTTGGCCCTAGATTTTCCCACAATGGGATCCCATTCTTCTAGCATGAGAATATGTCTTGAACAAATTGCCATGTCACAAGCATTCAAAGGGCCATGATAAAACCTCCATCTCTGCACGGGTCTCCCAATCACATCAAAGGAATTTCTGCATACAAAACAATGGGAAAATATGCCTCTAATTTAAGGTGAAATTATGCCGTTAAGGTATGGGCTAAAATAAGAGGCAGCAAGGAAGCTGAACCACGCTGGGGAGTGCATCCAAAACGCTGCGCCTCAGCAAAAATGCAGTCATGATTACCACAAGCTTTTGGTGCAAATGGGGAGGAATTTGTGATGTGCCTTTTCAGGGAACGTGCTATCTTTTCTCCTTTCTACCAGGCAGCCCGGCTGGAATGCAGAAAAAGAGAAGAAATTGATGCTTTAATATGCTCTTTACCTCTCTTTTGACACCGGCAAAGGCACGTGCTCCCCAATTCCCGCATTTCAGCCGTCCACAAAGACCGTGAAAAGACAAAGGATGCTCTTACTCTCCGTTCCCTCCTCCACTGTATGTGTACATCTGAAACTAACAGTTTAGCTTGTGGGGGAAAAACATCCAAGGCTGGTTTGTCAGTGAATATTCGGATGACATTTAGGGTCGTACTGAAAAAATATCATGCACGTACGTGTGTTCCATGCAAAAGTAGCCAAAGATTGTAGAAGTAAAGACAAACCATTATCTGTAAGAGTCTGAGACAGTAATTTAAGTAGATATTGACAACAGTGCAAGCTTCCTAAACCAGAATAAAATTTGAATTGCAGCTTTCATCTGAGAATATCGTTAAAATACAGCTGAGAAGGAGCTTCTCAGGGCCAAATACTTACTACCACTGTTTAACATTGTATGCAAAGTAAAGGCAAAGGTGGCAGAATCAAATCCCTGCTCAGCCTTTTATTTCTCTCCTCTTTTGTCTTAAATACGTTGTCTACATATCAATAGCAGCTCCTTCAAACGTTCACCTATGTTAGCCTCACGAGTAGCACTGTGCCTGGAGCTACTACACTTTCAATAGGTTGAATCTTCTGGAGAAAGGATCACTAAGTCCCACAAGATTTTGTAACTGTTCATTGTAATAATTTGCTCCTTGCTCTCCACAGAGCTAGCAAAAACACGGTGATTTGGAAGAAGATTTGGCGTAAAAGACTCTAAATCGTGTCTGGGAGGATTTTAAGGAGTATTCAGTGGATTCGAGTAATTTATGATTGCATCTGACCTTAATTGGGGTATCCCAAGGTCACACATATAAAAAGTGATGTCTCTTTCCATGGCTTTGGTTTTATTAAAAGCTCCTTGTATGGTTCATGACAGTTTTAACTTTTCACAAGACACTCACAAATTAGAATCATCTTCTTCACGGGCCTGCTAATGGAAATCCCCTCATACAATTATTAGTCACTGTCTTACAATAGCTTCTTGTCTCTAAGTGCTTTGATGTTGCACATAAGAGCCGTGGATCAATTACATTCATTTTTCCCATTACTGGGCAAATATTTGGACATCTTCTGCTGAGTTGATTCAAGGCAGAACAAAACCAAAGGAGCTGCATACTGTGCAGACATTTCTAACCTTCAGAAGCTGATGGTTTTGTGACCTGGGAGAAATTAATAGATGTTTATTCTAGCAGGATAGATGGAAAAAGGCCATTTCTATTTTAGGGAGATAAATGAAAGGCAGGGAAGATGGGGTTTGTTATGACAAAATTGTTCACAAGTCGCATGCTGAAATGAGAAAAAACAGTTACGTATTTATACTATCATCCTCACAGAATGTTTGTCAAAAGAGAATCAAGTGGCCAAATGCATTAGTAATGGTTCTGTTTCCTCACTTATCAAACATTTCCACTAAAAGAAGCCTGCTATGGTTGTCTCCGGTGCAAAGATTCAACATAGCTTATCTTCTGCAGTGAAAGTCCAGAACTTTTTCATTAAGATGTGATTTCTTCCAACAAGGAGAACTCTTGCAGCTATTTCTTCTTGCCTGTTTTAAACACCAGCTCCAAGTCTTCCACAACTGTGTCAAAAACACATTTTGAAAGTATTTCACTTGCCAGGATCCTTCTACAGAGCAGAATAGGGCAAGCCTGTTGGCATGTCCAGCAGCGGCAATCTGAAGTGCTCACCATGGTCAGGAATGTCATAAAGCAAGAGCAAACAAATGGCACTCTCCAAACATGGTGCTGCAGTTATTCCCTGGCTGGTACTGCCCATCTAAACTTACTACAAGTTCACTACAAATACTTGGGAGCATTTAGGCTTTAATCAGGGCTTCAATGAGAAGAGACTGCTGCTCACTTTGGCCTTCAATTTTTTCATGAAATCTTTTTGTTGTTTTTTTTTTTTTTTTTTTTTTTCCAGCAGGCAAGACACATTCCCTCGAATCGCTTTTTCCATAATCCAGACAGGGATGTTTACAGTACCACACAGTATCACCAAGGTTGGAAGAGACCTCAAAGATCAGTGAGTCCAACCTGTCACCACAGACCCCATGACTAGACCATGGCACCAAGTGCCACATCCAATCCCCTCTTGAACACCTCCAGGGATGGTGACTCCACCACCTCCCTGGGCAGCTCATTCCAATGGCCAATATCTCTTGCTGGGAAGAACTTCTTCCTAACAGCCAGCCTAAACCTCCCCTGGCACAGCTTGAGACTGTGTCCTCTTGTTCTGGTGCTGGTTGCCTGGGAGGAGAGACCAACCCCCATCTGGCTACAACCACTTTTCAGGTAGTTGCAGAGAGCAATGAGGTCTCCCCTGAGCCTCCTCTTCTCCAGGCTAAACACTCCCAGCTCCCTCAGCCTCTCCTCATAGGGCTGTGCTCAAGGCCTCTTCCCAGCCTTGTTGCCCTTCTCTGGACACATTCAAGTGTCTTGGTGTCCTTCCTAAACTGAAGGGCCCAGAACTGGACACAGGACTCAAGGTGTGGCCTAACCAATGCAGAGTACAGGGGCACAATGACTTCCCTGTGACTGTGGTACAGATAAACACTGTTAATTCAGCTGTGCCACTGCTCTGGTGCTGGGGGTGACAGCAGATCAGCCACAGGGAAAGACAAAGCATCAGCTTGTATGGGCTTCACTTTCCTTTCAGAGATCAGGAACAGCCAAATGATAGGGGTGGTGAATCCTTAGAAGTAGCCCTAAAAGGCAACTCCTCCCCAGGAAGACTGTGTGCTAGTCCGTGAAGTGAGTGACATTTCTTTTTGTCTAAAAGCTCCAGAAATTATTAAATTACTGTCATCATTATCTAAATAGGTAACAGATTTAGAGCTATTCAATGGATAAAGTATTTCATGTTCATTGCAAAAGCATGCTTATGATTTTCTTTCTCATGGAGTGAGTTTCATTACTTTTTTTTAAAGCCTCTCTGAAATAATTAGAGCTTCTTGCTATTTCCATTTACTGAAAAGCTGATGCTCAGCCAGAAAACCTTCTTTGAAAAGTGGGAGCATTTCAATCAATCTGTAAGCTATTTCACTCATGTGGTGTGTTTGGAACAGAAAACAAATCCAGTTTGAACCCTGAAAAAGAAAATAACTAAAAACTTGCACATGCAATTGCGTTCAAGTCCTTAAACAGCTTTGGTACAGACTTTCCTATCTGTCATTTCTAGGAGAGTATCTTATGTCACACATGTCAGTGTGTTTAAACAGCGGAAGGTACAGTTTAACGCCGTTATCTGCTCCGGCTACCAGGAAGGGCATAAATCATGGTTATCTGAAGGCTTGATACTGTTCCATGTGTGTAAATCTGAGTCGGGAGAAATACCACTGTAATCAATGGACTGTACAATGGTGCAGATAGCAGAGCAAGAGTGCCCCAAACGTGCTGTGTTTTGCATATTTTATCCTCCTTTCCCCATTTCCCTGGCTGGACCTCTTTTTATTTATTCTGTGAAGCGAAGGACTGCAAAGAGCTACCCCTGGAAACAGCCTGTGATGGGTTGAGGCAGCCCCCCTCCCCACCACGGGCAAAAAGTAACAACTCAGACAAATGGATTGCAAAAGTGATGGAAAGTTTCAAGGAAAAGCAGTGAATGTTTACAGAGAGCCAGAAGCAGACTGACAAAAGAAATCCCAAAACAGTCCCAGGAAGATCCCATCCCCACCTGGGGGTACATCCAAGACCCCCAGGGCTCCTTCTTCCCCCTCCCCATTGCTAGGCTAGTCTCAGCTGGCCAGATCTGAGACTGCCCATATCCCCCGTGGCCTTGGGCCTAGCCAGGCCCATGGCCGGGAGACAACATCTCCCCCATTACCGGGTGACGGCGAGGAAGAAAGAGGAGGTGCTTAGACCTCGCACTGGATCTTATAGTGGTGCAGAGAATTCTGGTAGAAATACCCAGTTTCCTGTGTCCACCCACTGGGCTGGACCTCTGGACACAGGAAGCACCTCATGGAGCAGAGGGCACCCAGCCCAAACTGCAACACAACCTTATCAAAAGGAGCCACCCACCCTCGAATCAATGTGTCTTTTATTAAGCATTTTCTTGAAACTCCCCAGCAGGGCTTGAACTGAGGACAAGAGAAGCCAGTGCATTATTGCAGTGACCCTGTTGCCATTTGCAGTTGAAAATGCACTATTTAATTCTCATTTGAAATGGCCTTGCAGCATGTGCAATGTCAAAAAAAGGGATGACATTTACTGTCTCTTTCCATTTATGGCTCAGGCACTTTTTTGGAGGCATTACCATTCATCATAGTGTCATCTTATTGTTATTATTTTGCCTGCTGGGTAGAGACATTTAAGTTAAAAGTGAGAGTACCAATTGTGCTCACTATAATTGTGTGTTTGCAGTATAATGAAGAAAATAGATGTGGTTTGGCACAAATGCTGCGAGGTGCTGAGAACATCCTGCCAGATGTGCAAGCTCCGCTCCCATCCAGGGTGACGGAAAGCTAACGTGCCTCATCTTTGTCAGGATCAAACCACTGATGATTAAACAATTCTAGCAAATATGATCTCATTCTTAGTTGTCTGGGAGGCTATGAAACAACATGAAGGAAGTTCAGATATGGTAGCAGAATACAAAGCATTTACACACCCAGCGTGGTGCTCGAAATGTGTTCCTTTATAATCCTATATTTCCCAGACAGACACTTGTAAACATTGAAGTAAAACAAAACACATTGCCTCTTCATGAAAAAAATGCCTCAGAAACCACAGGACTAACAACACCAGGGAAGGACAATCCCCTGAAGGGCCTAAATCTTGTTTCCAAAACTTGGGCTTAGTTAACTGTGTTCAAGCAGAAATTTTTAATGACAAAGCATGGAAAATACTCTTTTTAAAGACATATCGAGGTCAAAACCACCCTGAGCAGATCCTGAAGTGATACCTCATGACTTGAACATGTTAGCTGATTACAGAGGACGTTCCAATGGTCAGGGTGGGAAATGGGACTCAGAAACCCTGGATCTGGTTTCCGGCTTGGCTGCAGGTTTTTCTGCACACTCAAGAGCAAATCACTTTTCCTGTCCTGTGTCATGGTCTTACAGCTCAAGAAAATGAATTACATTCTACTTTCTTGTAGCCAGAAGCAATACATGTGGGAGAACTTACCTGCCATTCCTGTCCCCACCCACAGAACAGTCAGAACCAAATGGATGCTGAGGTAATAGATGTCGGTAATACTAAACTATTTACACAGTAAAGCAAAAAACATCATTGAAAATCCACTGTGGTCAGTTGTTCTGTTCCTTGAATTACATTTGTTTTGAAGGTAGAGAGAACATTATTACATTTAAAGATTTTTATTCAAAGCTTGCCGAAGGCTTCTCCTTGTTTCTCTCTCATGTTCCTCTTGCCCAGGCTGTGCCCTGTCATCCAGTCAAAAGTGGAAAACTATCACACAAGTGAACAGCCCTGGAAATGAGGAGAATTATACAGACCAAACTCCTAGTTCATGGGGTGAAGACAGAAGAAATACGACACAGGCCATTACCAGTGTCGCTTGAACGGTGCTCTATGTCTGGCAGCAAGTTCAGTTAAGTTAAGGCTCCTCCTGTAGCCTGACTGACTAAGCTATTGTCTACTTCCCATCTTCCAATATATCTTAAGTACTTTCTGAGCTGGAGACAGCATGTAAACAACCACTTAATAATCCACAGGACCAGGACCACAGGATGTTAGGGGTTGGAAGGGACCTCTGGAGATCATCGAGTCCAATGCCCCTGCCAGAGCAGGACCATAATACAATAATACAATACACCAGGTTGAAAGAGACTTTCAAGATCATTGTTTCCAACCTATCAACCAACCCAACCCACCTAAACAACTAACCCATGGCACCAAGCACCCCATCAAGTCTCCTCCTGAACACCTCCAATGAAGGTGACTCCACCATCTCCATGGACAGCCGATTCCAATGGGCAATCACTCTCTCTGTGTAGAACTTCCTCCTAACATCCAGCCTAAACCTCCCCTGGCACAGCCTGAGACTGTGTCCTCAACAAAGCATCTGATCTTCATCATTTGTCTAATCCAGTAATTCCAAGGGGGGAAAAAAATATGGACAAACACATTTGTCCTTCACATCTCAAAGCAAGGAGCTCCTCAATTTGACAATGGGCTGAACAAAAATAGAATAGCTTTCTTTTTGTGTATTCTCTTCTTGTCTAACAAGATGGCCCTTAGTTCCCATACTGGTGCAGAAGTTTTATATCATCCTAATTTTTGGTGTTTTCACAGTGTTACCTTTTCAGTCACCACATCTTCCAGTGGAAGGGCATTATCTTTTTTGACTTCATTATGGAATACTCATCCAATTATTCTCGGGAACATTATCCATTCCTTTCATACTATAGAAACAAAGAATCGTAGAAATCAACAAGGTTGGAAAAGACCTCAGAGATCATCAAGTCCAACCTGTCACCCAACACCTCATGACTACTAAACCATGGCTTCAAGTGCCACATCCAAGTCCCCTCTTGAACACCTCCAGGGATGGTGACTCCACCACCTCCCTGGGCAGCACATTCCAATGGCCAATATCTCTTGCTGGGAAGAACTTCTTCCTAACATCCAGTCTAAACTTCCCCTGGCACGCCTTGAGACTGTGTCCTCTTGTTCTGGTGCTGGTTGCCTGGGAGAAGAGACCAACCCCACCTGGCTACAACCTCCTTTCAGGTAGTTGTAGACAGCAATATAATCTCCCCTGAGCCTCCTCTTCTCCAGGCTAAGCAACCCCATCTCCCTCTCCTTGTAGGGCTGTGCTCGAGGCCTCTCCCCAGCCTCGTTGCCCTTCTCTGGACTCGTTCAAGTGTCTCGATGTCCTTCTTAAATTGATGGGCCCAGAACTGGACACAGGACTCAAGGTGTGGCCTAACCAGTGCCGAGTACAGGGCAGAATGACTTCCCTGCTCCTGCAGGCCAGGATGCCATTGGCCATCTTGGCCACCTATGCACACTGCTGGCTCATGTTCAGCCAGCTGTCAAACAGTTACCCCCAGGTCCCTTTCTGCTTGCCTTACACAGGTGCTGATTTGGGCAATCACAATGAAAGCTCATTGACTGATGATTTCATATTTTACTTTTTCCAGCTCTCCTGTGTGAATACCACCTGTTGTTACTGTTTAGTTGTGGGTACTGATTTGCTCTGAGACCTCTGACACTTCAGTCTGGAAGTTTGCACAGACTCCCACCTCATTTACAGCACAAACCAGAGCAAATAATTCATTTAACTGCTCCATAATGACTTTATCTTCCTTTGCTGCTTCTTCTCATCAAGCTAACTGTCCAACTGTGCTGCTTCTGATGTATACCCAAAAGGCTTTACTGCTAGCTCTCAGTACTTCTACAAGTTGCTTCCACTAATATTTTTGGCTTGCTTTTCTGTGGTTTAACATTTATTTTGATGAGGATTATACTCTCCCTGTGTTTTCCTTCTATGAACACGGCTTCCATATTTTGAAAGATCTTTTCATTTTGAACGGTGCCTGTGACGCTGCTGTTTAGCCATACCAGCTGCTTCTGGCTGTGGCTCATTCTGAGCCCATTTTTATCAATGCTGTTGTGGATTGTCATGCATTTATTCTTTTTAAAATGGGCATGTCACTTGCCAATCTGACACTCTGACTTTTGTCATGGATCGAGTTGACCCTGCTGCTGTTACTCATACCATGCTGCAATCATGGCAGCCTCCAAACGTGAAAGTGCTGACTGGAGTAAAGTAGGATGGGGCTTGAAGTTCAGATTGCAACATGGGAGGCTTCCTGTTCCACTTGCTGCTTCTGGGTTCCAGCTTCTTGGATGTGGTCTCTTTTTCCACGGGAATGGTGGCAAGGCATGTAGGAGTCAGGTAGAGCTTTTGGCAGGTTTTGGCTTTCTGTTTTATTCTGGGTTTTCCCTGTATTTCACTGCCTGCTTCTGCAAATAGGCAGAGTGGCTGTAGAGCAGCCAGGCAGGGAGGGACCTGGGGGTACTGGTCGATGGTAGGCTGAACATGAGCCTGCAGTGTGCCCAGGCAGCCAAGAGGGCCAATGGCATCCTGGCCTGCATCAGGAACAGTGTGGCCAGCAGGAGCAGGGAGGGCATTTTGCCCCTGTACACTGCACTGGTTAGGCCACACCTTGAGTCCTGTGTCCAGTTCTGGGCCCCTCAGTTTAGGAAGGAGGTTGACTTGTTGAGGAGTGTTCAGAGAAGGGCAACAAAGCTGGGAAGGGGTTGGAACACAAGCCCTATGAGGAGAGGCTGAGGGAGCTGGGGTTGCTTAGCCTGGAGAAGAGGAGACTGAGGGGTGACCTTATTGCTCTCTACAACTACCTTAAGGGAGGTTGTAGCCAGGCAGGGGCTGGTCTCTTCTC
>CM066577.1:18242500-18478949 GCA_033816785.1 Picus viridis
TGGAGCTTCTCCTTGCCCTTCCTCTTGCTATTAATATATTTATAGAAGGACTTTTTGTTGTCCTTCACAGCAGAGGCCAGTCTGAGCTCCAAATGTGCTTTTGCCTCCCTAATTTTCTTCCTACAAGACCTAGCAACATCCCTAAACATTCCATGGGTTGCCTCCCCTTTTTTCCAAAGATAATACACCCTCTTTTTTTCCCTTAGTTCCTTTAGAAGTTCATTACCCAACCAGGCTGGCCGTCTGCCCCGGCGGCTCATCTTCCGGCACACTGGCACAGCCTGTTCCTGTGCCTTCAAGAGTTCTTTCTTGAAGTAGGTCCAGCTCTCCTGAACCCCTTTGTTTTTAAGGGCTGTTTCCCAAGGAACCTTCTGAGTTAGTTCCTTGAGTAGCCTGAAGTCCGCCCTCCGGAAGTCCAGAGTGGAGGTCTTCTTGTTCCCCCTCTTGGCTTGGCTGAATACTGAAAACTCAATTATCTCGTGGTCACTGGTGCCTAAACACCCTCTGACCACCACATCACCCACCAGCCCTTCCCTGTTGGTGAAGAGGAGGTCAAGCATAGCCTTACCCCTGGTAGGCTCGCGCAGCACCTGGGATAAGAAGCTGTCCTCCATGCACTCTTAAGAACCTCCTAGACTGCCTCCTCTCTGCTGTGTTGTGATCCCAGCAGATATCAGGCAGGTTGAAGTCTCCCACGAGAACAAGGTTAGGCGATCTTGGGACAGCCTTAAGCTGCCTATAGAATGCTTCATCAAGATCATCCTCCTGGTTGGGTGGTCTATAACAGACTCCAACCAGCATGTCTGCCCTGCTGGTCTTCCCTCTAATTCTTACCCACACGCTCTCAACCCGATCATCCCTGATCTCTAGCTCAATGGCATCAAGAGCCTCCCTGATGTACAGGGCCACCCCTCCACCCCTTCTTCCCTGCCTGTCTCTCCTGAATAGCCTGTAGCCGTCAATTACAGCGCTCCAGTCATGCGAGTCATCCCACCATGTCTCCGTGATGGCAACTACATCATATCTTTCGTGCTGCAACAAGGCTTCCAGCTCCTCATGTTTGTTGCCCATACTTCGTGCATTAGTGTACATGCACTTCAGCTGGGCTGCTGGTTTTGCCCCTGACTCCAGCTTACCACCCTCAGACTCCTGTCTGGGGGACTGGTTTCAGCCCCTTCCCCCTTCGAAGCTAGTTTAAAGCCCTGTCAATGAGACTTGCTAATTCCCTTGCTAATTAGGCAAGGCAAGACACTTGTTTACAATTTGGCTTTGCTTTTTTCATTTGCCTGAGGATCAATTTGGACAATTGGCAACCAACAGAATGGGATTTTGCCAGGCCATGACCACATAAGGTAAAGACATAAGCCTAGTCTAGGTGAAGCATGGGCAGTGCACGTGCCTGTCCACCACAAAGGGAGGACAGCCTTGTTTACCAGACTTTCTGATGCCTGGGTTCTTAGTCCTTTTCCTGCATTCCCTGGACTCCTACAGGAGGGAGGGGGAGGGAGGGATCATGCCTGGACATGCCAGGACTTGTTCTGGGTTTATTTTGGGCCCGTTTGGCCCTACTGTCACACTCACCTGTGCTTGCCTTATGCTGGGCTTGTGCGTTTCCCTCGTTTGGCCAGATTCTGTACTGTAAGGCTAAACTAGCTTGTTTATTTTGCCATTGGCCAACATTCTTCTTGACAAATATTAGCTACAAGCTAAAATGGTGAACAATTCACCCTTGTTTACCAAGAAGCCCTGGATTTCACCAGAGCCTGTTTGTACACACGACCCCAGAACTTGCACCATGGCCGAAAGTTGGTGAATGCTGATTGTATTTACGACAGCCTTAGTGTGAACTGCTGCAAAGCTGCAGCGAAAAGCCCTGCTGGCAAGCTGAGCAAAGCCTTGCCAAGCAGAAAGGGAAGAGAACCAAGAGAGCCGTGCCAGCTGCAGCCTGAAGCTGCAGCCCATGAGCGAAAAGCTGCTTCATGAATCGAGACCTCACTGCTGTCTCTGCACTGAGAATCAGGCTGCCACCCAAGTGCTGAGATGCTGCCACAGCCTGTGAGCTGGGAAACTACTGCATCCAGTTCTGGAGCCCCTATTACAAGAGGGATGTGGAGGTGCTGGAAGGTGTCCAGAGAAGGGCCATGAGGATGATCAGAGGGTTGGAGCACCTCTCCTATGAGGACAGACTGAGGGAGTTGGGGCTGTTCAGTCTGGAGAAGAGAAGGCTCCAAGGTGACCTCATTGTGGCCTTCCAGTATCTGAAGGGGGCCTACAAGAAGGCTGGGGAGGGACTTCTCAGGCTATCAGGTAGTGATAGGACTAGGGGGAATGGAATGAAGCTGGAGGTGGGGAGATTCAGACTGGACATGAGGAAGAAGTTCTTCCCCATGAGAGTGGTGAAGCCCTGGAATGGGTTGTGCAGGGAGGTGGTTGAGGCCCCATCCCTGGAGGTGTTTAAGCCCAGGCTGGATGAGGTTCTGGCCAGGCTGATCTAGTGTGGGGTGTCCCTGCCCATGGCAAGGGGTTGGAACTAGCTGATCCTTGTGGTCCCTTCCAACCCTGACTGATACTGTGATACTATGAAACTCTGAGAGCCAAGTGCCAGAGCCCGAGACCTGTCCACCCAAGAGCAGAGAGTGGCCATTGCCAAACCGTGGCAAGACAGATCCGAGAAACCACCAGATACAAGTAGAAAAGCTGTGACTGCTTGCCCAGGCAGCAAGCAGAACTTGCTGCAGCGCCCAGTGAAACCACAAGAGAGCCCAGCTAGCAAGCACCACCTTGCTGAGTCGAGAAACACTGCTCACCCCATGAGCTCCCAAAAGCCTTTACCAGCTGGTAACATGCAAGCAGAAGCCACTCACTCTGCACCCCAGCCAGTGAACTATGCCGGCTGCTGAGCTGTGAAAGGAGCTACTGCCAAGCCACAGCAAAGCTCCGCTCCATGAGCCTGTTGCAGGAGCGCCAAGTGAATCTGTGCCAGCTGTAGACCTAGTGCTGAGAAAAGCAGCAGCCCAGAGAAGTCACTGCAGCTTGCTCTGAGCCAAGAGCCAGCTACAGCCTGTGAGCCAGGGAAGAGCCACTTTGTCCCCTCTCTACAGAGCCCTCGGTGGTAAAGTTTCCCCCAAGACCACTTTCTCTCCAGCATCAAGATTGCACCAGAAAGCAAGCTGCAAAACTTTGGGAAGTTTACTCTGGTAAGGCAAGGCACCACGTGGCACAGTGCTTTAACTGGTGCTGTGAGCACTGTATTTTGGATGACAAATTGCAGTCCTGGAGGTTTGTCCTGAAACCAGGGACAGGTAGCTTTACCAGTTACACCAGGGCTGTGAATAATTGTCTTTTGCCTATAAAGTCTCCTTGCAAAGGTTTGTGCCAGCTGCCTCTGTAGTGGCCATAGAGTCTCCTAGCAGGCAAGCCAGCTTCTGCCATGCATCTCTTTCCTGATTTAAATTACTGCTTGCAAATTTCATATACCCTGTTGTGAAAATTGCCAACCCAACCAAACACCCCTACCTGTGAATGTAAACCCTAAATAAGTTTTCACTGAGGTTTTGTATTAACAAATAATTTATACATTTTCATTGATATCTTTTCCAGATAAATATTAATAATTTCATAACAGTCACAGATGCAGTTTTTCCAAGGTGCTATAATCTCCAGATCTCCTTGTAGCAGAGTGTGTTGCCAGCCAGCCTTGCTGAACGCTCCATTCATTCACACAGTGGATGCACCCAGAATTCATGCAGATGGCTCCTGTAAGCAATGCCAGTCTTGGAGAGGGGCTGAGTTGAGCCTAAGTGCTGTGTGTTTAACTTGGGTTTTCAGAGCTTTGGGCATTACCAAATACATTGCCGCAGAAGTGAGATCATTTGCCAGCATTTTAAAATCCACTGTAGAACTTGGCACATGGTGAAAGGGTCCTGCATATAAAAATGTGAGTAATTACCCTGTTGGAGAGATGTGCTGGGTTATCCCACTTGGGCTCTAATTGTGGGGTTTTTTTGGTTCTTAAAGTCTCAAGAGTGAATAAACACATTGCTGTGAAAGATTTCATTGACTTCAAAGATCATTTGTAATGGCTTTTAAATGTAATACTTGATAGGAGTTGTCTATAAGCTATCCATCAGTGTTCATCTTGCCATTTCATTACCTTTGCTTAATTCTTGTTTGCTAATAATTGTTGCATTCTTGAGGTTGTGGCTTTTGGTGTGTGATGATGATGATGATGATGATGATGATGATGATGATGATTATGATTATTATTATTATTATTATTATTCTAAGTGTTTGGAAGGCATACTTAAGCATTCTGAGATGCTGTAATAAAATCAAGTGTGAATCTTTTGGTTGGCTCTATGCTGCAATAACATTCCTCCCCCTTAAAACCAAACCTAATGTATGCAGTTGAAAATCAGAGTATCTTGGAAAAGGAGAAGAGATTCAGGGTGGTGGCCATCTCCTGAGCAGGAAAGAGGATTAAAAATATGTAATGATATTTGTGTGCTGTGGTGTTGGTGATTTAGTTGGTTGATGTGGTTGTGTGGGTTTTTGTTACAGTTAAATAAACTACTACTTCATCAAAATTCTTAGTTACAGCATACCCTTCCTGAGTAATTAAAACTTGCTAAATGACTTCTAGTCAGCAGTCTTAGTAACACAACTTGGCATCCTGTTGGCTTTCTGGGGTGGCAACGAAAGCCAATGGGATGCTGAGGTGCGTTCGGGAGGGTATCGCAAGCAGGGATACAGATGTCACGCTCCCACGCAGCGCTGGTCAGGCTGAACCTCGAGTACTGTGCGGTTTTGGTCCCTGCTTATATGAAAAGCATATGGACAGGCTTCAAAGGGTTCAGAGAAGGGCCACAAGAATGATCAGAGGACTGGAATACCTGTCATGTGGGAGAAGGCAGGGAGAGCTGGGTTTGTTAAGCCTTGAGAGGAGAAGGCTTCGGGAGACCTCATAACCATCTGCAGGTGTATAAAGGGTGGCTATCATGCGGAGGGGGACTCCTTTTTACAAGGAGTCCCATGGTGAAGACCAGGGGTAATGGGGATGAGTTGCTACTGGGGAGATTCAGACTAGATGCCAGAAATTCTTTTTTCACAATTCAAACTATTAGACATGGGAATAAACTCCCAAGGGAGCTGGTGGATTCCACTACATTAGACAGTTTTAAGGCCCATCTTAACAGGGTGCTGGACCATCTTACTTAAACTATACTCTCACCCTGAAAGGTGGAACTTGATGATCCTTGAGGTCCATCCATTCCAATGTGGTATTCTGTGAATCTATGAATCTTTCTGATAAGTTGGAGTTTGAATACAAGTTTTTCAAGGGTCCTTTTCTGGGACCAAAGAAGAGTATTGTGAGGTTGTTATCTCTTTAGTTGCTCTTTTACCTGATTCAGGCCACAGAGTTTTGTACAGTGACTGCTGATGTGATCCTTACTGTTTGTGCTTGAATTAAGTTGTACATTTCAGTGAGGGAGCTGTGTTGAAAATTTTCCAAGTGATGGATAAATAACCATATTTACTGTTTTATCAGTTGCTAGTTACACGTTTGTACCACTCTCCGTCTTTTGTAAATGCAAGGATTCTGGTATCATATTATTTTTGTTGTTATTTTCCAGTCTTTCTGCTTTTGGAAGCTCTGTTCCCTGGGTACATTTTGCTTTGTTTGGAGACAATTTCAAGAAGTTGAAATTCTATTGAGCTTGATTTCTGGACTCGCCATGGCTATGTATGGTACCTGTGCATTACATGTACATTTGTCATTATGGAGGTTATTCAAATCACTGTAATACACCATGATGCTTAATGGGCACTATTTATTTATTTACTATTTATTTAATCTTTAATTGTATGAACTAATTATGTCTTTCACTTCTTGGAGGATTATTTTTATTGCTTGGTATAAGTAGTAAGTTCAAGCTTCCTATATTCCTGTAGTTTTTATTGAAAAATCTTTCTGAACTCTGATTCTGAAATATTTTCTTCTCATGCATACACATATTTATTAAAAAACAAAACAAAAAACCCAAACAAGCGGCACCAAAAGCCCTCATAAACCCCAACCAATTCTTATGATGCTTTTCATTGGTTCATTTCTTCCGTTCCCATACCGAAAGAACTTTGCGAGCCTTTTGAAGACTGTGATTGCATAAATTAATTTTATTAAGGGCTGATTAATATGATTGAGAAGGTGAATATTTTTGAAGAATGTATGAGTGACATTAAGGAGCTTCCAAATGGTTTGATCAGGAGAAGAGGTGTTAAATTTTTATCAGGAAATTGGGAACTTCTGCATGTTTTGCAGGTAAGCAAACAATACACAGGAAAAAGCGTTCTGAAATTTTAAGTATCTATGGAGTTGGGGCTGTTCAGGCTGGAGAAGAGAAGGCTCCAAGGTGACCTGATTGTGGCCTTCTAGTATCTGAAGGGGGCCTACAAGAAGGCTGGGGAGGGACTTCTCAGGCTATCAGGTAGTGATAGGACTAGGGGGAATGGAATGAAGCTGGAGGTGGGGAGATTCAGGCTGGAGGTGAGGAGGAAGTTCTTCCCCATGAGAGTGGTGAAGCCCTGGAATGGGTTATCCAGGGAGGTGGTTGAGGCCCCGTCCCTGGAGGTGTTTAAGCCCAGGCTGGATGAGGTTCTGGCCAGGCTGATCTAGCGTGGGGTGTCCCTGTCCATGGCAGGGGGTTGGAACTAGCTGATCCTTGTGGTCTCCTTCCAACCCTGACTGATACTGTGATACCACTATGATACTGTGAGGTTTCCCTCAATTCTGAAATTGATCCCTGTTGTAGTTAATACATTTTTACTGTCTCTTCTTCCTGTGTTTTGGGGTTTGGCTGATGTTTGCTATAGGGTTTTTTTGTATGTTAAGTTATCCCCTATACTAAAGTAACTTTGATAAAATTTTGTAGACATAGCAGAAAAAATAACAAATGTATGTGCAGTTTATGAGAACATGCTGTGCTTGCAAACTGTCTACAAGAGTGTGACACTGTGTAGAATAGAATAGAATTAACCAGGCTGGAAAAGACCTTCAAGATCATTGAGTCCAACCTATCACCCAACACCATCTAATCAACTCAACCATGGCACCAAGTGCCTCATCCAGGCTCTTCCTAAACACCTCCAGTGATGGTGACTCCACCACCTCCCTGGGCAGCACATCCCAAGGGCCACTCTCCTTCTGTGAAGAATTTCTTCCTCACATCCAGCCTGAACCTTCCCTGGCACAGCTTGAGACTGTGTCCTCTGGTTCTGGTTACCTGGGAGAAGAGACCAACCCCCACCTGGCTACAACCTCCCTTCAGGTAGTTGTAGAGAGCAAGAAGGTCTCCCCTGAGCCTCCTCTTCTCCAGGCTAAGCAACCCCAGCTCCCTTAGCCTCTCCTCACAGGGCTGTGCTCCAGACCCCTCCCCAGCTTTGTTGCCCTTCTCTGGACACCTTCCAGCAAGTCAACATCTTTCCTAAACTGAGGGGCCCAGAACTGGACACAGGACTCAAGGGGTGGCCTAACCAGTGCAGAGTACAGGGGCACAATGACTTCCCTGCTCCTGCTGGCCACACTATTCATGATGCAGGCCAGGATGCCATTTGCCTTCTTGGCCCCCTGGGCACACTGCTGGTTCATGTTCAGCTGCTGTCAACCAGCACCCCCAGGTCCCTCTCTGCCTGGCCACTCTCCAGCCACTCTGACCCCAGCCTGTAGCACTGCCAGGGGTTGTTGTGGCCAGTGTGTAGAACCCTGCACTTGGACGTGTTCAATCTCATGCCCTTGGCCTCTGCCCATCTGTCCAGCCTGGCAAGGTCCCTCTGCAGAGCTCTCCTACCCTCTAACAGATCAACTCCTGCCCCCAACTTGGTGTCATCTGCTAACTTACTGATGATGGACTCAATGCCCTCATCCAGATCATCAATAAAGATATTGAACAGGATGGAGCCCAGCACTGATCCCTGGGGGACACCACTGGTGCCTGGCTGCCAGCTGGCTGTGGCACCATTCACCACCACTCTCTGGGCTCAGCCTCCAGCCAGTTCCTAACCCAGCTCAGAGTGCTCCTGTCCAAGCTTGGCCAGGAGTTTGCTGTGGGGGATGGTGTCAAAGGCCTTGCTGAAGTCCAGGCAGACCACATCCACAGCCTGCCCCACATCCACGAGGCAGTCACCTGGGCATGGAAGGAGATCAGGTGGTCAGGCAGGACCTGCCCTTCCTAAATCCATGCTGGCTGGGCCTGATCCCTTGGCCATCCTGTAAGTGCTGTGTGATTGCACTCAAGATGACCTGTTCCATAGTCTTGCCATGTAGCCATGCATCTTTCTTTATGCTGTGTTCTCATGGTCTCATCAGAACTCACTGCTACATCAAACAACTAGGGTGTATGGTAATACTTTTTCCTGATTGTGGGATTCAACCCACCACACCTTTAAAACACAGCAAATGATCTGCAGCTGAAGAGTGACATGTTAGGTCATTTTGTAGAATAAATGCTGTGACTTTTTAAGGCAGACAGGATTTAGTGGATATTAGTTCAGGATTTCTAGTTTTGGCATTCTTGGCAAAGTGGAGTTTGGTGATGTATGGACTCTGTGTGTTTATGCATTTACACCTTGTGTGTGTTTATGTATATGTATATATACACATGACAGAAATTTGAACTGCTGTTTGAAAAGCTTGCTTGGAGCCTTACAAGCCTGATTTATTTCCTAACTGCTGAGCAAAGTCAAGTGGAGGAAGAGAGTCTGCAGATGATGGAAGGAGGGGCTGGCCACTTGAGAGGAATATAAGATTTGCCAGAGGATGTAGGGAGGCAACTCGGAAAGCTAAGGCCTCCTTGGAATTCAACCTTGCAAGGGAGGTCAAGGACAACAGAAAGGGCTTCTTCAAATACATTGCAGGAAAAATTCAATCTCAAGGCAGTGTAGGCCCCTGCTGAATGAGATGGGTGCCTTGGTGACCAATGATACAAAGAAGGTGGAGTTACTAAATGCTGCCTTCCTCTCCATCTATGTTGCTGGAGACTGTCCTCAGGACCCCCAGAACTCTGAGATGTCAGAGGAAGACATAACACCTTTGTCATGTCTCAGGAGTTTTCCTTGGTTGATGAGAACTGTGTTAGTTGAGTAATCTGGACATCCATAAATCCATGGGTCCTGATGGCATGCACCCATGGGTGCTGAGGGAGCTGGCAGAGGTCATTGCCAGAACACTCTTCGCCATCTTTGGTGAGTCGTGGCAGACAGGAGAGGTGCTTGGGGACTGGAGGAAGGCAAACATCATTCCAATCTTGCAAAAGGGTAAGAAGGAGGACCCAGGTGACTACAGACTGGTCAGCCTCACCTCCCTCTCCAGGAAGGTAATAGAGCAACTTATCCTCAGCACTATCCTTAGAAATATCAGGGACAAGAGGGTCGTTAGGGCAGTCAACATGGGATGTCATGTTTGACCAACCTGATGGCCTTTTATGAGGACATAACCAGGTGGATGGATGATGGTAGAGCAGTGGATGTGGTTTATCTTGATTTCAGTAAAGCATTTGATGCTGTCTCCCACAGCATCCTTGCAGCTAAACTGAGGAAGTGTGGTCTGGATGATTGTGTAGTGAGGTGGATCGTGAACTGGTTGAAGGAAAGAAGTCAAGAGTTGTGGTGAATGGGACAGAGTCTATTTGGGGGGCCTGTAACTAGGGGAGTCCCTCAGGGATCAGTACTGGGACCAGCATTATTCAATATAGTCATCAATGACCTGGATGGCGGCACCAAGTGCACTGTCAGCAAGTTGCTGATGACACAAAACTGTGTGGAGTGGCTGACACTGCAGAGGGTTGTGCTGCAATTCAGTGAGACTTAGGCTGGAGAGCTGGGCAGGGAGAAATGTAATGAAATTCAAGAAGGGCAAGTGTCGAGTCCTGCACCTGGGAAAGAACAACCTCATGTATCAGTATAGGTTGGGGACTGACCTGTGGAGAGCATCGATGGGGCAAAGGATCTGGGGTCCTAGTGGATAGAGGGTTGGCCATGAGCCAGCAATGTACTCTTGTGGCTGAGAAGGCCAATGCCATTCTGGGATGAATAAGAGGAAGTGTGATTAGTAGGTTGAGAGAGGTTCTCCTTCCCCTCTGCATCATCTGAGGCTGCATCACACATGATGTGTCTGGTTCTGGGCCCATCAGTTCAAGAAGGACAGGGAACTGCTTGAAAGAGTCCAGCTCAGAGCCACAAAAATGATTAAGGTTGTGGAACATTTTCGTTACGAGGAGAGACTGGGGGAGCTGGGTCTCTAGTTTGGAGAGGAGGTGACTAAGGGATGACCTTTATTAATGTTTATAAATAATGTAAAGGGTGAGTGCCGAGAGGATGCAGTCAGGCTCTGCTGGGTGATGCCCAGTGACAGGACAAGGGGCAATGGGTGGAAGTTGAAGAATAGGAAGTTCCATGTAAACACGAGGAGAAGTTTTTTCACTGTGAGGGTGAGAGAACGCTGGCACAGTCTGCCCAGGGAGGTTGTGGAGTGTCCCTCTCTGGAGATAATCAAGAGCTGCCTGGATGTGTTCCTGTGTGATCTGGTATAGCTGATGCTGCTCTGGCAGGGAGGTTGGACTGGGTGATCCTTCGAGGTCCCTTCCAGCCCCTAACATTCTGTGATTTTGTAAGCACTTTACATAGGCATTTGCTTACCTAATGATTTGGATTGTTATGAAAGGAATTCTTCCTTTCTGGACTGAGTTTATTTAGAGCAAAGGGACTTTTGAAACATGTCTAGTGTTGCTTTGGGGTTTTTGGAGTTTGGGGTTTTTTTGTTTGGTTGGTTTTTTTATACATTTTTTTCTTTTCCAAAAGAATTTGGAGAATCCTGACATAGAAATTCAGTGTAGGCTGGAATTTTGTTTTCAGATGTGGTCAATAGGCAGTGCTTGTAACAGTCTATTGGTGAAAAAGTCTGTTGGTGGAAGGTTGTCAATTACCTGGAAATCAGTACATACTTTCCTGTAGTGGCATAATTGCAAATTAGGAGGCAAAACCTTCTAAGTTCAGTTGCTTGAAGTGACGTGCGTGGCTTCTGAGCCAGGCAACCTTGTAATGGGCTTATCTTAAAGGTCTTTTCCAACCTAAATAATTCTGTGATTCTGTGAAAACTTCCCAACCAACGCACTGTGGTTTTGTTCAATGGATGTGTTGGTGCTGTTCTGCTAAAGGTAGCTTTCTCTTTTCCTTTTCTTTTTTAATGTTTTAGTATGAATTAGTATCTAGAGTAAAGATATCAATTACTTGAGTTTCCCACAACAGTTCATAGAAAGTATACATATGGTTATGCTTATTTTAGGTAGTTTTACTGTGGCTACACCAAGAAAGCTTTACCTCTCTCTGTGGCACTCAGAACATGGTTCTTTCTACTGAGTGTTTCTTGCAGACCTTTCTGAGCTGCAGAACACAAGATTCAGTCACTAATGTAGACTGGAATAATACTAATGTAAATCCACCGTTAAGTGATAGTGTATTAAAGCTTGTTTCAAATGTGTGCGTATTCATAACCCCATACATTTTACCTTAATAGTTGTCAGAAGTGCTAGCATGGTCTGGTGAAGGTGTTGAGTGCTTTAGCCTTTCAGCTGTTATCATAGTGATTTAAAAACAAACTGTAAATTGTTACTGACTGCAAGGTCTTCTTTAATTTGTCTCTTGTAAATTTGTTTCACATTGGGATTGCTTTGTTCTGTTTAGGTTGTGACTAGACAACAGTAGTGAGAACTTTAGAAAAGTTAGAACTTTAAGAATGTGCAATAAAATTGGAATATTATCTGCAAATTGCTGTTAAATCCACGTCAGTTGTGCCTGACTACTTCAGGAGACTGCATTTAAATCTTACCAGTTTGGAGTGCTCAAAATCAACACTCCAGCTCTCATTAAGATTAAAACTTTGAATTTTTTGACTGAAAGACACACTCAGCATAAACAGCCTGGGCTATCCATATGAGCTAGGTATATGCTTAGATGTGAAGTAATTATTGCTTCATTTAGATGTTAGTAAATCAATGTTCTGTGTACTCTGGCTTAGTTTTATTTGATCAAGAAGGTGTTAACCAGATAATACCAAACTTATTGACCTGTTTTTGGTTAGAGATACACAGCCCTGTACTGTTTGGGAGATTGGTATAATTTTGTTGGAGAGACAGAGCCCAGTCTTTTGGTTTTCCTCATGTTTCAGATGAGTCTGTAAAAGAGTATTTGAGCCAAACCTGAACCCGTCGTGTATGAATCAGTACACTGCAGATCTTTATTCTGTCAATCCTAGATACTGACTGAATAGTTTTGAAGCCAAACTCTATTTTCAGATTTAAATTATTATGATGATTATTTTTTTTTCTAGGGTTTAGTGTTGGGCAATAGTATGCTCGCTAGTTGTCAATACCTTTGTGTGATGGTTTGGGCTCTATCTGGAGTTTCAAAGCTCAAATATAACAGACTGAGATTCCTCCCTCCCCCCTTCTTCCTGGTAAGGTTAAACAAAAGAAAAAGGGTAGGGGAAAGGAGGGAAAGGAGAGGTAAATTCATGAAAGAAATCGTCTGGAATTGGTTTGGAAGTAAAAGAGCTCTCAATAACAGGGAGGGTTCGCAGCGCTAAGGGATAAGGATAAATAGGAGAATATACAAAACCGAGCCCAGATGGCCTGGGGAGGGGGGGAAAACCAAGTCACTGCTCACCCGGATCAAGTTTCTTTTGTCCACCTGGGGCTGGGTTCTTTCAGCCTCCCCATCAAGGATGGGTGTAACCCAGCACACTTAGCAATGTGGAGAACTTGAAATTTGGCATAAAGACTTTAGTATGTGTCTGTCAGCATCATTCTGTGCCCCTTAAACTGCACTTAAAAGTGAAACAGAAATAGTATTGGCTTCCCATGGCCAGGGAATCAATTTCATATAATTAGCAGGAGCTCTTCAGGCTCCACATTTCCTAGTCTGTGGTTTGGTGATCATCATTGCAATTTAGACTGCTTGTGAGGATCAATACTTGGCTCAAAGTGGTCTTTTTATTGGAGATCTTCAAAACACTTTCCCATTTCAGGAAAAACCTTTTTTGACTTCAGGTAGATCTCTCCTCCTCTACTCAATATCTGTACCTCCACCCCCTCCCCCCACTTCCCCTTTATACTGAATATAAGAAAGGTTACTCCTGAACTCTGCTCCTGCACAAAACTTTTCTACTCCTCTTCATTATGCACCTTCATTTTACTTTTATTTCTCCTGAAATAGCATATGTTAAATCAGATTTTCCTCACAAGTATAATATTTCTTAGTATTCTTTCCTGTTATTTTCGTCTCAGAGTGTTTAGTGACTAATAGTTACATGTTCCAGATCTCTGCTGAGGAGCCAGCATTTCTTGGTGAAGATCAGTAAGAGTCAGTTGATCTGTGCAGAATTACCCCACATCATTCTGTCATGTTCACCAGTGCAATGAATTTCAAATGCCTGCATAAACTGTTTTCTCTCTTCAGCTTGTATCTGAATGATCAATGCATGGAACAGTGAGTTCTGAGAGTTCTTGCTGTGCATCAGTCTCACTCAGACTGCATCTGCTTTCCAGTAGGAAACTTGCATGGTACGATGCCAACCCATGATGTTCTCTCTCCACTCCTGTGGTTTGTCCTGGGTAACAGACACTGTGTATCTTGTTTCTCTTGTAATTATCGCTGTAATTTTTGTTTGTGTATCTCCTAGCCCAAGAAATCCTTACTAAAACAAGATTTGGGTCTCATGGGCTTACTCATCTGGTGAAAAGATGAGGTAGTAGCCTACAGGAATAGCAGAACAACAGGACTTGTAGATCTTTCAATGGTTTAAAAGCAGGGACTGTGCTGAGACAAACAAGGACTGCAAAAGATCACAGCGGCTGCTTTGGATTTCAGTTATTTTGGTAGTTTTAAAAGATGTGCTTGCATCAGCTTCCTTAATTTTTTTGGTAAAAATTTGGAACTATATTCTTGATTACTTCAAGAAAAACAGTTATTAAAAGACAGTGACCCAGACAGTGCAAACAAGAAGTCTTGAGTTTCTCCCCCCCACTCCCCAGAAGTCCACTGGAGAGTTTTGTTTTGCTCTAGGTTGTTTAATCAGGCTATATTAAAATACTTTTATAACATTGTCTTGTATAATAGCCTTGGTACAACTTTTACTGTGCAACTTAAATTCTTGAGATGGTTCTCATCATCTTGTGTCTTAATTAGAACAGTTAGTAAAAGGCATTCCTTCTCTGCTTCTCCGTTCTAAAGGTTGATCGTTGTCATGTTCCCATATATTTCATTCCTCTACTGGGGCTCACTGAAATATTACACTTTCTAGTTTTCAAGACCTATTAGATCTTGTCTCTGCTTACTTTCTTTGAAAAATCTCCTACAGGACTGTCATACTAATTAATACAGCTTATATAGAGTGTTAATTTCCATTAGCTCCTTAATGAATCTTCCAAGAAACTCGTATCTAGGAGTGTCTTAGAGTGTCTCACGAAGCTGCCATTTGTTATCTTCTTTTTTTGTTTAATTCTCCTTTTCATTGCTCCACAGCACAAAGGAACCAAAACGAACCCCCCATGTAAATTAATAGCTCCATAAAATAGTGTGGGGAGGGGGAAAATTAAAATTATTGTGTTTACTACACTGAGACATGTGGTCTTGCCATTTCTGCATAATCCTCATTAATGTCTCTGTGCTCTGCAGTTTCAGTTAAGGATCGGTAGCATTTTGGTTTGGGGACTATATGGTCCTGGCTTTCTGGTAGTCCTTTTCTACAAAACCATTGCAGTGTTTTTTTTTCAAGGTAGTACTTCAAAGTGTTTTTGTGGAAAGTACGTGAGTCTCATTTCTGTATTGTAATAGAAGGGCTTCACTGGAGTATGGAAGTAGATTGTAGGTGTGGAGAAATAGGTTGTTAGGCATCCTTGTAAATGTCAAGAACTGACAACCTACTGGTGAAGTCACCTGAAACATAGAAAACAAATGTACAAGCAAGCAGGAGCTTCTAACAAATGATGGGGAAGGAAGATTGACACGTGAAAACAGCTTTCCTATGGTTAAGGCTTTAAAGAAGGAGAAGTTATGAGGTGTGGTTTCTGGGACAGGGGAAGCAATTGTAGTTTGTATGATAAAGGATGGCAATACCATGAGCATATATACTGTCAAGATTTGTTGTCTCCTTTTACTACAAGATTTCTAAAGTACTTTTTATTGCTGACTGATTGAATAATATAACGAGTTTTGTTGACGACATCAGCTCAATGAAGAACTTTTTATTTGTGACCAGTTTAAATACAAAGTGTATCTAAGACCAGAAAGGAATCTGAAAGGACAGTTTTTCACAGTACTTTATCTAAAAGTATGTTAGAGGTTGGAAGGGACCTCCAGAGATCAAGTCCAACCCCCTGCCAGAGCAGGATCACTGAGGGCAGTCTGCACAGGAATGCATCCAGGCAGGTTTTGCATGTGTCCAGAGAAGGAGACTCCACAAGCTCGTGGGCAGCCTGTTCCAGTGCTCTGTCACCTGCACTGTAAGGAAGTTTCTCCTGATGTTGAGGCAAAATCTTCTATGTTCAAGCTTTTAACCGTTGTTCCTCGTCTTATTATTGCACACCACTGAAAAGAGTGTCATGAAGGGAGCCAGTGATCAAAATTATGCCCCAGATATTGCCAAAACTTGTCCCAACATACTTTGCTCACATCCCTCCTTTCCCCTCCTTTCCCCTCCTTTCCCCTCCTTTCTAAACTGGGTGCTTAGCCCAGAGCTGAGTAAACAAAGGGCCAGCCATCTCCATGAGAGGGTAAACCATAGAATCATAGAATCAGTAAGGTTGGAACAGACCTCAGAGATCATCAAGTCCAACCTGTCACCCAGCACCCCTAAACAGACCAACCTGCCTTTTTTGGGGTAAACAACATCCTCTATGAAGTACAGAATAGTACAGTCCAGAATTAACCAGGCTGGAAAAGACCTTCAAGATCATTGAGTCCAACCTATCACCCAACACCATCTAATCAACTAAACCATGGCACCAAGTGCCTCATCCAGGCTCTTCCTAAACACCTCCAGTGATGGTGACTCCACCACCTCCCTGGGCAGCACATCCCAATGGCCAGTCTCTCTTTCTGGGAAGAACTTCTTCCTAACCTCCAGCCTAAACCTCCCCTGGCACAGCTTGAGACTGTGTCCTCTGGTTCTGGTTACCTGGGAGAAGAGACCAACCCCCACCTGGCTACAACCTCCCTTCAGGTAGTTGTAGAGAGCAAGAAGGTCTCCCCTGAGCCTCCTCTTCTCCAGGCTAAGCAACCCCAGCTCCCTCCGCCTCTCCTCACAGGGCTGTGCTCCAGACCCCTCCCCAGCTTTGTTGCCCTTCTCTGGACACCTTCCAGCAAGTCAACATCTTTCCTAAACTGAGGGGCCCAAAACTGGACACAGGACTCAAGGGGTGGCCTAACCAGTGCAGAGTACAGGGGCACAATGACTTCCCTGCTCCTGCTGGCCACACTATTCATACAATACAATACAATACAATACACCAGGTTGGAAGAGACCTTCAAGATCATTGCGTCCAACCCATCAAACAATCCAACCCACCCAACAACTAGACCATACAGCCAAGCACCCCATCAAGTCTTCTCCTGAACACCTCCAGTGAAGGTGACTCCACCACCTCCACGGGTAGCCGATTCCAATGGCCAATCACTCTCTCCATGTAGAACTTCTTCCTAACATCCAGCCTAAACCTGCCCTGGCGCAGCCTGAGACTGTGTCCTCTTGTTCTGGTGCTGGCTGCCTGGGAGAAGAGGCCAACCTCTGCCTGGCTACAACCTCCCTTCAGGTAGTTGTAGAGAGCAATAAGGTCACCCCTGAGTCTCCTCTTCTCCAGGCTAAGCAACCCCAGCTCCCTCAGCCTTTCCTCATAGGGCTTGTGTTCCAAACCCCTCACCAGCTTTGTTGCCCTTCTCTGGACATGTTCCAGCAAGTCAACATCCTTCCTAAACTGAGGGGCCCAGAACTGGACACAGTACTCAAGGTGTGGCCTAACCAGTGCAGTGTACAGGGGGAGAATGACCTCCCTGCTCCTGCTGGCCACACTGTTCCTGATGCAAGCCAGGATGCCATTGGCCTTCTTGGCTGCCTGGGCACACTGCAGGCTCATGTTCAGCCTACAATCAACCAGTACCCCCAGGTCCCTCTCTGCCTGGCCACTCTCCAGCCACTCTGACCCCAGCCTGTAGCACTGCCTGGGGTTGTTGTGGCCAATGTACAGAACCCGGCACTTGGATGTGTTAAATCTCATGCCATTGGACTCTGCCCATCTGTCCAGCCTGTCGAGGTCCCTCTGCAAAGCCTCTCTGCCCTCCAGCAAATCAACTGCTGCCCCCAGCTTGGTGTCATCTGCAAATTTACTGATGATGGACTCAATGCCCTCATCCAGATCATCAATAAAGATGTTGAAGAGCATGGGGCCCAGTACTGATCCCTGGGGCACACCACTAGTGACAGGCCGCCAGCTGGATGTGGTGCCATTCACCATTACTCTCTGGGCTCGGCCCTCCAGCCAGTTCCTAACCCAACGCAGTGTGCTCCTGTCCAAGCCATGGGCTGCCAGCTTGGCCAGGAGTTTGCTGTGGGGAACGGTGTCAAAGGCCTTGCTGAGGTCCAGGTAGACCACATCCACAGGCCTCCCCACGTCCACCAGGCGGGTCACCTGATCATAGAAGGAGATCAGGTTGGTCAGGCAGGACCTGCCCCTCCTAAATCCATGCTGGCTAGGCCTGAGCCCCTGGTCATCCTGTAAGTGCTGTGTGATCGCACTCGAGATGACCCGTTCCATAATCTTGCCTGGCACTGAGGTCAGGCTGACAGGCCTATAATTCCCTGGCTCATCCAACTGGCCCTTCTTGTGGATGGGCACCACGTTAGCCAGCTTCCAGTCTTCTGGGACCTCTCCAGTGAGCCAGGACTGCTGAAAAATGATGGAAAGTGGCTTGGACAGCTCATCCGTCAGCATTCTCAGCACCCTAGGATGGATCCCATCCGGTCCCATGGCCTTGTGGGGGTCCAAGCGGCTCAGTAGATCTCTAACTTCCTCTTGGAGCAGTGGGAAACTATGCAGCTCCCTGGCTCTTTCTGCCAGCTCTGCAGGCCAGCTGTCTGGAAGACGTTCTGCCCTGCTAGTGAAGACTGAGGCAAAGAAGGTGTTAAGTACCTCTGCCTTTTCCTCATTCTTTGTTACAACGTTCCCCTCCGTGTCAACCAAGGAGTGGAGGTTGTCCTTGCCCTTCTTCTTGCTATTGATGTATTTATAGAAGGACTTTTTGTTGTCCTTCACAGCAGAGGCCAGTCTAAGTTCTAAATGGGCTTTTGCCTCCCTAATTTTCTTCCTGCACAACCTAGCAACATCCCTAAACATTCTGTAGGTTGCCTCCCCTTTCTTCCAAAGATGATACACCCTCTTTTTTTCCCTAAGTTCTATTAAAAGTTCATTGCCCATCCAGGCTGGCCGTCTGCCCCGGCGGCTCATCTTCCGGCGCACCGGCACAGCCTGTTCCTGCACCTTCAATAGTTCTTCCTTGAAGTAGCTCCAGCTCTCCTGGACCCCTTTGTTTTTAAGGGCTGATTCCCAAGGAACCTTCTGAATTAGTTCCTTGAGTAGCCTGAAGTCTGCCCTCCTGAAGTCCAGAGTGGAGGTCTTCTTGCTCCCCCTCTTGGCTTGGCTGCATACTGAAAACTCTATTATGTCGTGGTCACTGGTGCCTAAACACCCTCCGACCACCACATCACCCACCAGCCCTTCCCTGTTGGTGAAGAGGAGGTCAAGCATAGCCTTACCCCTGGTAGGCTCACACAGCACCTGGGATAAGAAGCTGTCCTCCATGCACTCTAAGAACCTCCTAGACTGCCTCCTCTCTGCTGTGTTGAGATCCCAACAGATATCAGGCAGGTTGAAGTCACCCATGAGAATGAGGTCAGGTGATCTTGAGACAGCCTTAAGCTGCCTATAGAATGCCTCATCGACATTCTCCTCCTGGTTGGGTGGTCTATAACAGACGCCAACCAGGATGTCTGCCCTGTTGGTCTTCCCTCTAATTCTCACCCACAAGCACTCAACCCTATCATCCCTGATCTCCATCTCAACAGCATCCAGTGCCTCCCTGACGTACAGGGCCACCCCTCCACCCCTTCTTCCTTGCCTGTCTCTCCTGAAGAGCCTGATGCAGGCCAGGATGCCATTTGCCTTCTTGGCCCCCTGGGCACACTGTTGGTTTGTGGCCAGCCAGCTGTCAACCAGCACCCCCAGGTCCCTCTCTGCCTGGCCACTCTCCAGCCACTCTGACCCCAGCCTGTAGCACTGCCAGGGGTTGTTGTGGCCAGTGTGTAGAACCCTGCACTTGGACGTGTTCAATCTCATGCCCTTGGCCTCTGCCCATCTGTCCAGCCTGGCAAGGTCCCTCTGCAGAGCTCTCCTACCCTCTAACAGATCAACTCCTGCCCCCAACTTGGTGTCATCTGCAAACTTACTGGTGATGGACTCAATGCCCTCATCCAGATCATCAATAAAGATATTGAACAGGATGGGGCCCAGCACTGATCCCTGGGGACACCACTAGTGCCTGGATGCCAGCTGGATGTGGCACCATTCACCACCACTCTCTGGGCTCAGCCTCCAGCCAGTTCCTAACCCAGCTCAGAGTGCTGCTGTCCAAGCCAGGGGCTGACAGCTTGGCCAGGAGTTTGCTGTGGGGGACGGTGTCAAAGGCCTTGCTGAAGTCCAGGTAGACTACATCCATAGCCTGCCCCACATCCACCAGGCAGTCACCTGGGCATAGAAGGAGATTGGTTGGTGAGGCAGGACCTGCCCTTCTGTGGTGGTGAGCGGTTCAGTTCTCCCCCCCCCGCAAGAAACAATGGCTAACTCAGTCAGAGAAGCAGAAATGAATAAGCTATATTTACAAGCAGGATGAGATCAGTGAATATATACACAATATACAGTATTTTCAATATATACAGAAATATACAGCAAAGAATGTAACACAGAAGACCATTCCCTCCTCCAGCGAGGAGGGACCCCCCAACTATACCCCCTTCTTCCCTTCCTCCCTTTTTTCCCAAAAAAAGGGTTAGAGAGAGAAAAGGTAATTAGTAAGGAGGAAATTCTGTTAGCTCAAAGCGTGTGCAAGAATTAGTTTCTTATCTGGTTAGTTGAAGGTCAGCATTTGCCAACACAGACAGAATACAGCTGTTGCTGACTGAGATTCAAACTGAACTAAAGCTAAAAATTTAAAGTTGCATTCTACCAATCTACCAATGAAATTCTTTTAGAATGTCTTTGTTTTCATTATGACACCAAAACATTCAGCCAGAGTGTTCCAGTCACTGTCCCTTTCTTAAAGGCACAGTCTAAAATGGTCACACCTTCCTAAATCTGGACCTGCTGGCTGGACCTGATCACTTGGCCATCCTGTAAGTGCTGTGTAATTGCAGTCAAGATGACCTGTTCCATAATCTTGCCTGGCACTGAGGTCAGGCTGACAGGTCTGGAATTCCCTGGTTCCTCCATCCAGCCCTTCTTGTGGATGGGCATCACGTTGGCAGCTTCCACTCATCAGGGACCTCTCCAGTGAGCCAGGACTGTTGAAAAATGATGGAGAGAGGCTTGGCAGCTCATCTGCTAGCTCTCTCAGCACCCCAGGATTGATCCCCTCCAGTCCCATGGACTTGTGGGGATCCAAGTGGCTCAGCAGGTGTCTAAGTGCTTCCTCCTGGATCACAGGGGAACTATACTGCTCCCTGACTCCATCTGCCAGCTCAGGAGGCCACTTGTCCTGCAGACCACCTGTCCTGCTATTGAAAATTGAGGCAAAGAAGGCCTTAAGTACCTCTGCATTTTCCTCATCTTTTGTTACCATGTTCCCCTCCATGCCCACCAAGGAGTGGAGGTTGTCCTTGCCCTCCTCTTGACATAAATATATTTGTAGACGGATTTTTTTTGTTGTCCTTCTCTGGAAGGACAACAGCAGTGCCAGGCTAAGCTCTAAATGGGCTTTTGCCTTTCTATTTTTTTTTTTTTCTACATGACCTAGCAACATCCTTAAACATTCCATGGGTCAGCTCTCCTTCCTTCCAAAGATGATACACCCACATTTTGCCCCCTAATTCACTCAGAAGCTCATTGCCCATCCAGGCTGTCTGTCCTGGGGCTCATCTTCGAGCACATTGGCGCAGCCTGTTCTGAGCCTTCAGGAGTTCTTTCTTGAAGTAGGTGCAGCCCTCCTGGACCCCTTTGTTTTTAAGGGCTGTTTCCCAAGGTACCTTCTGAGTTAGTTCCTTGAGTAACCTGAAGTCTGCCCTCTGGAAGTCTAGAGTGGAGGTTGTGTTGTGTAGGAAAGCAGAAAGTATCTATGGAAGGTTTGAGGACAAGAAAGAACAAAAGGCCACTGATACTGGAAGGATGGCTTGATGATAAAGAAGAGCTGACCGTGGTAAACAACCTGAAGTGCGAGACAGGAGGACGCTTGCCTCCATGCTGCAGAAGATCAACCTGATATGGGATGAAGACAACAATGGACAGCTGCATATCAAAGGAGAAAACTCATTTAGCAGCAGTGGTGCAAGAATGTCAGGGAATTGCTTACCCTGCTCGATTTTTCCTATATAAACTGCTTGTTCTGTACCAATAAATGATTCCTGCTTCACCAACAAGGGAGTCCGTGCATGCATTCCGACAAAATGGCGCCCGTATCGGGAACTTCAGTGAGATCTCTCTTCAGACTCATCCTCGGATTGCACCCCCAGTGAGCCGAACGGGAGAAGTGAGCAAACGACGCGTCCATCCCCTACACTTGCAGGTCAGGTACGGGGACTGCGGCCGGGGAAGAATATGGGCCAGGGAGCCACAAAATCACAGCAATTGCACCATGATATGCTTATGCGAATTATCAAAGAGCAAGGGTACAGACTGAGCTCTCAAAAACTTACCCTTCTTTTGCCGTGGATAAACCGCAACTGCCCCTGGTATCCTGAATCAGGGACATAGGAATTAACAGAGTGGAACAGGGTTGGAGCGACCCTCTCAGAAGCACAGAGATCCGGGAATGATTTTTCACCGGACATTTTAATAACGTGGCGCATACTATGGCTAGCGCTGACCACGCTAATGAGTAAATCCAACAGCACTTTACCCTCGGGGACTCTAAACATTCCCATTACCCGTGCGGGCCCTCAGAAGCAGGATGAGCTTCCTACAAACAACACAACACAGGCAGAAACAAGCTATGTGGACGCAGGGCACACGGGGGAGGAAAGAATAGACACTGATGACCCGCTAATGAGAGCGCGGTCACAAAAGCTCCTAATTCAACAGCAAAAGAGGCCGTTTGACGTGCCCCTTAAGAAGTCTAAGACATTGCCTGATGCAAATGCAAAATACGAGGACAGCAGCTCTGGGTCAGACCCAGAGCCGGATGATCCGTTCGATCAGGGCTACACCGATACAGAAAAGGAGCCAGGTTTATATCCACTGGTACCTCCACTTAAGGCAGCCGTAGCAGCTGCGGAAGGAACAAATCCTCAGCCGGAGAAGAAGAAACAAAGCAAACCAGATGCAAAGTTAAAACCACCAACTCAAGTAACTGATGAAAAACTAATTTCTTTTGATTCTGACAGCTCTGTTACTCAAGAATCGCTCGACAAATCAAACCAGCCACTTTTCCAACCCACAGCACCAACTTTATCTTCCTCTCTTCCCTTAAATACTACTACTGAAGTTGTTAACTCTGTTCCCTATCCCTTTCCTTTTCCAGCAGGTTTTTACCCTCAGCCTCATTCGGTTCCTATACCCCAGCAGGCGGGGGCTTTGTCAACCCCCCCGCCACCGTATGGAGGTGTTTGTGTACCTCCTGCCGCTACTACGAGTAATATGGGGGTAAGGGATAACGGGATGCTTTATCAAGGAGGCAATGTGCAGGATGGTGTTAAAATGTCTAATGGATTGTTGATTAATGAACATGTTCCAAGTGTAGCTACACGATTGCAAATTTCAATTTCTGATGTTTTAATGGATAAAGACAATAAGGGCTTTATAAATACAGAAATGTTACAGATGCGTGCGATGCCAGTAGTGGTGGAAAACAGACCGGGAGGTGAGACTGCTCCCGTGTATCAGTCTCCGTCATACGATATCTTAAGAGAACTAAAACATCATTTTGAATCCCCCTGTGTCTCCTGCTGGGTCACAAGAAAGGTATTCCAACAGAAGCGATAGATGGACGATCCACAAGGCAATTAAAAGGGATTGTGAGTCGCTGGCCTGAGCCCAAGGAGAGGGCTGAACCCGCCGCTCCCCTCTTGGTAGGACCATTAGGTGAGGGGAGTGGTGTGCCTCCCAGGGCAGCTAAGGGCTTCTCCCCTAAGAGGTGAGCGGGGGGTGAAGCGTGATCCAGCAGTTCACCAAAAAATTGTAAAAGGACTGGAGAAAAAAAGGAAAAAAAAAAAAAAAAGGAAAAGGAAAAAAAAAGAAAGAAAGAAAAGTGTGTGTGTGAGAAACCTGGCAGTACCAGTTTTGTATGTTTTGAGGTTGTGTTTCTCATTTAAACTCTGAAGTTGAAGATTCCTTGATGTATTGTCAGAAGGACTTGCCTTGTTACAGTATAAAAGACCTCTCCTGTAAAGGCATTTTAGTAGAACGTGTACTACGTAGTTCCTTTGCTACTGTGTGTACTACCCACCCATATGTATTAGGAATAGGTATTGATTGTATAATTTATAACGAATCAAGCATATATCATCTTAGTTGTAGCAATATTACTTTTAAGACTTGTATTATTGATAAAGACATTGATCAGCGGAGCATGATTATCCCCTTTCGAAGAAGGGCAGAGGTATGGATTCCAGTGAATATGACAAGAGGATGGGAGAGTGAAAATGGATTGGATCACGTTATCAGGCTATTAGACCAGGGACTAAAAGATTCTAGAAAAAGGGCAAAAATATTTGTGGGGTGGTTAGTTTTTGCTATAATATCAGCTGTGATAATATTAGCATCTGCTGCTGCTTCAGTCACAGCTTTGACAAAGGGCATACAAACTGCGGACACAGTGAGAACCTTATTAACCAACGTGACAAATGATTTGCAGATGCAGGAAGCTATAGATGAGGAAACAATGGCAAGGTTATACGCGCTTGAGGCCAGCGTTGTTTGGTTAGGAGACCAGCAAGCTGCCTTGCAGACCCATATGATGCTGCAGTGTGATTGGGAATATCATAAGAAGGATATGTGTGTAACATCCTTGTCTTGGAATGACTCTCAGCATGATTGGAACTCAGTAAGATCACACTTACAAGGGGCTTTTGATAGCTCCTTGAAATACAATGTCCAAACATTGAAGCATCAGCTGGAACTGCAATTAGCAAATATACAACAGGTGTGGATTGATTCAACATGGCAAGCACTGAACAAAGATCTAAGCTGGCTGAATCCAAAAAATTGGTTCTCAGGTCTAAATCTACAAGTGTGGGTTATAGGTGGAATCCTTGTAGTGATTGGTATTGTAATTGTAGTGTTAATGGTATTTGTAATAATAGCTTTTAGGAACAGGAGGATGGTCAGGACACAAGTGATGGCTGCTGTTTTAAACAATATAAAAATGGGGAGTTGTAGGAAAGCAGAAAGTATCTATGGAAGGTTTGAGGACAAGAAAGAACAAAAGGCCACTGATACTGGAAGGATGGCTTGATGATAAAGGAGAGCTGACCGTGGTAAACAACCTGAAGTGCGAGACAGGAGGACGCTTGCCTCCATGCTGCAGAAGATCAACCTGATATGGGATGAAGACAACAATGGACAGCTGCATATCAAAGGAGAAAACTCATTTAGCAGCAGTGGTGCAAGAATGTCAGGGAATTGCTTACCCTGCTCGATTTTTCCTACATAAACTGCTTGTTCTGTACCAATAAATGATTCCTGCTTCACCAACAAGGGAGTCCGTGCATGCATTCTGACAGTGTTGCTGCCCCTCTTAGCTTGATTGCATATTGAGCACTCAATTATCTCATGGTCACTGGACCCCAGAGAGCATCATGCAACCACCTTGTGGGATGCTTGTGCTTCTTCCTAGTTTGGGCATAATTCTAACCACATGCTTTGTCATTGGCTAAATGTGCCTAATCAAGATTGACTATTGGCTAAATCCAAGCCTTGAGTCTATTACAAATATTGCCCCAACTTGTAAACAAGTTGCTCTTTGCTACTAAGCTGTTATATGCTGTTCTGCTCCATTGCATATGCTTTGCCTTCGTGTACGTGCTGTGCCTTTCTTTGCTGGCAATCCGGGAAGTGCCACCGTGTGGCAATCATAGCAATAAGTAGTGTGAGCAATCTGATGATATAAGCTTAGAGCTTGATATAGTGTCAGCAAAACAGTGCTGTGCTAGCAGCATGTAACTAAAACAAAGTACTGGTAGCTGTAAACACAAAGAATTATCTTGGAATAACAACAGGATGCACACATTGATCAACAACTTCATGTGATATTAATAGTTTAACCAATAATGTATAACTGTAGGGCGCGTGGACAGTTGTGGGGAACCAATGAAGTTATGATAACCATGCTCTGTGAGTCTGTGTGTCTATATAAGCTGTAGAGGTTCCTTAATTAAACTGAACAATACTTAGATCATACTGGTCATCCATATTGATTCCAAGCTCCGTTGTCAAAACCATGCCTCAGTTTACCCAGAAGTCTGCAAACAGTCCTTTGCAAGATGCTTTGCAGCTACAGCCAGTCTTGCATCATATCCTTGTCCTGCTGGTAGGAAGAAGCAGCTACTGTGTCTTAAAGGGTCTGAACCCTGCTGATAATCTTATCCAGTTGAGGATAGAACTAGCCTGAACCATTTCGGCAGTTCTAAGGGTCTGCTACAGCCACGAGGCAGCACGCCTTTGTGAGAATAAGCCACAGACTTGTGAGCCAAAGCAGCCCTTCATGTGCTCGCTCACAAGGCAGTACCATGCCCAGGCCTGGGGGAGAAGGAACTGCCACCTGCTGCTCCACAGCCCTGGAAGTCAAAGCTGACCTAGGGCGATTCAGAGCACCATGCTCTGCTTCGAGTGTCCTGGATGCTTGCTCATTTTGACCTGAGGGGAAAAGCCACATCACCCTGTGCCACCCCCTGCCATGCTCTCAAGCCACTCCAGGAGGGAAACTGCAACCCCCCTGCACCCTGCCAACTCCACAGGACCGCAGCGCTGAGGGAGCCACTCAAGAGAGCCTGTCCAGGTGAACCTGCCTGATCGGCAGAAGTCTACACTGCACCCCCACAGTGGCGGGAGAAAGATGCCTCCATGCATCTGGAAAGGACCGCCCAGGGAGCCCCTGAGCTTTCTCAGTGACCAGCTACATCACCGTGGGAGCCCTGAGGCCAGCCGCAGCAGCCAAGCATAGCAGTAACTTAGCAACCAGTTTAGCAAGTGAAACTGTGTATCTTTTCAGTGTTCACCTGCTTGTTACCAGATTTGGTTCCGGTTAAAATCCCCACACATTAGCTTGTGTTGATTTATAAGGCAGCACCCCAACTGTGCCCGGAGTCATAATTTGTGATCATAACAGATTTAAGTCTAAAAGATTTCTTTAAGTTATATGCCCTGACATGTTGTCTCTTCTAGCTGTTTAGCAGCTGCCAAATGTTGAGTCACCATCTGGTGGACAAGTGGTAGAATTGCAACCTTGGTTCTAATTGAATAACTGTTTTATAGTTTTTTAATTTGGTTTGAAATTGTTATACTGTGCCAGTTTATGGGATACATTCCATGACCGTGCACTAGAATCTGCATATAAATATTGATAAAAGGTTATTCATAATTTTTATATTAATAAATGGTAAAAATATTAATTTTCATAAATCATATAACAATAACCTTATTCATTACAAAGAGATTTGCCCCATCCACTTGACATCCACCCTTCAGATATTTATAAACACTGATGAGATCCCCTCTTAGTCTTCTCTTCTCAAGACTAAATAGCCCCAGGTTTCTCAGTCTCTCTTCATAGGGGAGATGCTCAAGTCCCCTAATCATCCTTATGGCTCTCTTTTGGACTCTCTCCAGCAGGTCCCTGTTTCCCTTGAACTGGGTAGCCTAAAACTGGACGCAGTATTGCAGGAGTGGTCTCACCAGGGCACAGCAGAGGGGAAGAAAAACCTCCCTAGACCTGCTGGACACACTTTCTTGATGCACCCCAGGATACCATTTGCTCTCTTGGCCACAAGGGCATATTGTTCTCCCATGGAGAACTTGCTGTTCACTAGGACTCCAAGATCTTTCTCCCTGGAGCTGCTTTCCAGCAGGGCAGCCCCTAACCTGTACTGGTGCCTGGTTTTATTCCTTCCCAGATGCAGGACCCTGCACTAATCCTTATTGAGCTTCATGAGGTTTGCCTGACCCCAGCTGTTCAGCCTGTCCAGATCTTGTTGGATGACTATAGAGCCTGACAGGGTGTCAGCTACCCCCTCCAGTTTTGTATCATCAGTGTACGTGCTGAGGGTACACTCAATGCCCTCATCTAGGTTCTTGATAAAGATGTTGAACAAAACTGGACCCAGTACTGATCCCTGGGGAGCACCACTGTCCACAGGGCTCCAAGTTGTCTCTGTGCCACTGATGACAACCATCTGAACTCTGTTGTTGAGCCAGTTTGCCATCCACCTCACAGACCAACTGTCTGTGCTACCTTTCCTGGGCTTTTCTATGAGGATGTTACAGGAAAAGCCTTACTGAAGTCAAGGTATATGATATCCACTGCTCCTCTCTCATCTACCCATTTGGTCATGGTTTCCTAGAAGGCTAGCAGATGAGTCAGGCAGGGTCTCCCCTTGATAAATCCATGTTGGCTACTCTTGATAACCTTGTCTTCCATGTGGTTAGAGAATCAGAATTAAATTGAAAGTGAAGACATAAAATTTAACTTACTTTTTTGTTAGTGTCTATGTCCTGCTTCTGTCTGGAATAAGTTAATTTACTTGTCTTCCTAGTGTCTGGTAAAGTGCTGTGATTTGTGGATTCAAGTGTAAGAGTAATGCTGACAACACACTTACGTTGTAGTTGTTGCTGAACAGAGCTTCCAGTAAGTCAAGGACTTTTCAGTTCCTCAAGCTACCATTCCAGCTGGGGCTACACAGGAGGCTGGGAAGGGGACGTGGCAAGGACAGATGACTCAGAAAACCCCAAAGGGTATTCCATACCATGTGGCATCATGTGCAGTATATAAACTGGGGGAAGTTGGCTGGGGGTGCCATGACTTGGAGTTGACTGGCCTAGTGGGTGCAGAGCACCCAAGTAATTGGGTGGTATTTGTTATGTGTATTTGCTTAGTAGTAGTTTTATTTCTCTCCTCCTCTGTTCTATCATATTAAACTGCCTTTATATCAGGCTCAGTGACTTTTATTTTTCCCTCCCTGATTCTCTCCCTCTTTCCACTGGGGGAGGGGAATGAGTGAGTGGCTGTGTCATGCTGGGGTTAGTGAAAGGTTATTTGTATGTTGCTGAGGTATCTGAAACTTTTCCTCAACACTGATACAAGAGAAATCTTCCCTAAATCTGTATGAAGGTTTTTTTTGTTCTGGATACTATTTAATTAGAGAAAAAGATCAAAACCTCAACATCATTGAGACCTTTGTATGTGATTTGCTAGTCATTAACTCGGTTGATACCAGTTAAGAATGCTGTTTGGTGGAGAAGTTAGTGTAAATCCAGCAACCAGAGCCATTTAAGAGGGATTAAATTTTGTATTTGAATAATTCTTAGCTTTCCAGTTCTGTGGTGGTGGATTGGTTTTGGTTTTGTTTGTTTGGTTGGGTTTTGGTGTGTTTAGGGGTGTTTTTTGGTTTTAATTTCATGGAAGCTGGGTAGTTCTTTGTAATTTTTACCTTCATTTTTGTGACATTTCAGGAAGGAGACTCCACCTATAGAACGACATTGTACTCTCCTAGCCTAAATCATACTAAAACGTTCAGAAATTACAATGTTTTTGCAACGTGAGTGCCATTTGAATTTAGTGTGTAACAGATTTTGCAGTCTGGTGAATACAGTGTATATTCTCTTTTGTTTTACTTGTCTGTGTTGGTATCTAGCTCCATTTCCCCTCCCCCTCCCCTCCCCGCCCCGGTCTAGGTTAGAGTAGTCAGATTTTATTCTGTTACAGTGATCCTTTATTTGATACTGCTCCATCTACCCCAATTATCTAAAATTGTTTAAATACTTTAATAGAGGAAGTTTTAGAATGCAGGAGAATGACAGTATTATATTTAAATCTGGAGAAGCTCTGGGGTTTTAGATACATACCTTATGGAAAGAACTCAAAGTTTAAATCGTATTAACTTTCTCTCCAGGGAATTTTGAGTATTAGCACTGGAAGAAAGGCTAGAAGGTGCAGTTATTGCTGAATAATATTTAGGAACATATCACTTCAAATCTGAATTAATTTATTTCCTAGGCAGCTATGGTAGAAAGGTGCCAGAAACAATATAATGAGCTAGATGCATGCTTCATCCCAGTAGAGCATTTACAATGGGCAGAGAGGATTTTCCTCTGATGGGGGGAAAAGGGAAACTAGGAGATAGAGAATCAATAGTCTTTTATGAGTTTGGTAATTTTATGGGTTTTTTGAAGTGTGGTATCTAACACTGCTTGTCTAGTACTGTCTTTTCAGAGACTAGCCCATGAGTGTGAAATTTCATCTCTTCATATAAAATGTTACCTGTATGTGTGACTCCAGCCATTAGATGGTTAAGATGCTGTACAAAGAAATGTAACATGGGGTAGAAATTCACTCCCTCAGAGGGCACACCAGGGAGGTTAATCTTGTCTCTCCATGAAATAAAGTGACATTTTTAAAATTACCAGAAACAGGGTGTAAAGTCAGTCAATAAATGCTCTTACCTTTGAACGACAGTGAAGGAATGCCCTTGCAATAATTGCAGTTAATAGGGTTAGGCTGTAGTGGAGAGAGAGCATACTAGAGGTACGTGGAAGAAGAGCAGACTGGAAGTTAACTCCTGTTTAGCATTTAAGACTACTGAAAAAAGTCTGTTAAAATAAAGCTGACAAACTGACTTCACAGTATAACACAATTAACTTTCAGAAGCAAATGTTCTGGATTTATCAAAGTCAAAAGATTCAAAAAACTTCCAAAGACATGGTCAGGTGGAGAGAAGGTTTCATACTTCTCTACTTCAAGATTCTTTTTCTCTGCTGTTGTGTATTGTGCTCAAATATTTCTTGGTTCATCTTCCCACCGTTTCTCATTGGTGGTCTGCTTCTTCTGACAGATGTGGAGATCAAAAGAAATTCAGGAGGTTACATACTGCAGGTTTAATGGGTAGTTTCATCCCATTTCCTGTGATGTGCAATAGTAATGAATAAGGGGTTAGCTGGACGTGTGCTCTTAATGATCAACTGTTAACAACTGGCATCTAATGCTTATGGTTGATCTTAGCATTCATCAAAATGAACAATATTTTTTGCAATAACTCTTTATTTTGAAAACAAGGAAGCCTCTTCAAGGAATTACTTTTTTCTATATAACTGTGCTGGTCTGTTCCATGGGAAAGGGTTATTCTAGGCAGAGGTCCTCATCCATGTGTGTTTCTTTATTTGTCAAAAGAAATACTTCTGCATTTCATTTGCAGAACAGCTGGAAGCAGAGAAATTTTGAGGTGGAAAAAGTGTTGGGGAAGAAAGGGATGGAAAAGAGGGGAGAGAAAAAGGGTGGGGATATTTGGGTCAAACTCCCATTGTGTTATCTATGTGTTTATGTACCACTGCTGAGCAATGGGAAGCTTTCTACTAGCAGCCTGCACAAAAATGTGGTAGTTAGCATTATAATGTGGCTGCATCGCTTTGATGTTATCTTAAGAGTATAGCAGTGTGTATTTTACTATAGTTTTTCATTTAGCCATTTCATGTCTAGATTGTTTCCTTGAAAAAAACAAACCCTTATAACGTAAACATTTTAATTAAAAAACCCCTAACTTCTCTTGCTTGTATTTGTACAGGGGGAAGTGCGGAGTCTCGCTTCTCAACGAGACAGAATCGGTGCTGTCCTATCTGGAGAGAGAGGTAATGTGTGACTTCTGCTTGATTTTTTACATCTGTATTTCTAATAAATGGGAATCGGTACTTTTTGAAAGGCTTTTTTAGTGATGTTAGAATAATTCCGTTGTTGAAAACACTGATTTTAGAAAGTTAGTGAATAAAAGACCAGTTGACACTGTAAAATGGCTTCATTATCAATATGCTTATGGAAGAATATAGTTATGAAAGAATTTATCTTAATCTTTGTCCATTTATACAGAGAGCAAGAGGGGCTTCTGTGGAGGGCAGCTTAGCATAGAAGTTTAATATTAAGGGCAGTGTGGTTAGAACTCTTTCTGGAGAAGTCTGAAGCAAAAAGTATCACAGTATCACAGTATTGCTAAGGTTGGAAGAGACCTCGAAGATCATCGAGTCCAACCTGTAACCACAGACCTCACGACTAGACCATGGTACCAAGCGCCACACCCAGTCCCCTCTTGAACACCTCTAGGGACAGTGACTCCACTACCTCCCCAGGCAGCCCATTCCAATGGCGAATCACTCTCTCGGTGAAGAACTTTCTCCTCACCTCTAGCCTAAACTTCCCCTGTTGCAGCTTGAGACTGTGTCCCCTTGTTCTTTGAGTCATTGAGTACCTCAAGCATTATCCTTATCCCAGGTGACCAGGCCCCCTGTTTCCTTCTGTAGAGACATTTTTCCTGGTCTTTCTTTTATCGTCGGCATACCTATCATTGTTTTCCTTGTTACCTTTGTTGTTCCTGTCCAGATGTAGCTTTACCTGAGCTGTTGGTCAAAATGGTTATGACAACAGGAAGCTGTTAATGTCAATTCCATTCAACTTAATATACTTCTGTGTGTAATTCTTTTCATTATTGCTCAGTTCTGAAATAACTCTTAGCCATGAGAGATGCTCCCATTAGTCATTTAAAAAAACTTACAATCATCTCATTGCTCTCTACAACTACCGGAAGGGTGGTTTTAGCCAGGAAGGGGTTGGCCTCTTCTCCCTAGCAACCAGCACCAGAACAAGGGGACACAGTCTCAAGCTGCAACAGGGGAAGTGTAGGCTTGAGGTGAGGAGAAAGTTCTTCACCAAGAGAGTGATTCACCATTGGAATGGGCTGCCCGGGGAGGTGGTGGAGTCGCCATCCCTGGAGGTGTTCAAGAGGGGATTGGACATGGCACTTGGTGCCATGGTCTAGTCATGGGGTCTGTGGTGACAGGTTGGACTCGATGATCTTCGAGGTCTCTTCCAACCTTAGCGATACTGTGATACTGTGAGCTACATTATTTAAAATATGGGTTAGTGTACCAAACCTGTGTTCTGTAAAAGTGGCCAAAGGAGGTTAGTTTAACAATTTTCCAATAGAAGGGAATACATATTTACAACCCTAATTTTAATCAGATGTTTAATCATTATGCTGTGCTTCTTTGTTTAGGATACTTTTTTTTATTCACTGGTGTATGATCCATCACTGAAAACACTTTTAGCAGACAAGGGAGAAATCAGAGTGGGGCCTAGATATCAAGCAGATGTGCCTGACATGCTTGCAGAAGGTAAAAATATTATCTTTGATTACATAAGTTAAAAAAAAAAATCTTCATTTTGCATTATTGCTTGTGCTGTCTTGGAACTAAGCTAATCAGTATAGGTGCAGGTAAAGTAAAATCGTAGGTCTGAGAAAATTGGCAGATGTCAGTGGATCCTACAAAGAAAGAAAGGAAGGAGGCTTGAATAGCTGTTGAAAAGATATTGTCAGTTTCCAGTTTGTACATACCAAAATTCAGGCTTTTAGTGTTTTTTTCATTTAATTGTAGGGTCCATTTAGTTCTGTCATATTGGCCTCATAGAAAAAAGATGTTGAGGACTGTGGTGGTTTGAGCCTTAACTGGGAGTTAAGAGCTCAGATGGGGCAAGGGTGAGAATCTCTCCCCCACTCCCCCTCCTCCCAACAGAGAGGGGACAAAAGGAAGGAGCAAATGCACCAAACAATAATTTGGAGTCGGCTTGGAAGCAGAGAGGTAAAGAGTGGTCTTTAAACAATATATATATAACAATAACAGGAAAGGTTCACAAGGGCAAGGAGCAAGGAGGGATGGGAGTGGGACAAAAAAGAGAATCATACAAAACCAGTCTTTCTCTGAGGAGGCGCAGAAGCAGCACGGAGAAGGATCAGGTCCGACCACGTGGCAGGGGAGCAGGAGGGCAGCTGCAGTAGCTCTCATCCAGCAGAGGCAGCAGCCAAAAGGGGCTAACAGCTGCCATGTTCTGCTTTTTATACCCTTGCTGGGCAGGGAGGGGGAGTGGAACAGACTCGGCTTCCCAAGGGAAAAACGCCCTGCAGGGAGGGTAAAGTACCCGCAAGCCTCCCCCTGCTTTGTTTTCTTTGTTCTCAGAAAGGGCATTAACCCACCACAAGGACCAACCCATTTTGTAGAATAATATGTTAACAAAACAAATGAAAAATATATTCTTTCACTCCCTTTTAAAACAGAGTCTACATAGATGATTTGTGTCTTTGTGCCTTATTTTTAGTTACTGACTTCCATCAGAGCAGCTTGTTTGTTTTGTAGCAGGGCTGAAATAAATACTTAAAACTTTATCATATGTTTTAAATAATTGGTATTTTAAAATTCTGATTTTATTTTTAATATAGCACAACTAGCTTTGTCTCACTCTTGTGCTACATAGGAACTTTATTCTTTCAAATAAATTCTAGAGTTGGGATGCTATTTATGAAGCATGTCTTGTTGTTTGAAATGTTACATACTTAGTAAATTTTAAGTTAAGCTGGTTTTGTCAGTGAAATATGAACTCTGCATATAGTGCTAAAGGAAATAAAGGTTTCCTGAGAAGTATCTAGATATAGATACTCTTTTCAAGAATTTTGGTATTTATTCATGAATAAGAAAAAATACATTACAGGAATATCAGAACTCCTTTGTTTTACCACAAATGAGGGACCCAACGTTTATTTATAAGTTTAAATGGTACATTTGCCATTCATTGGGATCTGCCTTGGGGTTTTTTTTTCATCTGCTATTCTTTTTCCTTCATACAAGAAGCACTCCTTCTGCAAAGCTTATTTAATAAACTGTATGAAACAAGAATGATTTGATTTCTGGCAAGCCACAGATGCAATGGATGCTGGTCAGTATCTCACCTGCATTACCCTTCTAACTTTTGAGAACCAGAAATTAAGTACAGGAAGTCTTTTCCAGATGGGTTTGTGAGCTGTGCAGATTTGTTTCAGAACAAGTTTATGATTGTAATGTGATACACTGCTGTGAAATGTGCTGCCATGGCGAAACAACTAATTATGTAGACATTGATATGCTCAAGAGGAAAAGTTTCCCAGAGGACTACTGTGTGTTTCAAGTGGCCAGGAAGTATTAATGTGCTTCTGAAGCAGCTTGCTGAATTGTGTGTTGTCATGATGAGCTGTGACTGTCTACTGGGCAGGAAGTCTTTTCCTACTGAATTCTGCTTAAATTAACAAAGAGCCTAATTATGGAATACTGAATGCTACCTGTGAAGTAAATGTTTTTCCTATTAAACTGTCACCTGTTTTTTTTTTTTTTTTTAAATTAAACTCTATATTTATTGAAGGTTATGTTACTAGGTTTGTCTGGAGATTAACACTCTGGATTAAATACTTGACTCATCTAAGTGTGTGGTGAGAACAGGATTTTACTGTGTTTTACTGTGGTGTTTTTCTCACACCCCATTAGTCCCCAGGTGCAGTAAATAATGCAGTGTTATTCATGTATTTGGTAGGCAATCATAGTCCATAAGTTACTGAAATTCAGAAACACCAAGTTGCCCACAAACCAAGACTCTGGTAGCATACAGAGCACTTTGGCACTGTAGTTGAATTAATCTGCACTTTTTTCCCAGTGTGGCTGGTGGGAAAAACAGTTTGGTTTTAGGAGGATAAAAATAGTAGCTATGGGTGATTGTTATCTTAAATTTTCCTATAGTCTTCTGATCTCTAAGGAAAAGAAAAAGATGACGCAGCTGTTACTGTACTTTTCTGTTAATCCATCCATTGTCAAACCCTTTCATTGATGAAAGTAAATCTAGAAAATATTTAAAATCAATATAATAAAATAATTATGTTTGGAAAAACAGGATTCTGTGAAGATTTCTGATTCTTGATATAAATTTTTCAGCCTGTATTTTAAAAAAGTGGCTAATGACATGTATGCCCAAATTATTATGCTATGATGTGTGATTTCCTAAACTAAAAGCCTAGGGAAATTAAATTATAAGAAAGGATTTATACAGCTTCAAAACAGTTGGGGATCACTTGACAAAAAATGGGGTTAATATGATCTAATAATGGTTTTATAAAATAGAAAGCATTGCTAGTTTTGTGCACACATAAAATGTGTCTTTAAATGTCAAAGAATGTAAGGGAAATAGACCTTTTTGCAGGTTGTTGGGAGGCATGTTTTATGGTCATAGAAAACCCCTGAAGCCATTCCTGAAAAAAATAAGGAAAATATTTAGAAAAATCAAAGCTGCACAGACAGTCAGTTACTTTATTTTAAAAGTTACTGACATGTAAATGCAATTCAAATAACTGAAGACATGCCAGTTCAGGTTACCTTTCAGAAGACCTGTCACAACTTGGCTAAAAAATGATGAAAATTCTTTGAGCTGTGAAAGTCGCCATCACTGGAGGTGTTTAGGAGGAGACTTGATGGAGTGCTTTGTGCCATGGTTTAGTTGGTTAGATGGTGTTGGATGGTGGATTGGATGCAATGATCTTGAAGGTCTCTTCCAACCTGGTCTGGTCTAGTCTAGTCTAGTCTATTCCTTCCATGTATTCTATAAACACTAAATTATTTTGATGTAAACACACTGATGTACTCTAGTAGATTAAAAATTCAAGTTGCTTGCTTTTTGTCTATGCTGTGATAAATGATATTCTATCTCAATGGATTGCTGGTGGTTTTGTTCTGTTGGGTTTTTTGGTTTTCAGTGTTTGTTGAAGATCTATATACTTCTTGTGTGTGTGTGACTATTAGCAGTTATTTTATTGTTAAAGAAGTGCAATCTGAAACATAGATTTCCTGAAGCAGTCTGAAGCATAGAACCTCATAAAAGTAAAGAATTTAATAGAATGGTACAGTAGCAGGGGCAGCTTGAGCTGGGTGCCTCCAGAGAAGGACCTCGAACAAAGGAATGCACAGATTTCTCTGGTAGACTATAGACTATGCATCCACGCTTCATGCGAGCACACACCTTTTGAGTGCCTTTTCATTCACTGGTGATTGGGCTGAGATCCTAAAACACCTTCTGACTCCTTATTCACTGTCTCCAGGCAGCAGACTGTTACCTGGACTAGTTACAGCTGCTGGTGATAGTATAGCCTTGAAGCCTCCTTATCTTTTGATTTCTGCTCATTATGGAGGCCCTGTTTTGAATGAGTTAGTGCAGTTGAGTAAATCCAAATGTACAGCCTCTTGCCTGAGGCTTCAGCAAGTCTAGCTACTCATGCTAAATAAAGCTAAACAAACAGCACAATAAAGCACACGATATTGTAACTCTAAGTGATTAGTTCTGTTTAAAACTTACTGAAGTCAAACAACTAGTATCTCTGTAGTATCATGAAGTTCTTGTACAAAACTTGAAGATTCTCATCCAAACTCAAGTAACGTCTTCATATTCTACAGTTGTTCTGAAACCTCTCCTATAGATGCTTCACTTTGAGGTCAGACTTCTATTAGATCTCTTAGGAAGCCCATGAACCTGTCCAGTTTTTTCTAGTTACCAAAAATGCAGAGAATTGATTTGATCTAACAGGTAACTTGAATTTCTCATCCTTGTTCTCTTTTTAAACAGATCATGTTGCCAAAGACTTAGACCGTTAGGTCTTGCAGACCTTTTGACTTGATTAATTATCTAAGAAGACTAATTATTTGAATGCCCTCTGAAATTGGGACAATGTTGAAGCAGTAAGGATCAAAGAAGAGTAACAAGACTAAAAATAAAAAATAATTAATCCTATGTCTGGTAGTGTCTTAATCACAAGGACAGTTTTCTTCCTCTCTTGAGATTGCTTTGATTTTGTTCTAGCCGAAAGCAAAATTGTAGCATATCAAGGTAACTCCTATTCATGTGTTTCATATATATGTATGACATTTAGTAGAGGCTGAAGGAAGCAGCTCTGTGGGAAGGGCCCTGGGATGTTAGTGGATAGCAAGAGGGTGTAAACCACTATTGTACCCTGGCAATGAAGTCAGCCAACAGCATTCTGGGTTGTCACCTGGCGCATAGCCACTAGGTCAAGCAAAGTGATTAGCTTTCTTGACAGAGCACTCATTAGATCACATCTAGATGCTGGACCTAGGCTTGAATCTCCCAGTAATGGAAAGTTATTGATGAACTAAGTTCAGTGGAGGCCATTACCCTTGTTGGGAGGTTGTGTTGTCTCTTCTTGAAGGTTTTCAAACACCAGATGGATAAAGCTGTGGTCTGAGCTCACAGCTGAGTATGGTTTGAGGAGGAGCTTGGGTAGAGACTTCGTGAGATTCCTTCCAACCTGAACTGATCCTACTGTGGTGCTCCAGCTTAAGAACGTGCTAATATGATTCAACTCAGTCCTTCTGCCTCTTACCCTGGGCAAGTGCTTTTTTTATATGCAGAGATTTACATCTTAATAAACAGGAATGTGAGTGAACAGTTTAATCAAAACATCTGTGCTTCAAAGATGATCTTAGGCCACTTCTTTTTCTGTGCTTACATAGTCACATATCATCAAGAAAAGTTTCAAGAGAAACCCTAAACTGCCACTTAGTTGCATTTCCTCCAGATAGTGAAAGAAATTCTACACAGAGAGAGTGATTGCCCATTGGAATGGGCTGCCTGGGGAGGTGGTGGAGTCACCATCACTGGATATATTCAGGAGGAGACTTGATGGGGTGCTTGGTGCCATGGTTTAGTTGATTAGGTGGTGTTGGATTGGTTGATGGGTTGGACGCGATGATCTTGAAGGTCTCTTCCAACCTGGTTTATTCTATTCTGATGCCAGGCAACTTGCATGTTTTCAGTCACTGCCACTAGCCAGCTCAGTTTAATGACTTTCCCACAAAAGCTTGAGACAATATATTGAGCTTTTAGTAAATCTCAGTCTAAAAAATAAAAGGAACACCTGAAGATTAGGAAGTGCCAACATTAACGTTAAGCTAACTGCAGTAATGCCTACCAAGATGTCTTTGGTATAATTAGATTATGATACTGCAATGTAAGAAAAAGTATAACATGTATAGTATGACTCAGTTAACAGAGCAGCTACTAACCTTTAAAAATGTTATTTAATGTCTTGTAAAAACATGTTCCTGAGATACAGTGCAAAACCACCAGTTTGAAAGTAGATTATAGAGGGAGTTACCCTCTGAACTTTCTCTACCTGTCTTAAGTTGTTCACATGGTTGAAGAGATTTTTTTGGGCACACATCATAGTGGCAGCTGTTCACAGATACCCATGTGCACACGTTTACCTGAACAGAGGGAAGTGCCTGGTAAGAACATTTTACTGCTAATTAATTTCCTGTGTATAGCAGCAGCTTCCATTGGCTCAACCAGCCATGTTCATAGTGCCTGCTGTAAGGATGCTGAGTGCTGAGCAAGTCATATGGAGCTGGAAATCACTGGGCCAAATAGAGGCACACCAGAGTGGGAAATGTCATGATGGATACATGAAGGGTTAGGATTGGTTGGCAGGTGGTGGGAAAAGATATTTGAATCTCTCTGCAGAGGTATGTTTGAAGGAGACAAGCATCAACAGGTTGACAGTGGAGGGGAATGATTGTGTGTAAACGTATATCTAGAGAATGGGGTGCTAGTCCAAACTGAGCACTGCAACCAGCAATGGCAGATCCCTGTTTTAATTAGCCTGGACAGCTGTCATTAAAGCCACTGTTATGGGAACATCTGTGTGTTGCTGCATGGAATTTATCTCATGCTGATGGTCCCCTCCCAGCAGCAGTCCTGTTCCTGTCCCAGTGCTGCTTATCTCTTGTATCTGTGCTCTGGTGAATGCTCTATGGAGCAGGAATCTGATACAGTTAGGTACTCTGGTGATTCAAAACAGTACAAAGAGTTTGGAGCTGGCAAAGAAGAGTACTACTCTCTTACATAGAGAGGAAGAGGAATTAAGAGTCTCAAAAATGGAGGAAGCAGCGGCTTGTAGAAAGATGTTCTGTTCAAAGCATTTGTTTGTTTTAGATTAGCTGTATAAAACCCCAGCATCCCTCTTGCACATCTGAAAATATCCAGAGGACACCTCGAGTTAGTTCCATTTCTTGAAGGTGAGGCATTTTAGGAGGAATGAAGTAGCTGAGTGCTTAACAGGAAGAAGGGGAGCCGCTGGGCTAATTTAAGCTGTACATTTTGAATGATGTGTAGAGAAATTGTATCCAAAACTTTTCTCTATTTTAAAAAAGAACAAAATAATTCCTTTAGAGGTGTTTTCTAATGTCTCCTCTGTTTTTGTACTTCGTACTGCAACTCAGTTGTAAGAGCATGTTGTTTTTAATAGACCAGGCATATCAGATGGAAACTATTCAACTCAGAGTGCAAGCCTACTAATGTTTGGGAATGTTGGAATTCCAGGATTTTAAGCTTGAAGATGGCTACAAGTAAAGAGACAGTTAAGAAACTCATCTACATACTGTTTGAATTTTTTAACATGAAAGTTCAGGGTGCTTAGTGTATTTTCAGTTCTTTCAATGCTTCTCATGTACAGAAAATTTTTGTTTTCCTTTAATAAATGAAAGATACATTTTAAAATAGCAGAACCCAACTGTTAACTCATAAGGAGGGATCTGTTCTGTTACTCATGGTGCATAACAGTCCTCTTTACTGGAAGAACCACTGCTGACTTTGAAAATCACTCCTACTAGCCAGAGACTTGGAGGAGTTTTTTGTGCATCTGGTTGCCTCGTCAAAAGCCTGTGTACTGGTTTGTCTCTGTCGGTGTTGATTCAGTGATTTCATTCTATTGTGAGAAAATAAAAAGCAGGCCTTTAAAAATCAGTCAGTATGAAATATTTTTAGAAGATTCTTTGTTTGAATATTTGAGTTAAAAATTGGAGAGCCCTACAGTTGTTAAACAAGTAATGCTCTGAGAAATGTCAGATGAGACAAACAAATACTGTCTTGATGTCCTTCAATTTTCAGAAAATATGATCTGCCATTTGTGCTAAGTGATCAGTTTTAAGGTAATGACTGGATATGAGGAGTGGACACAGTACAATAGGCAGTTCCTAGAAAACAAAATGCAGGAAGATTTGCCTCTTTGTTCCTGATTTCAGTATTTCACAAATAGTAGATGTCTAAGCCTTTCATCTTTAACTGGTTTTCAAATGTCCTGAGAGCTGATGATTTTGAGGCCATGTTAGTGTTTTCTTTGAGTGAATCAAGTTGGAATGACAAGAATAAATTTATGGATTTAGTGTAATCCTCTTTGCAACCCGTTTGCTTAGGTACTACAGGTACTGTAATCAAAGGCAGATTTGTTTTTCCTGTGCACACACAAAAGGAGACAACAGTAGCAACTTTAGGCTCTTCGGTAATCTCTCTGTTGGCATGTGAGGAAAGGTTTTTGTGGAAAAAGCTGTCAGCCATGTTTGTTAGGGTGGAACAACTCATTTGTGTAGCAGCATGCATGCCTCTTGTTCTACCTGCAGCAACTTTGGAGTCCTTAGTTTGTTATTTAAAACCAGATTTCTTGGCACTTTTAAGATGAACTTACCAGGACCTATACAGGAGACAGCAAAGCTCAAATTCTGAAAGCAAACGATCAAGTATGAAAGGAGATGTTTGTGCTTTGATTTGCTTCAAGAAGATGCCAAGAAACTTTGTAGAAATGTATTCCACCAACTTCAGTGTGAAATGCATTGAAGCTTCCAAGTTGAAGTAAGTTATCAGCAAAATAAATGATAACTTCAGAATGATAGTCAGATTATGCCAGAGACAGAGAGATCTTTGGTCCAACTAAAAGATGACAGTTTTGTTTTAATTAAGTTTTCATCAGGAATGTGTGCACCAATAGATGTAACAGTGTTACTTTAAAATATTTTTTGCCTCCTCATGCATTTTGTTGAGGTATTAAGTGCATGTACAAACAAGCAGTTGCATAGATGATTCACAGCTTCCGCATTAACAGTCGAATGTTGAAAGAGTTGGAAATTGTGCTGTTGAGCATTTAGCTGATAGAAAAAATATTCCACAACTGGGAACTGTTCTGCTTGGGGATTGTTGGAGTGGCCTTTTCTTTCTCCTGTCCCTGCCTCAAATTGAAACAACCTTTCTCAAATTTGTCTTATGCTTGAGGAGGAGGCAGGTGGAATTTCAGTCTCTGTAACAGGTGACCCATGATTTCCTGCCATCTTTACCTTCTTGAGGCGGCTCGTGCTTGTTCTCATTCTTGAGCCTGTTGTGAGACTCCTGTTTTTCAACAACTTGAAGGAAATGGTTGAAGTAACTCTCTTTTCTTTGGCCCTTCTGGTTTCAGTGCAACATGAATGGTCTGTGCTGTGTTGTTGGTGTGGAAGGTCGTGCATGATTGCTTTCTGTAAGAGTTCTTTATTAGTGGTAGCTGTATAGTCTTAGCTGACATTGTTCAAATGCTGAGTTCTGTTGGGCAGTCAGCCTTATGAAGGGTACAGTTATTTATTGTGTGCTGTATGTGCCTATTATCCCAAATAATAAATTGCAATAAGCACTCCAATCACATTTCAAACAGCAACATGTTATGGTCTAATTGACTTTGGTTTTCAGTAGCTTTACCTAAATGGACTTAGTGTGAGTTCATCTTTTTATTTCTTCTGCTGTTCTGCTACAAGTCCAATGGATTTTTAAAAAATTTGTTCAGCAGAAGATGAGAAAATGTGCAGATGAAATGTGGTTTTATTCTTGAAAAAGTCAAAATAGAGTTAATGCTAAAGAGTTACTCTCCAAATTATATGTTTTGCTGGAATTCATGCAAATTAATAGTCTTATCTTTAGAATACTGGCCTTATATAGAATTTGCATATTTAATAACATAATTTTTGGGTTGTTTCCTTTGAATTGCCGGACCAGAGATTTCATATTGATTTAGTGGGAGGGTTTGTTTGTTGGGTTTTTTTTAAGAATACAATGTCTATGTATTGTAGTATCCCTCTTTCCTCATGACGTTCAAGAAGACAAAGTGTCAGTACAGGCCAGGGAATGATGAGATTGAGAGCAGCCATGCAGTAAAGGATTTGGGGTACTGATGGATGAGAAGCTGGGCATGAGCCACCAGTGTGCACCTGCAGCCCACATCCTGTGCTGCATCAAAAGAAGAGTGCCAGCAGATGGAAAGAGGTAATTCTGCCCTTCTGCTCTGGTGAGACCTCACCTGGGTTACTATATCCAGCTCTGGAGCCCCCAACACAAGAAGGACATGGACCTATTGGAGCTGGGTCAATGGAGCACCACAAAGATGATCAGAGGGTAGGGGCACCTCTCCTGTGAAGACAAGCTGATACAGTTGTGGTTGTGCAGCCTGGAGAAAAGGAGGATATAGGGAGACCTTACAGCTGCATTTTAATACCTGAAAGGGACCTACAGGAAGGCTGGGGAAGGACTGTTAGAAAGACTTGTAGCAATAGGATGAGGGTTTAGACTGGAGCAGGGTAGATTTAGGTTGGACAGGAGATTCTTTACAATGAGAGTGGTGAAATACTGAAACTGGTTGTGGTGGAGTAGGAAGGTTCCCCCCCACACAAAAAGAATCCACAGCTAACTCAGCCGGAGAAGCAGATGAAAGCTATATTTACAAGCAGAAAATGGAATGCAATGAATATGTACAAAAACATACAATATTTACAATATATACAGAAATATACAGCAATGTATGTAATACAGGAGACCTTTCCCCAACCCCCTGCGGCCAGGGGGGTTCAGCCTGTCCCTCCTTTCTCCCTCCCTACCTCCCCTTTTTCCCAAAAGGGTTAGAGAGAAAGAGAAAGGAAGGTAATTAAAAGGGGAAAACTTTGTTAAGCTCAAAAAGCAAATGCAAGAGTGAGTTTTCTCTTATCTGGTTAGCAGGATCATCCCTGCGTAGCAAGCTGTTGAGAGAAAACAGTCCAGCTCACAGTACAGGGAGAAGAAGCAGACTGCCTGCCCCAGACTGAATAGACCAAGCTAGAACTTACATCTGGATTCCACCAATGAAATTGGTTTAGCATATCTGTGTTTTCTGTTATAATCCCAAAACATTCAGCCAGAGTGTTCAGAAAGTGTCCATCTCTTAAAGGCACAGCCTAAACCGGTCACACAGGTCATCCAGGGATGCAGTTGAGGCCCCGTCTCTGGAGACATTCAAGATAGAACTTGATGTGGTCCTGAGGAACCTGATCTAGTTGGAGGTGTCATTGCCAGGGGGTTTGACAAGATGAACTTCAAAGGTCCCTTCCATCCTGATGCATTCTGTGATTCTATGAAGTATTGTTAATATTCATAAGTAGTATGGTACTGCTGTTATTTATACACTGAACTATTGTCAGTGTGGTTTTCTGAAAACTATTACCTCATGTTGTTATTTCAGGAATTAAGAAAAATGGTTGCAGTCTTCTGTATTCAGACTGGAGTAGGTGCTAGACCACTGCACAGTGTCATCTGAACTGGGGAAGAAGGGCGATGAAACTGTGCAAGTTGTATTTATTCACATACATCAAAAGAGTACAATCAGTGAGTTCCAAAATAAAGAAGAATTTCAAGTATCTTTTCATTAGCTGAATACTTACCCTTTGCCTTTGAACTGAAAGTGACCCTTGTAGTTTTATGCAGTATATTAATTTAGGTTATTGCCTTTAGATTTCCCATAAAAAGCTAAAATGAAAGGACTGGTTTTTACTATTTCATTTCTGTGGCAGTGGGGGTTCTAACGAAATGAAATTTCATGTAACCACTGTAAAGTGAGGAACAGTGTGGTTTGAGGACACTGTGCCTCTGTGTTCTCTGATCTGTAGAAGTTTCTTTTTGCACACCCCTCTGCAGTACAGATTTTGGGAAGAAGGCAACCTTACTTGTTACTGTTCCAGCACTGGACATTCCCATAAGCCAGCCATTCTTGATGCAGCATTATGGAGAATTTTGTCACTACTATGTAATTACAGCTCAATTTATTCTGAGGTTGATTTTACTTATTTCTGTTTATTTCTAGGAAAGTAGAACATAATGAATTAGAGGGGGAACTGAAGAACTTTCTGTTGAAGTGGAAAACTCAGATTTTACTTGAGATAACCTGAATGTCTGGGACTTTGTTCATAGCTGGACAGTATGAGAAAATCCTATGTGATTTTTTTTTCCCTCATCTGTAAGTTAAAGAGAGTTTTCAGACGAGCAGTCTGAATAGTAGCATGAGAAGGTTGTTCAAAAACTGAAACCTCTTTTTTCAGTGATTAGTTGCCTACTCTTACCGTGTTCTCTAGCATATGAAGCTGTGTTCAAAAAGATATTTACTGACATGTACAGTCAGTACACTGCCCAACAGCACCCAACAAAAATCTACTAAATGCTATATCTACAAATCTGATCTTATGGTTCAGAAACAAGAATTTCATTGTGCTGCATAGTGAACTGGACTATGGCAGGATAAGAACTCACAAGTACCTCTCTTCTGCATCCTTGCAGTATAGCTAAGAGAGATTCTTATCTCCCAGGTATGAAACTGAAGTACAAAGATGAAGACATTGTATTTACATCTTGGAAATGTGCCAAGAGATTGTAAGAATGCAAATATCCACACAGGCCTTCCTGTTCATGTGCTCGCTTAGGTATCTAGTGAATCTCGGTAATTAATGCTTGAGTCAAGACTTTTGGTTAATTTTCAGGAGATTGTATCAAGTCCTGAATGAATTTCCATAATGGAAGGAACTCTGGAGTACAAGCTAGTGGTCTAGTGTCCAAGTGCTGTCCAGAGATCTATCCGATCAAAATATTGCAGCCGATTGAGAATCCAGCTGCTGGTACCTGTTTTGCGTATCACGGAAGATAAATTCGCTCAGAAAGCTGAACTCTGCAGGTGGTTAGTTCACATGTTTGTACTGAAGTGACCATTAGATTACTTTTTGGAAAAGCAAATTAAAAGGTATTTTGGAATATAGTGCAGATTGTGCAAAATGCAAGAGTGAGATCTCATACCTGGCAGGTGGCATTTCTAAAAACCGTCCTTCTAGCTATTTTTCAGTCAGATATCTTGTCAACTGTTTGCCATGAAAAGTGGAACTGACATTGTTTCATTGAAACCCATTTGTAAAAGATGCGACTTGTATAGATTTCATATTGCAGTTTCTTGAAAGGGTACAATATTGTATCCTTTTTGTATATCTGTGCAAGTAAATGTTTGTAGTTCATACAGCAAGGTATTTTTGGTTTAGTAGGATATGTAATAAGAACGACATAGAATCGTGCTGAAACTAATGTATTAATTGCCTTGGGGACATTTATCTGCAGGAAGTGAAGTCCTAAAAGACTGACTCAACCAATTTCCCATGTTTGTGTATTTCATCCTAATTGCATTCGGTTAAAAGTTGCTTTTGGTTTACGAATGTTTTGTAACATTTTTCTTACAATTGTTTGGGGGAGGGCTTATCATGTGTTGCTTCAAATGACTTCACTGGAATGTAGAACTTAATGCTTTATAAAAAAATATTTTAAAGAAAATAATATTGTGCTTTTTACTAGAACAGAACCATGACAAGGAAGACATTCTATAATTGATGAGGAGGGAGCCGGGCATATTTCTAGCTGTATACTAGTGTTTGTCAGTAAAATTAATCTAAGCAGCACTCAAAATAAATCCAATCCACTGGTATGTTATACCAGCCATCCAAAACCAATAGCCAAACATGCTTCAGAAGCTGTAATTGCTATGTTGATGGTGGTGAGGGAAAGTAACATTGATAAAGCAAACCCTGAAAACCTTCTAACATTTTCAGTGTTGTATCTGAGAACTGCCTCATTCTGTTTGTCTCCTGGAATTTGTAATATAAGGAATTACTAGTATAGCAATTTCAATAGCTGTTCATTTTGAATATCTCTTACAGTTCTGTGTCAAATTCAGAAATACAAAAGATAAATGTAGAGGTGTTAACAGAGAAATTGAGTTTTAGTTTTAAAGTGGTCTGCCATGTTCCAAATCCTATAGTGTAAGGTACAGACAGGATTAACTAGGGACACGCAGCTCAAGGAAAACAGAGGAGTTTCATAATTACTATTTTGAAAGAAGACCTGTGGAAAGAAGATCTGTTTATCTTTTGTGATCCTTCTATGCTGATTCTTGTGGCACATTCAAAGGAAATAAACAAAAATTTTATTCCTGAAATGAGCTTTTCAGGGATTTCTACAGCACTGCTTGACTGCCTCCTTGATTTGATCTGCTTAAGTGATGATATCCTGCCATTTAAGTGGAAAATCACAAATGAAGTCTTTTTTTGAAGTGCAGTTTGGCAGAGACCTCATATCTTCTGGAAAACTCTCTGTCTGCCATTGCTGAAAATAATTTACTTTATATGCTTGGATTATTTGATATTGATAGTTTACTTCTACCAAGATTTAAAACAAATGTTGATGGTAGCAGTTTTAAAATGATTTCTAATTGAAGTAAGATGTGTAGTATTGCAGGAGTTTTCAGCTTTTGGAAACCTGATTCAAGAGACTGACACATTTTAGTTACTCGTGGTGCTTTGTGTGACATGTTGGCAGTTGTGTAGTCCATTCAGTAAGTTTGTAGACCTAAAATCCTACCCAAGATTGCCAGAAGTTAACAGTTTGTCTCCCATACTAGATGTGAATTAGCATAAACAGAAACAGAAGTCCATTTAGGCAGGTAATTATTTATTGTCTATATCTGAAGAAAGTAATTTACTGTGTTTTTCTGAGAGTGCCACTGTGACATTTGTTCCTGAAACATGAACCAGACAGCACAGTGCAGTTCTAACTTGCTTATTTAGTAGAGATAAACATATACCACATTTTCATTTCCCTCTGTAATGAATGTGCTGGAGAAGCTCACCGTAAATGATCAAATTTCAGAAGAGCCAGTGCTAGGTTCTCAGTCTGCATCCAGACTCTTCAGTGTACAGGTTATTTCATGTCTTGATGATACTGTGGATATTTAGACTGTCTGCTTTCACAAAATCATAAGAAGTAGCACAGACTAAAGTGATTTTCCGTGTGCTGAGAGGGGTACCTACACAACCTAGATTTTCATAGGAAATTGAATAGCTGCATTTCAGAACAGGTTTTTATGCTTGTAGTAGCTCATGAAAGTCGAAGACAAGTACTGGCAGCCAGCTAAACACTGGAGTTTTTCATGTGTTCACTGAAGAACATGCTCACATTCTAAAATACCAAGGAAAGTCAATGATCTTAACTTTGGTGTTGTCATCTCTTGTGGCCACAAATGTGTCGGCCACATTCTAGAGGCAAATAATTTTGCACTAGTAGAATATGTATCATAGTATCATAGTATCAGTCAGGGTTGGAAGGGACCACAAGGATCAGCTAGTTCCAACCCCCTGCCATGGGCAGGGCACCCTACACTAGATCAGGCTGGCCAGAGCTTCATCCAGCCTGGTCTTAAACACTTCCAGGGATGGGCCCTCAACCACCTCCCTGGATAACCCATTCCAGGGCTTCACCACTCTCATGGGGAAGAACTTCCTCCTCACCTCCAGCCTGAATCTCCCCACCTCCAGCTTCATTCCATTCCCCTTAGTCCTATCACTACCTGATAGCCTGAGAAGTCCCTCCCCAGCCTTCTTGTAGCCCCCTTCAGATACTGGAAGGCCACAATGAGGTCACCTCGGAGCCTTCTCTTCTCTAGACTGAACAGCCCCAACTCCTTCAGTCTGTCCTCAAAGGAGAGGTGCTCCAGCCCTCTGATCATCCTCGTGGCCCTTCTCTGGACACCTTCCAGCACCTCCACATCCCTTTTGTAACAGGGGCTCCAGAACTGGAGGCAGTACTCCAGGTGGGGTCTCACCAGAGCTGAGTAGAGGGGGAGAATCACCTCCCTTGCCCTGCTGGCCACACTTCTCCTGATGCAGCCCAGGATCTGATTGGCTTTCCGGGCTGCAAGTGCACATTGAGAGCTCCTGTTGAGCTTCTCGTCCACCAGCACCCCCAAGTCTCTCTCCTCAGGGCTGCTCTCCATCCAGTCACTGCCCAGCCTGTATTGCCTACTTAATCAGCCTCTATAAAGTTTCTCATTTTGCAATAGAAGTTACTGGTGTAGTAGTCAAGCCAAGACTTAGGCTTCCATATAAACAAGAATCATTGTACTGTCTTCACACTTCACTGTTCTTCTGAGCAATGCAAATGCAAATGCCATACTCCTTTAACAGCGTGTAGAGGGCAAATTGCGTTTCAGAGACTACCACTGTTCATTTGGCCACTTGATGATCTCTTCAGACACACTGAGTTGGGGAATGATGATGTTGTACATAGTAACTTTATTGTGCTGTAACATTGTACATTATTTTATAAGATAAGTAGTCAACATACAAATTAATTTTAATAGTATGATTTTTGTTAACAATGCAGATAAAGTAGTGGCTGGGAGCAAGAAGTGAAAATATAAATGTATACAGTCATTTTTTGGTAATGGTTTTTGGTTTTGTGATCATAGAATACTAATTGGATAGAATTTAATGGGTAAAGCTGGCTAAGTGGAGAATTAATTTTAATATGGCTTAAGAGAAACAATAACTATTATATAGTTGAAAAGCAATTTAGAGAAACCACTCATTGCTTAGGGTATAGTTTCAAGTTTGTAGTTACATTTTATTACATTTCTTTGATACTAAATCTCCTAAGAATGCCTTCTTAAATTGAAATGCTAGAGTGAAGGGAAGATAATTATTTTACTGGTGCTGCATTATGGAATTGCAATGGATAACTGCTGATTTTTAAGTACTGGTTGTGTTTGAAAATGTACAATGTCTCTTTTAAACATAGTACAAGAAATACACAGAAAAAAGCATTGTGATTAATAAGTGTTTTGTTCCATCTACCTTTTGACAGGAGAATTAGATGACAGAGAACAGGCAAAGCTGGAAGTAAAAGTATGGGATCCAGATAGCCCACTTACTGACCATCAGATTGACCAGTTTTTAGTTGTAGCACGGTAAGATTAAAATCATCTAATTAAAAAACATCATCTTTGTTTTCTAATAACTTTTTATTCCCCTAGATCATGCTACTCCACTTGTTTGCCATTTTGTGAGCCCTTCTTTCTCCCACAGTTAGCTAAAAGAGATAATCAAACTATAGCCTTCTGCATATTTATTGAAGCTACCAATACAGAAGAGAGAAAAAACTAGTGAGTTTTGGAATAGTGCTGCCCTGGCGGTGCTGCAAGTGCAGTAGCATTTGATGCTTCAGGTCGCAGTCGATTTTCCCCTCAGAGTAATGAAACAGGATGCCAATGCTAATGTTTCAGTCTTATAGTACTTGGAATTTCGTAATGTAAGATAAAAGTTCAGAGTACAAATAAAGAAAATGTTAGCAAATGAAATAATGCAGAACTTGCCCAATTTACAGATGAGCAAAATAATATGCAGTGCAATTATTTTGCATTAATACATGAATGAAAGTTTTCAAGTGATACATTTCATTAGTGAAAACTACTTGGTCAGTTCTATTTTATCAATTAATAACATGATTATACAGATTTGAGAGGAACATCAAATCCCTTGGAATTCATAAATGCCTTTAGGAATTATTTCTCTGCTTCAAAAAACAATCAACAAACAACTTTCAAGACTACAGACTTCTTACTGAAGGACAGCTCTATGCTCGTACAACACAGCATGTTTCACTTGTCCCATAGCTTGTACTTAAAATAGAGTACAAAGGTACTGTTCTAGTGATAGCAGAGAACTGTTTATTGCAGCTAATGCAGGGATTTTATCCTGAATCACTCCATCTCTTCTATTTTCTGTAACCTGGTTTCAAGCATAGCCCCAAATCTTAGGCAAATAATCCTTTTGCATTGTTACCAGTTTTCATTCTTTAGTCTTCCTTCCCTTTGAACAAAGCATTTCAAGAAAGGAACAGAGAAGCTGCTTTATATTTTCCAGCTTATATGCATGTGCTTCCTTCTCTCCCTCTTTGTAGTGCTATATGATTTCCTGTGCATTAGTAAAACTTGGCCTGCCCCTGTTGAATTTCCAAGCAAGCCAGAGCAATAGAGGGGTCAATATGAATCTCTTCAAGAGGATCACAAGTGCCTTCAAGGTGCTTCATAAAATTGAACCTAGACACGGAACTAGTTCTGTCACTAGCAATATGCCCAGACACATGTGGGCAGACCATTATGGGGTGCCCAAAAATACCATATGCATGAAGATTGTGTGCATTTTTGAAGAGTTCATCCGTTGCCTGCACATCCCTCCACTCCCCTTTTTTCAGCCACTCTGGGAAACTGGAGTGGTATGCTGTGAAGTTGAAAATGTTCCAGGAGCAGTGTACCAATAAGCAGTCTACTGGGAAGTGACAGAGAATAAAGGAAGTTTTTAGAGACATCCTGTCCTGTACAGTATTGTGCACCAACCAAGACTGCATTTAGAAGTTTGAAAAGTCAATAAATTTAAATATAAAAGGTTTCTGTTGTGTTGGAAGTAAGTCTTGGTCATAGATGACTGATTTTAGCTATGAAAGATCCTGTGGAAGGCAATCACTAATGACCATCTGTAATCAGATCTAAGTCAGGAAACCCTTTATTGATGTTCTTCCATGACACTCCATTAATCTCTGTGAACTGGTTTTGAACAGAAACTATTCCCAAGTTTCCATAGACTTCTGTATTCATGGACTACAGGATTACATTTCTGCTGTGTTCACTGCTTCTGAAACAGATTTTCACCAGTTTCTGGAGAAGCAGTTCAGCTGTCATGATTGTAACAGCTTTAAATTTGGTGTGTTGTATTCTTGCAGATAAAAGTTTTCATTATCATAGACCATTAAAGCTTTTTGAGTAACAGTGGGAGTTGGTATTATGGTCTGCTAAACTGCATACACATAGAAGATGGCTCTTCTGTGGCCTGTGTTCACTAAGCACTGGCAGTGCCTGCTGAGTTTCCAGTGAGAATGCTATTTCTCTAGTTGTGTTCAGTTTTACAGATTTGAAATTTTGGCTATAACTTTTGCCTGAATGTGCTCGTTTGTGTGATTTTGGTTAAGTGTGTCTGTGCTGTCTGTATTTGCAATTTAAAAGCATTTTCACCTGATGCTTTGTCCGTGCTGCCTCAGAGGCTTTGAGCATTTCTCAGTTCTTTCAGTCTGCTCTGGTTGAGGTCAGAGTTGCTTTTGTCCTTATAGGCTTTAGTTTTTTCAGGCACACAGGCACACCTGGTTGATTCTGTAGAAGGTCTTTAAATATACTTTTTCTATTTGTGTTGCCTGTTTGCAAGAACATTGATATTTGGCCTTGGGCATGTGACTTGTCCAGTCTGACAAGATTTGTTTGCTGTCCCAGGAAGGAGAGGCCTTTTTCCTGCATTTACGTTCTTGGTGGCTCTGGGCTTGTGACTAAGCCCTAGTGTGCAATAATTTGCATGACATAAAGAGAGAAGGATGTACCTGTCCTGAAAAGAAATTGGAGATAGAAGTGACAGAAAAATCTGTGGAGATTTTGCAAAAATCAGGAGTACTTGAGCGGAAAAATCCTTAACTTTGAGCTCCCTAAGTAGTGTTGCTTGACTCTGGATTTACAAATCTTTAAGTACCTTAGTGGTAGTAGAGAGTCTTGCTTGAGCTAGCAAAAGCATCTGTTAGGAGAAGCTTGAGGCATTAGACTAATGTATTCTGGTTGTGATTTTTTGGGGGATAATACACTGCTATTTATACTTTAGCAATGAGAATTCCAACACTGCTTTCTACTCCATTCAAATATGATAAAGCTTCATTATCCATTTTTTGTTCTATCATATATTTTGTCTGCTAGCTTCAAAGAGCAGGATTCTGAGAAGTTGCAACAGCAGTTTAGATCTGCTCATGTTAGCAAATAGGACAATGCAGTAGAAGTGGATTTGTAGAATGGAAAGTTGTGGTGCTGAGGACCTAGCATCCACACTGCACATTTTGAGCAGTGTTATTTTTAGGCTAACTCATATCTAATCCTGTGGACTAAATATCTATGAGTATGTGAAACTATCCAATTGTATGCTGCATGATACTTTTTGATGTTGATTCAGAGGCAGTAGATTGATAAAGACAATGGGAACAATTGCTTTGAAATTACATTTCTAATTTGATCTAAAACAGTGACATAAATGTATCCTGCTTTCTCCACTCATCCCTAGAGGTGTTTAAGACCAGGCTGATCCAGTGTGGGGTGTCCCTGTCCGTGGCAGGGGGTTGGAACTAGATGATCCTTGTGGTCCCTTCCAACCCCTGACTGATACTATGATACTATGATCAGTCTCTATTATTCCTCATATACAAGGAGTACTTTATTTCCTTGTGAGATCTCATGTTCTATTTCTATCTCTGTTCCAAGTATTAGGAAATACTTCCTATTGTGTGCATAACATAATAATCCTGTGGGTATTTTTAAAAGTTTGTCAAGGACTTGAAAATGGTCCTGAACAGACTCTCATGTGGTAGGAAAGCTGAAAACTGTAGACCTGACTGTGGAAGATCTCGATGCCAGTGCTGCACTCACAAAACTAGATAATTTGCTACCAAGCATATAATAGTAAGCATATGGTCTGGTAATGAAAAGGAAAATGTTCACATCAGGTTTACTAGGAGTATAAATAATGGCATGTTGCTGCCTGTTTGTCATGCTTGGCCAATACATGTTTCTTTCTTTGTGCATTTTACATTATATACTTGACCAAATTAATTTGAAAGCGACTAAATCAGACTTGGAGCTGAATTTATTTTTCTAATAAATTCTGATATATTACATTATAAAGAAAAAAATGCCTTCAGGAGCATTTTCATGGACCTGATTTTTTGGAGCTGTAAATCTTCTGTGACCGAAATTACAGGATAGCATACAGAGATGATCACTTAAATCATATCCTGTGAATTGAACTGCTTGTATGCAGCAGACTTCATTTCTGTTGAGAAAAAGATTTTCACAGAAGATAATGGCAGGGGCTGGAAGAAGGAACTGCCCGGGGTGAGTGAAGATCAGGTTGTGACCATCTGAAGAACCTGAAAGTGTTCAAGTCCATGGCACCCGATGCTGAGGATACTGGCAGAGGAGGTTGCTGAACCACTCTGTTGTATTCCAAAAGTCCTGGCAGTGTGCGGAGGTCTCCACTGACTGGAAAAGGGGAAACATAACTCCCATTTTCAAGAAGGGAAAGAAGGATGACCCAGGGAACTAGAGGCCAGACAATCTCACCTCTGTGCCTGGAAAGATCATGGAGCAGATCATCCTGGAGGCACTGTTGAGACAGAAGAATAACAGAGATGATTGGGCACAATCAGCAAGAATCACAATTCACCAAGGGCAAATCCTGCCTGACAAACCTGGTGGCCTTCTATGACAAGGTCACAACATCAATAGGTGAAGGCTGAGAAACTGAGGTCATTGACCTGGACCTGAGAGAAGCCTTTGACACTGTCCCGCACCACATCCTGGTCTCCAAGATGGAGCAGGATGGGTTCCATGGAAGGACCATTCAGTGGATACAGAAGTCGAGGCCAGGGACAAGTGGAGTCCCTCAGGGATCAGCCCTGGCACCAGGCTTGTTTAACATCTTTGTTGGTAAAATGGACAGTGGCATTGAGTGCACCCTCAGCAGGTTTGCTGATGACACCAAGCTGTATGGTGCAGCAGACACACTGGAGGAAAGAGATCCATCCAGGGGGACCTTGACAGGCTGGAGAGCCGGGCTGATGACAACCTCATTAGGTTCCACAAGACCAAATGCATCTGGGTCTTGCATCTAGGTTGGGGCAATCCCAAGCACTGATATAGGCTGGGCAGGGACTGGCTTGAGATCAGCCAGTCATTGTGCCCCTGTACTCTGCTTTGGTTAGGCCGCACCTTGAGTACTGTGTCCAGTTCTGGGCCCCTCAGTTTAAGAAGGACATTGAGACACTTGAACGTGTCCAGAGAAGGGCAACAAGGCTGGTGAGAGGCCTTGAACACAAGCCCTATGAGGAGAGGCTGAGGGAGCTGGGGTTGTTTAGCCTGGAGAAGAGGAGGCTCAGGGACGACCTCATTGCTCTCTACGACTACCTGAAAGGTGGTTGTAGCCAGGAAGGGGTTGGCCTCTTCTCCCTAGCACCCAGCACCAGAACAAGGGGACACAGTCTCAAGCTGCACCAGGGGAAGTTTAGGCTGGAGGTGAGGAGAAAGTTCATCACAGAGTGATTTGCCATTGGAATGTGCTGCCCAGGGAGGTGGTGGAGTTGCTGTCCCTGGAGGTGTTCAAGAGGGGATTGGACATGGCACTTGGTGCCATGGTCTAGTCATGGGGTCTGTGGTGACAGGTTGGACTTGATGATCTTCGAGGTCTCTTCCAACCTTAGCGCTACTGTGATACTGTGATACTGTTAGGGAGTGATAGGACTCGGGGAATGGAGCAAAAACTAGAAATGGGTAGAATCAGATTGGATGTTAGGAAGCAATTCTTCCCCACGAGGATGGTGAGACACTGGCACAGGTTGCTCAGGAAGGTGGTGGAAACCTCATCCCTGGAGGTTTTTAAGGCCAGGCTGGAAGTGGCTCTGAGCAACTTGATCTAGTGTGAGGTGTCCATGCCCATGACGGGTTACTGGTCCCATCCAGCCCTTACAATTCTATGATTCTATGTTCCATTTCTATTTATTTGCTCGTGGAATGGAAGGTTAATTGTGGTGTAAGGGGACTTTTTATGTAATGCCACACTCTATCCTAACTTTGAGAGTCTTTTGGAGTGAGAATAGAGACAGGTGGCTTTCATGTTTATCACGTCATCTCTCTTTGTGCTGTAACTATCAGAAGTGATAGTAATGAAGCATAGGACTGTACAAACAGTTGCTTAGAACTGCAAAGAAATTGTATTCTGGAACAGCAACTTTTAACTTTGAATATGTTCTTCAGGTCCAATTGTGCATTATCCAGTAGTAAAAATCCGAGGAGTATTTTTCAGCTTTAATTAATAATGTGCTGGTGACTTGTATCTCCAGTGAAGAAGTTGTTGGATCTTTTCTTTCTAAGTTTTTGAGCATCACAAGACTCTCTTAAGAATTAATCAGATATTAATCAGTAGTTTGTAAAGTGCTGTTACTGATAGCAGTCTGAGAGATACAATCGCGGTGTTTCCAGATTTTCTTTGGTAAATAACATCCTATTTCAGAACTAGTTACTGATGAGCAATCTGATTATCACCTTTACTTGCATTGCTCCTTCGTACTTTCATTGAGTACCACTAATATTAATCTCAGGCAAAAAGATAACAATAATTTCTTTAAAAGTCGTAGTCTTGAGTTGTTTGGAGCAGTGTTTTTTCCTGTGTTTAATGCCTAATCTGAAGTTTTGCCTGGATGTAAGGCACACGGGCATGAAGAAAAGGATAATGAGCTACTTCATCCGATGAAAGTTCACTGTCAGTTTTTTTTGGACATAGATATTGTTGACTTTTTCTGAATTTGTGGATTTATTCCATAGTCTTAGACCTAGCACTGGATTATCTTCTTTTGTTTTATAATTTTGTGGCTGTCATTGTAATCTCTGTTATAAAGCCATAAGAGAAGATTCTTGGTTCTGGTGTTTAAAATAATTAAAATAAGTAAAGCCTAATTGTGACAGTTTCAGCCTATGCCTTTAAAAGTTAGCTGCGGCTTTTCAAGCAGAAGAGTGAAGAAATATAAACAAATCCACAGCTGGCTGTAAAAAGAAAAACAAAAGTGTTCTAAGTGAATTTCATTGGTCAGATGTGTGGGGCGTAGTCTTAACAAGCTCACATTCTTCATTCCTTTCCCCTTCTTCTGGCTGCTGAGGTGGCTTTCTGCTCTACTCATCTGGGAGAATCTTATCAGCCTAAGCTTGAGATAAGCACACTAACTGTCTGACATCTCTTTCTCTTTTTCTTCTAATTAAACAGAGGAAAGTGGTGGGGGAGGTTAGGGGGAAGCAGGGCAGTTTTCCCCATTCAGGGGGTTTCCTTACTGTTTTCTGATTGCAAATAGCTGTATAGTACTGTCAATCCTGTATATTTGTACATATGTTTGTATACTGTATCATTGCATTCCATTGTAGAGTGTAGTTTTGATTGTAAATACAGCTTCCATTTGCTTTCCCCGACAGAGTGAGCCGAGTTTGCTGGTGGGCTGGTGGGCTAAACTACCACATTACAAAATAATTGGTACCCAATGTGAGGCAAGATTGCTTGATTTATTTCTGCTCAGATAAGGGAAGCAAAATGAAGCTATTTTGGATTCTGTGGTATTTGGTATATTCTGCTCTGAGTGTGATCGTTTACAAGTACATTATTGGTTTAATGTTTGATAAGCTGGGAAGATATCTGATATCTGTACAAATTGTACCTTTGGCTTAAGTATAAAATACAGCTGTTATATGATCGATTTTTGGGGTTCTTCAGGCTTAAGAGATACGGAAATACGACCTCAACTATGCTTCCTATCAAAATCCACGAGTTCAGCATTCCAGTAGGCAAAAAGGTCATCCTCAGCTGGGATCCTAAAGTGATTTATCTGCTGTGTGTAATCCTGCTGTCGGTAATAATTAATGTGTTCTAGTTAATGGCTCTGTTTTGGGAAAGGCGAGTGGCTAAGACATGTTTCATTTTTAAACGCAGACCCAGACATAGGAGCAGCAGTTCTAACTCAAATCTAGAGATTTCCAGTGATGAAGAGATAGGAGAGGCAGTTAGAAACAAAGAGAAGCTCTGGGTAAGGCAGCTCTGGACAGGACCACCACTAATTCTGACAATCAGCCAGCAGCAGCAGAACCTAAGATGGCAGCTGCAATATCACTGGCATCCATTAGAGAGGCAAAATCATTTCCTTCTGTATCAGCAGGACCAGAAGTGGCCTCTGGAACAGCTGCTGTGTCTCAAAACCTGTCTGAACTGTTAAGCCTACTGTAAATACAAATGTAGCTCCAATTAAGCAAGTTGCAGCTTTAGATAAGAGAGGTAGGCAAAAGGCAGATGCAGGATCTGACCCAGGGGAGCAGCAAGATTCCTCTGCTGGTGAGGGAACTTCTGTTAAAAAAGATCCTGCTGTAGATGGAGAGAAGGTTTGTTTTAAAGACATAGCTGAATTACTGCAACCATCACTGGATAATGGAGATACAGGACAGGACAGAGGTTCTGGTAGGACAGCAGCTAATGGATGTGCTTCTGAACTTAAAGAGGTACTTAAGAGAGTGGAATCGGGAGCATGGGGACAGCAACTACAGGAAGATGAGACAGATAATGAGCAAGATCAAGATGATACCCAAACAGCAAACACCCTCAGACAGGAAATTAGGCATGTAAGAAAGTATTACATCAGAGGAGAGAATGAGCCAATTCTAGCCTGACTTGGCAGGTGTTTTGATACAGGTGCACCAGCTTTAATAGTGGGAGACAAGTCAGCATCTCAGCTAGGAACTCTCTCAAAAGATAGTGGGAGACATAGACATCTAGACCAGTGTCTTGGTAAGGTTTCTCTGTGGACACACCTTTTAGTGGCAGCTCTTATGAGATACCCATCCACAGATGACCTTCTATGGGATCCTGAACCCCGGAATTAAGCATTTGAGAGAATTTGCTGTTAGAGAGGTGATGTATGGAGACCATGGTACTCTGAATCCTGACGAAATTCTTGTAGGAACTGGTCTTGCTAAGAAGCTCATCAAACTTGCTCCTCCTAATTATGCAAATATTCTGGCAAGCAGAATTGTGGCAAGAAATTATGGTGGAACTCCTCCTACAGCTGGCCATTTCACTGACCAAATGAGACAATTGGAGGATAGTCTCACACGTTTTCTTTGGTTTCAGCCATTGAAACTCTGTCTGGAAAAATTGAGAATTGCATTAAAGAGATGAAGGAGGAATTTAAAAACTCCATATCCAAACTGGCACAAGGAGATAATTCCAATTCTTCCTCCAGATGGATACAAATTTCAGCTGTTAGGAACAGACATCCTCCAAGGAGGTCATTCCAAAACAGATCAAACCAAAACAGACCACCAAGGCAATCACGTGCAAGCATTTGGATAACTCGGCGTGATCATTTTGGCGAGAACATGACCAGAAGGGATGGTCAACCAACTTCTAATCTCTTCAGGAGATTGAGGGAACTGCAAAGTGGCAGAACCCGAGGTAGTAATACCAGAAGGGTAGCTGTTACTTTCACAGTTTCCCAGGACAAGCTCATTGCACATGTGGGCATGTTCCCCATAACTAGGGGTGCCCTGCCTCCCACCAGGGGGAGGAGAGGGATAACAGAGATAACAGAACCTATTGGGATGTGTACATCCAGTGGCCTGGCACTTCACAGTTTCAGAAGTATAGGGCCTTGGTTGACACAGGGGCTCAGTGCACCATAATGCCATCAAATTATCAGGGATCAGAAGCTATAACTATTCTGGGAGTCACTGGTGGATCTCAAGAGTTAACTCAGGTGGAGGTTGATATAAGTTTAACTGGTAAACAATGGAGGAATCATACAGTTGTGACCGGACCTGACGCACCTTGTATTCTGGGAATTGATTTTCTGAGAGAAGGGTGTTTCAAAGACCCTAGAGGTTACAAATGGGCTTTTGGAGTAGCATCTGTAGAAGTTGATGGACAAAAACTGAAGCTGTCTGTTAGACCTGAGCTTTCTGATGAATCTTCAGTTGTGAGACAACATGAGATAGAAGATAGAAAGTTCCTGGTAGCTTCTCAGCCTATGTATCACAGACAATACAGAACCAACTGTGACTCTTTGTTGCCCATTCACAATCTGATTCATCAGTTGGAGAGTCAGAAAGTTGTCAGCAAAAGTCATTCACCTTTCCCCAGTCCAGTGTGGCCTGTGCCAAAGCAGAATGGAGCCTGGCGTCTGACAGTCGACTTCCGAGCCCTGAATGAAGTAACTCCACCTATGAGTGCAGCAGTACCAGACATGATGGAACTCCAGTATGAGCCGGAAGCCAAAGAGGCCAAATGGTATGCTACCATAGACATTGCTAATGCTTTCTTCTCTATTCCCATAGCAGAGGAATGCAGGCCTCAATTTGCTTTCACCTGGAGAGGAATCCAGTACACCTTCAGCAGGTTGCCAATGGGCTGGATCCAAAGCTCAAGCATCTGTCATGCAGTGATCCACGATGCTCTGGAGAAAGGTGGTGCTCCAGAACACATCCAGTTCGTCGATGACATCATCGTCTGGGGTAACACTGCTGAGGAAGTCTTTGAGAAAGGTAACAAGATCATTAACATTCTCCTGAAAGCTGTTTGGCCATTGAGTGAGACAAGGTGAAAGGAGCTGCCAGAGAGATCCAGTTTCTGGGAGTGCGGTGGCAGGATGGACGCCGACACATTTCAGTGGATGTGGTAAACAGAGTCTCTACCATGAATAAGAAGGACACTCTATCTTTCTTGGGTGCAGTGGGATTTTGAATCATAGAATCATAGAATTATAGAATCAGTCAGGGTTGGAAGGGACCACAAGGATCATCTAGTTCCAACCCCCTGCCATGGGCAGGGACACCCTACACTAGATCACGCTGGCCAGAGCCTCGTCCAGCCTGGTCTTAAACACCTCCAGGGACTGGGCCTCAACCACCTCCCTGGATAACCCATTCCAGGGCTTCACCACTCTCATGGGGAAGAACTTCTTCCTCAAGAAGAAGACTGCACATTCCTGGATATAGTCAGATTGTGAAACCTCTGTATGATGTGACTCGAAAGAGAAACAGTTTCCACTGGGGACCTGAACAACAAGAAGCCTTTGACCAGATAAAGCAAGAGGTAGTCCAGCAATGGGTCTGGGACCTGTCCGAGATGGTCCAGACATTAAGAACATTTTGTACACAGCAGCAAGTGACAATGGTCCAACCTGGTGCTTGTGGCAAAGAGCTCCAGGTGAGACACGTGGACGTCCTCTTGGTTTCTGGAGTTGAGGCTACAGAGGTTCAGAGGCAAAATATATTCAAACAGAGAAAGGGATCCTAGCTGCCTAGCTGCTTCTGAAGTAATTGGAACTGAGTCACAACTCCTCTTAGCTCCCAGGTTACCAGTTTTTGATTGGATGTTCAAAGGTAAAGGTTCCACACCACAGATTCCACATGGTCTAAGTGGATGGCTCTGATAACACAAAGAGCTCAAATGGGAAATCTTGAAAGACCTGGTCTGGTGGAGGTGATCACAAGTTGGCCTGAAGGTACCAACTGTACTAAACCTCCAGAGGAGAGAGTAACTCGTGCTGAGGAAGCTCCTCCTTACAATGACCTTTCTGATGATGAAAAGAAATATGCTTTGTTCACAGACGGTTCCTGTCGTCTTGTCGGGAACAAGCGAAGGTGGAAGTCTGCAGTGTGGAGTCCAACACACTGAGTTGCAGAGGCAAAGGATGGAGAAGGAGAATCCAGGCAATGTGCAGAGGTAAAAGCTGTCCAGCTAGCTCTTGACGTAGCTGAGCGTGAGAGATGGCCAAAGCTTTATCTCTGCACCGACTCATGGATGGTAGCCAATGCTCTGTGGGGTTGGCTAAAGGTCTGGAAAAAGAATAGTCGGCAGAGGAAAGGAAAGGCCATTTGGGTAGCTGACCTGTGGCAGGACATTGCTGATCGAATCGAGAGAATTCCAGTGAAGGTGAGACACATTGATGCTCACATTCCTAAGAGCAAAAGCTACTGAGGAGCAGCAATACAACCACCAGGCAGATCTAGCTGCAAGAGTTTCTCCAGCAGACATGGACTCTGATCTTGATCTGGACTGGAAACACCAAGGTGAGATGTTCTGAGCTCGGTGGGCTCACGATTCGTCAGGACATCAAGGCAGAGATGCAACCTACCAATGGGCTCGTGCCAGATCCATAGACATTTCCATGTTTGCTATCACACAAGTCATCCATGACTGTGACATTTGTGCTGCTTTTAAGCAGGCAACGCCAACCAAGCTCTTGTGGTATGGTGACAGATGGTCCAAGTTCAAGTATGGTGAGGCCTGGCAGATTGACTACATCACTCTACCTTGTTCTGGTTCTGGTAAGCAATGTGTGCTGAATATGGTAGAGGCAAACACTGGATGGTTGGAAACTTATCCTGTACCTCATGCTACTGCTACCAGACCATTCTTGGTCTGGAGACACAAATCCTGTGGAGACACAGAACTCCAGAGAGGATTGAGTCAGACAATGGAACTCACTTCAAAAACAATCTTGTAAAGAACTGGGCCAAAGAGCAGGCATGGAGTGGATATTCCACATCCCCTACTATGCACCAGCTGCAGGGAAGATTGAGCACTACAATGGTTTGCTGAAGATCACTCTCAAAGCCATGGGGGGTGGATCTTTGAAAAACGGGGAGAAGCATCTAGCATAAGCAACCTGGCTGGTAAATAGTAGAGATTCAATGAATTGAGCTGGGCCTGCACACTCAGATTTGCTATGAAAGGTAGAAAGTTGTTAAAAGAATGTGTTAGGCAAAACTGTTTAGGTATTTTCTCCCTGTGACCGGTTTAGGCTGTGCCTTTAAGAAATGGACACTTTCTGAACACTCTGGCTGAATGTTTTTTATATTTGAATGAAAACAAAGATATGCTAAACCAATTTCATTGGTAGAATGCAGCTGTAAGTTTTTAGCTTAGTCTATTCAGTCTGGGAAGTCTGTTCTTCTTCTCTCTGTCCTGTGAGCTGGCCTGTTTCTCTCTCTGAAGCAACAGCTTGCTACGCAGGAACGACCTTGCTAACCAGATAAGAAAATTAACTCTTGCATTCGCTTTGAGCTTAACAGAATTTTACCCTTTTTAATTACCTCTCTCACTCTCTCTAACCCTTTTGGGAAGAAGGGGAGGTAGGGAGGGAGAAGGGGGAACAAGCCGAACCCCCTGGCCGCAGGGGGTTGGGGAAAGGTCTCCTGTATTACATACATTGCTGTATATTTCTGTATATATTGTATATTTTTTTACATATTCATTGCATTCCATTTCTGCTTGTAAATATAGCTTTCATCTGCTTCTCCGGCTGAGTTAGCTGTGGATTCTTCTGTGTGTGGGGGGGGAACCTTCCCACTCTGCCACACTCCCTCAGGAGAGGCCAAACCTGTCCGAGGGGTGGTTTCTGCTGAAGGTCCTGGTCATAATTACTGGGTAATGCAAGAGAATGATGAAATTCAGTGTGTTCCACAAAGATATCTGACTTCATCTGAGAGAGTTTCACTTCAGAGTGTTGTACAGATACAACATCGTGCCCAAAGGAAGAATCTATGAGGAATCTGTGGTGCGTGAACCCTGAGAACCCTGAGAGCACTGAGTCACCTGAGAGTCCTTGTTCCTTTTCTTCATTTCGGCTGCAGAGAGACAAACCGGTTTCTGCTTTTTCTTGTTTCCTGGTTTATGGACTTCTGAATCATCTACATCTGAGGATAGCCAGAATGGACTGTGTACTTTATTTACTCATTGTAGATGTTGTTTTAGATTCGATGGATAGTATTAACAGCCAATGAAGTTGTTTAGAAGGGGTGGATTGTGACAGTTTCAGCCTATGCCTTTAAAAGTTAGCTGCAGCTTTTCAAGCAGAAGAGTGAAGAAATATAAACAAATCCACAGCTGGCTGTAAAAAGGAAAACAAAAGATTGTTCTAAGTGAATTTCATTGGTCAGATGTGTGGGACGTAGTCTTAACAAGCTCACATTCTTCATTCCTTTCCCCTTCTTCTGGCTGCTGAGGTGGCTTTTTGCTCTACTCATCTGGGAGAATCTTATCAGCCTAAGCTTGAGATAAGCACACTAACTGTCTGACATCTCTTTCTCTTTTTCTTCTAATTAAACAGAGGAAAGTGGTGGGGGAGGTTAGGGGGAAGCAGGGCAGTTTTCCCCATTCAGGGGGTTTCCTTGCTGTTTTCTGATTGCAAATAGCTGTATAGTACTGTCAATCCTGTATATTTGTACATATTCATTGCATTCCATTGTAGAGTTAGTTTTGCTGTAAATACAGCTTCCATTTGCTTTCCCCAACTGAGTGAGCCAATTTTTTGTTAATGCTAGTGGGCTAAACTACCACAGTAATTAAGGTAATGCTGGATCATTTGGTCTATCTGAGATGGAGATAAGAGTTCATTGTAACATAAGATATCATAAACACAATGCATAATTGCCCTAGCTAATAATCTAATTAATCTAATAATGCAATACATAATTACCTTAGCTTAGCCTATTTGCAGAAATGGTGCAGTGAAATGCAGGGGGAAAAAAACCCAGCACCAAACCCAGCAGCTACTGAACTTCCTCTCTTTCCACTGTCCTGTCTGCAGAGAAGAGGCAACACCCAAGAAACTGGAACCCAGAAGCAGCAGCCAGAACAGGAAGCCTCCTATGTTGCAATCTGAACTTCAAGCCCCATGATACTTTGCTCCAGTTAGCATTTTAATTTTTGAGGTTGAGATGACTGCAGCCTGGTACGAATAACAGCATCAGGCTCAATTCAATTTGTTACTTCTCCACCCCTTATTCTATACCATCTGCATCATGCCCAGCAGCAATCAACATTGAACAATGTACATCATAAATCATTCACTGTCCTTTGTCACTCAAAAGTGAGATCACGTTGCAGTACATAGAAGACTGCTCAGTGCAGATACTCTGCAGTTCCACGCTGTTCCATTACATTCTGGAACAGTCCATGACCAGTCCAAATGGTGAGGCTGTGTTTCCATCCCTGAGGCAGTCGAGTGGAGCATCTGAGTCCAGTGATTCCTTCCACTCCTTCAAGTGAAAGCAGACTGTGACTTCATTCTGATGCTCAGCTTCCAGCACACACAGGAGTGGAGATCCCTCTGTCACACCAGAAATACAGACAGGTTCCACCTCTTCAACCTGCCAAGGCATTGGTTCCATATAGTGCAACAATACTAGTTGTTCCTCTCCTCCATCTGTTTGGAGGCAGGGTCCTTCTAATTCTGATTAGAATCACCTGCATCCTTTGAAGATGCTTTGGGGATTCCCTTCCGAAGAATCAGAAACAGTATCAGCTTGTCTGCTCTTCTTGGGTGATTTTCCACTGGAAACTGAGGCAGCATTCTTCAGGGGAGATTTCCCCTCTAATTCATTTACTCATGAAGCTAAGACTGAAATGGGTTTTCCATCCCACTTCCTCATTTCCTCCCCATGGTCATGCAGGAAAAACCACAGGGTATGCCAGTGTGTGTACCTCTCAAATTTTCTCCCCCAGACAGCAGAGCGTCTGTTCCTCATGGCTGAAACTCAGGCCTGTACAGAGGAGTAGAGATTTTCCTCACCTCCCTCAGGCTTTTGCTAGTTTTATCCACTGACCTTGGCCATCTTCCAAAGCTTGACGAGTTTAAGAGCTGATTGAGCAAAGAGCTTGCTCTTTCTTTTAGTTCCCTGGTTAATCCTTATATTTTGCAAACTGCTTTATGTTTCCTTTTCCTTGCACCACCACAAGCACATACAGGACCCCAGCACATTGGCCCCCAGAAAGGAAATACAGCACACAACAGAAAGGGAAAAAAAACAACAAAAGAAAACTTACAGAAAACTTTCTTAACAAGCTTCAAAATGTACCTGACTCTCCTTCTTGTTTATCTCAACCCTTTTGTCTCTTGCCAAAATTGACAAAAAAGACAGCTGCTTTCGCTGCTGCACATTGGGTGCCAAAAAGAATGTCATGGTTGAGTGCAAGGCCTAAGCTGCTTGCTCCCCCAACATGAAAGTGAGGGGAAAAGTAAGACACATAGCTCAGGGCTGAGATAAAGAGATAATGGCTTAATGTAATGTAATATATCATAAGCACAAGGCTTAATTACTTTAGCTAACAACTAATTAATTATGCATGATTACCTTAGCTTAGCCTATTTGCAGAAGCAGCACAGTGAAATACAGGGGGAAAAAAACAGCATAAGACAGGAAACCAAAACCAGTAGCTACCCGACTCCCACTCTTTCCACTGTCATGTCTGCAGAAAACGGCCAACACACAAGAAACCAGAACCCAGAAGCAGCAACCAGAACAGGAAGCCTCCCATGCTGCAATCTGAACTTCAAGCCCTATAATACTTTGCTCCAGTTAGCACTTTCATTTTTGAAGTTGGCATGACTGCAGCTTGGTATGAATAACAGCAGCAAGTTCAATTCAACCCATGACACAAGCCCTAACATTCTGTGATTCTGTACTGCCAACTTTTTGCAAACAAACAAAAAAATAAAATAGAATGTGTATGTGTGTTCTTGTCATGTTTACCATCTCTACAAAGAAGGAGCAAAGGTTGTGGACCAGCATTTGAATGTAACTTATTTATTCCATAGCCTCTATAGAAATTTAAGCAGTTAGTATCTGGAGTGTGAATCACTGCTGTCGAATCTTAACTGTTACCTTAAAATACTGTGTTATATAAGTTTTTGGCAGCAAGTACTGAAACATCCATTCAGTATTAAACATTCAGAAATCCAAGATAAAATTTCAATAGCAGATGTTACTATCACATTCTCCATGATCACTTTAGTGAGTTAAACTCTTGATGCATGTTATGTATTTTTTTCTGAATGTTGAGTTTATAGTATGCACTAAGGTGACACTTAGAGTGTTTTGATCTGTCAATAACACTCCTTATTGGTATAATTTTGCACTGAAAACTTGTGTGGGGTGTCATTGCTGAATAAGGCTCTATGCCATAGTGCAGAGGCTTAGACTGTATTAAAAATGTTAGGTGCGTAATTGGGTCATAACAATGTTTTTTCTGATTATCATAATGGCACAATGCAGCTCAAGCATGAGTTATTACGCAACTCAGGCTGCTAGAGCAACTTCTATTAATTAATAACCTTTCTTACGTGTCACTGCGTCTTTGCTCATGTCCTTCATGATATGTTGAACCCAGTCAAATTCTTATGCACATCTTTCCCTTTACTATGCATGATATATAGATCTGCCTCCATGAAACTTTTGCTGTTTAGAACAGTCACTATTATGCTGATTCTCTACCTCCATTCCTTACCTTTTAACGTTATGCCAACTATAATAAATGCCATGTGCAGTTTATCAACAAAGAGAAAAAGCAAGGTAAAGGCACAGAGGAAAACTAGTCTGTTTGAATCGTGTTGGAATGCTTTTATTGAGTAGCTTGGGAGATCCGTTTCTTTGATTAGTGTGGAAAACCTGTGACAAAAATACGATGTTGGAAGTACCTTAGACTAAGCTAGTATTCTTTCTTTAATCCCCTAATGGGAGTAGTAGGCATGCATTACTGTGAATAAAGTGTTAGTAATTTCCTCGTGGGAACATGGTGAACATTCCTTTTAAATTGTATTATAATTTGTTAAACAGCTTTTTAATTTAAAAAATAACAGTGACAGTTACAAAACCCAAACTGAGTAGAATATTTTACTTTATAATTACTAAAGAAATTGTACATTTAAAAGTTGGTACTTCAGAGTTCTCTGAGTAACTTTTGTTTCCATACTGTTGTTCTTACATGTGAATTGTTACTTTTAGAGGAGAGTCACAAGTTCATACTGTAAGGTTTAGAGATTTGCCTCTATCAAATTGTCCTTCACAGAATCACAGAACATTAGAGGTTGGAAGGGACCTCCAGAGATCATCAAGTCTAACCCCCTGCCAAAGCAGGATCACCTAGGGTAGTCCGCACAGGCATGCATCCAAGCAGGTTTTGAACGTGTCCAGAGAAGGAGACTCCACAACCTCACTGGGCAGCCTGTTCCAGTGCTTCATCACCCTCACTGTAAAGAAGTTTCTCCTTGTGTTGAGGTGAAATCTTCTGTGTTCAAGCTTTTACTTGTCTTATTATTGTGCACCACTGAAAAGAAATTGGCCCCATCCACTTGACACCCACTGCTCAGATATTTATAGGCATTGATGAGATCCCCTCTCAGTCTTCTTTTCTTAAGACTAAACAGCCCCACGTTTCACAGTCTCCCTTCACAGGGAAGATGCACAAGTCCCCTAACCATCCTCGCAGCTCTCTGCTGCATTCTTTCCAGCAGGTCCCTTTCTCTTTTGAACTGGAGAGCCCACAACTGGACACAGTATTCCAGGTGTGGTCTCACTAGGGCAGAGCAGAGGGGAGAAGAACCTCCCTAAACCTGCTGGACACACTTTTCTTGATGCACCCCAGGATACCATTGGCTTTCTTTGGCACAAGGACACATTGTTGTCCCATGGAGAACTTGCTGTCCACCAGGACTCTAAGATCTTCCTCTGTGGAGCTGCTTTCCAGCCAGGCAGCCCCTAACCTGTTGTTATTCCTTCCCAGATGCAGGACCCTGCACTAGTCTTTATTGAACTTCATGAGGTTTGCCTGCAGCCAGCTCTCCAGCCTGTCCAGATCTTGTTGGATGGCTGCACAGCCTGACAGAGCATCAGCCACCACCACCACCCAGCCCCCTGCCCCACAGTTTTGTATCATCAGGAATGTGCTGAGGGTACTCTCAATCCCCTCATCCGGGTCATTGATAAAGATACGGAACAAAACTGGACCCAGTACTGATCCATGGGGAACACCACTGTCCACAGGGCTCCAAGTTGTCTCTGTGCCACTGATGACAACGCTCTGAACTCTGTTGTTGAGCCAGTTTGCAATCCACCTCACAGACCAACTGTGCCACATTTCCTGAGCTTTTCTATGAGGCTATTACAGGAGAGAGTATCAAAAGCCTTACTGAAGTCAAGGTATATGACATCCACTGCTCCTCCCTCATCTACCCATTTGGTCATGGTTTCATAGAGGGCTAGGAGATTAGTCATGCAGGATCTCCCCTACTCTTGATAACCTTCCTGTCTTCCATGTTGTTAGAGATGATCCCCAGAATGAGCTGTGCCATCATCTTTCCAGGGATGGAGGTGAGGTCTGTAGTTTCCCAGGTCCTCCTTCTTGCCTTTTTTGAAGACTGGAATGACTTTTGCTTTCTTCCAGTCATCAGGCACCTCTCCTATTCTCCACGACTATTCAAAAGTGATGGAGAGAGGCTCAGGAACGGTATCAGCCAGCTCTCTCTGGCTTGTGGATGCACCCCATGGATTTGTGTGTCATCAGTTGGTACAAGAGATCTCTAACCTGGTCCTGACTGACCAGTGGAGTGCCTTTTCCTTCCAGTTCTGTTCCCTTGATTCCAGGGCTGCCCTTAGGAGTAAAGACTGAGACAAAGGCAGCATTCAGCAACTCTGCCATCTCTGTATTATCAGTACCTGTATCTCCCATATCATTCAGTAGTGGGCCCACCATTCCTACTCCTCTTTTTATCACTGATGTATTTGAAAAAGCTCTTCTTGTTCTCTTTCACCCCCCTGGCAAGACTCAGTTTCAAGAGGGCCTTGGCCTTTCTTGTTTCATCTCTACATTCTCTGGGTATATATCTATAATCCTCCCAATTAACCTGACCTTTTTTCCACATTTTCTCAACGTCCTTTTTGAGTTTTGCTAAGAGTTCCTTACTTATCCATGCAGGTTTCTGCCTCTCTTACTTGATTCTGCCTCCCTGACTTGCATTTTTCTTGAGCTTGGAGGAGGTAATGTTTGAATATTAACCAGCTCTCTTGGGCTCCCCTTCCTTCTCAAGCCCTGGCCCACTGGATATTTCTGAGTTTTGTAGAGGGCAAAGTTATCCCTCTTAAAGTCCAGGGTTGAAATTTGACTGCACGGTAACTCTAACATGTCATGGTAACTACAGCCATGATTACCCCCAACCTTAACATCTACTACCAGTCCTTCTTTGTTTGTTAATAGCAGGTCAGGCATCATGCTCCTCCTTGTTGGTTCTTCATCCATGCACTGCAGGAACCTTTTGGACTTTTTATGCTTGGCTGTGTGATCTTTCCAACTAGTATCAGGGTGGTTGAAGTCACCCATGGGCACCAGGGCACTTGATCTTGAGGCTACTTCCACATTCCAGTCATGTGAGCTGTCCCACCAAGTCTCTGTAATAGTGACAAGATCATAGCCCTGTGGCTGCATCCAGGTTTCTAGTTCATCTCGCTTGTTTCCCATGCTTCTTGTATTGTTATACAGACACTTCAGACATTTAGCAGAGGAGTATCTGTTACCATTGTGGGTGTCACATAATCCACCATCCCCTACAGCCCCTGGGATAGCAGTGGAGCTGGTACCCTGCCTCACAATTGTCCCAGGTTTGTCTTTGGTGAGCCTGTTTTTTCCTTCTTCCCCCTTCAAAATTAAAGACCTATCAACCAGCCCTGCTAGTTCTTGTCCCAAGATTCTTTTTCCTCTTAGAGACAAGCATTTCTGCAGACCTGGGGTTTTGTAGAGTTGCCCATCAGAATTGGTCTGAAATCTTGAAAGTAACAATATGTGACTTCTATTTTTTAAAGGATGATTTTATAGATATGACATAGCCTGACAATTAAAAAGTGATTATGTCTTTCTATGTATTTGCCGTCTGCTGTTTCTCTGTTGCAGTGCGGTTGGCACGTTTGCTCGAGCATTGGACTGCAGTAGTTCTGTTAGGCAACCGAGTTTACACATGAGTGCAGCTGCTGCTTCCCGAGACATCACACTGGTAGGTAGTTTCTTAAAAACCCTACAGCTTTTTTAATGTGTGACTTCAACAGATCGTTTAGATACGTGCATTTTACTAAGATACATGCAAGGTTTGTGTGTGTGGCAGCTAATCCTGTGTGTTTTCTGTTCGCTTATCGTTACTGCCCTTGTAATCATACTGTAAATCAGTTGACTTTAGTTGTAATCTGTTTGAATATAGTATCTTCATATGTGATGATTTGCACAGCAGAGTGAATAATGCACATTATGCAGAGATTCATTTAGTATAATTGATTAATAGTGTGATTTAAAGTTTGGGGTAATAAAGGTGGTTGAAAATTGTTTAGATAATATTTTGTACTTCCTAGATAATGTGTCAGTAGATTTTCTAAAGGAGATGCAATCTAACTTCATAAGCAACATTTCAAAGAACATTTTCTTAAGATACCCTTAGTTAAGTTTCCTTAGTTTAAGTATTTACTGTAATGTAAGCATCTGCATCTTCTAAAGAAAGTTAAAAATACTGTGACTACAGACCAAAATGTTATCTCTGTGCATTCATACTGGCTGAGATATGACTGGAAGTGCTACTTTAGAGTTGAACCTGACAGTCTTAAAGGTCTTTTTGAACCTTTACTTGATTCTTTGTGATTAATAAAGTGTGCCAGGAAGACTGTCATAGGGTGTCATAGAAGGAAATTTGACTTAGATTTCCAAAGACATTAGAAGAAATTGTCATGTTTAGTATGTGTGCACAGAAGCATGAAGATGATAACAAAGGCTAAAGTAGATCTGCTGTTCATCAGACACTTGAGTATTTGAACTAGAGAACAGTTGATGGAACTAATGGGTCAGTTTAAAATGGTTAAGATACTGCCTTATAAAGTGGCTAGAGAGCCCGTGGAATTTGGTTGCACAAAACTTTGTGGGAACAGAGAGCATCAACACGTTGGCCATTTTGGCTGCAGAGCCGATTGGGACCAGCACCCAGGACCGCTCCGCTTGAAACCGAGAGCTTTCTGCCTTGCTTTCTGCTTTCTCTTTGGCGCTTTGCGGGTTGGGAGGACTCCTGCTTGGCAGCGCGGTCCGGCAGGATCGTCCTCTTGCGAGCCTGCTCGGGATCGGAAGCATGAGGTCAGCCACGGGAGGTTTAAATCCCGCCCGGGGTGCGCGCGGTGCCGTCGTGGCCGCAGAGCCTCCTGCTGCTCACATAAGTTTATTTATTTTATTTTTTTTTATACCTCTCAATCAACCCCTGAGTCATGGCTGTCACTCGGACGAGGGCTAGGAAAACACTGTGTACCCAGACAGAGTTGTTGCAACAGCACGCAGGAGTCCAGGCTGCCGGCTGCAGAGAGTGCTTGAGCCTGGCGCTTGGAATGGAGGGGGAAGGACAGAACACCTGTGTCAGGTGTGACCAGGTGAACTTTCTCCTCAGACTGGTGGCCGAGCTGAAGGACGAAGTGGACGAGCTGAAGGAGGAGGTATCTGGGCTCAGGTCAATTAGGGAAAGCGAAAGGGAGTTAGATATGTGGGAGAAGGCTCTGCAGATCTCCCCTGATGAGGGAAGTGTCCCTGGAAACAGGGAGGGATGGATACAGGTCCCTGCCAGGGGTGGCAAGGGAAATCCATCCCGGCCCTCTCCTCCTCTTCCATTGCCCTTCAAAATAAGTATGAGGCCCTGCAGGCTGAGGGCAGTGGGGATGAGCTGAGGAGCAGCCATCTTGGGGGGAGCCTGAGGCCAAGCAGTCCCCACCAACTATAATGACCAGCTCCACAAAGAAAAAGAGAAAGGTTATAGTTGTTGGGGACTCTCTCCTGGGGGGTACTGAGAGACCCATGTGTTGTCCCAACCCGTCCCACAGGGAGCTCTGCTCCCTGCCCAGGGTGCAGGTAAGGGACATCACAAGGAGACTCCCAAAGTTAATCCAGCCCTCTGACTATTACCCTCTGCTGGTAATACAAGCTGGAAATGATGAAATTGATAAGAAGGGCACTAGGGCAATTAAAAGGAGTTCAAGGCTCTTGGACAATTGATTGATGGGGCGGGAGCTCAAGTGGTATTCTGCTCAGTGCCCTCAGTGGCAGGGGAGTACACTGAGAGGAGCAGGGGAACCCACACCATCAACAGTTGGCTCAGGGGATGGTGCCAGCAGTGGAGTTTTGGTTTCTTTGATCATGGGGAAACTTTTACTGCACCTGACCTGCTGGGTCCTGATGGGGTGCAGTTGTCTAGAAAGGGCAAGAGAGTCCTAGCACTAGAGTTGGCAGGGGTCATTAAGAGGGCTTTAAACTAGGTCTGAAGGAAGTGGGAGAGGAAATAAGTCACTCTGAAGAGGAGAGAGTGGGTCAAGAGGAGCTGAAGTTCTGGTCCACCAGGGTGACTATGATATAGTCACCATCTCAGACACATGGTGGGATGACATGATGCACGACTGGAGTGCTGCACTGGGGGGTTACAGGCTCTTCAGGAGAGACAGGCGAGGGAGAAGAGGAGGAGGGGTGGCTCCGTATATTAGGGAGTCGCTCTCTGCCACAGAACTTGAGGTGGAAAATGAAGGGATTGAGAGCCTGTGGGTTCAAATCAGAGGGAGGCCTAACAAATTTGACATCCTGGTTGGAGTCTGTTATAGACCACCCAACCAGGATGGGGAGGCAGATGAAACATTCTATAAGCAACTGGAGGCTGTCTCAAGATCATCAGATCTTGTCCTTGTGGGTGACTTTAACCTGCCAGATATCTGCTGGGAACTTGACTCGGCAGAGAGGAGGCAGTCCAGAAGATTCCTGGACCGCATGGAGGACAACTTCCTGATGCAGCTGTTGAGTGAGCCTCCAGGGGTCAGGCTCTGCTTGACCTGCTGTTCTTCAACAGAGAAGGGCTGGTGGGAGATGTGACCGTGGGAGGCTGTCTAGGGTGCGGTGACCATGAGATGGTGAAGTGTTCAATCTGCAGGGAGCTAGGGAGGAGCACCAACAGAACCCTCACCTTGGACTGCCGGAGGGCAAACTGCAGCCTGTTTAAGAAACTTATTCACAAAGTTCCCTGGGTACCAGCCCTCAAGAACCGAGGGGTCCAGGATGGTTGGAGCTGCTTCAAACAGGAGCTCTTGAAGGCACAGGAACTGGCGGTTCCCATCTGCTGAAAGATGAGCCGAGGGGAAGGCTCTGGGCCTGGGTGAGCAAGCAGCTCCTGGAGGAACTAAGGGAACACAAGAGGCTGTGTCACCTTTGGAAGGAGGGGAAGGCTTCTCGAGGTGTGTTTAAGGAAGTTGTTAGATTATGTAGGAAAAACATTAGAGAGGCAAAGGCCCAGTTGGAGCTGAAGCTGAACACCTCTGTGAAGGATAACAAAAAGCATTTTTACAGATATGTTAATGCTAAAAAGAAGGGCAGGAAGAACCTGCACTGCCTGTTGGACCTGGAGGGGACACAGTGACTGAAGATGAGGAGAAGGCTGAGGTCCTGAACACCTTCTTTGCCTCAATTTTTAACAGCAAGGCAGGAGGAGTTCAGGACGAGTGGCCTCCTGAGCTGGGTGATGGGGTCAGGGAGCAGTGTAATGCCCTGGATATCCATGAGGAATTAGTTCAGGACCTGCTGAGCCACTTGGACACTCACAAGTCCATGGGACCAGATGGGATCCATCCTAGGGTGCTGAGAGAGCTGGCAGGTGAGCTGCCAAGCCGCTCTCCATCATTTTCCTCCAGTACTGGCTCACTGGAGAGGTCCCAGATGACTGGAAACTGGCCAATGTGGTCCCCATCCACAAGAAGGGTCGGATGGAGGAACCTGGAAACTCCAGGCCTGGCAGCCTGACCTCAGTGCCAGGGAAAATGATGGAGCAGATTATCCTGGGGGCAATCACTGCACACCTGCAGGATGGCCAAGGGCTCAGGTCCAGCCAGCATGGATTTAGGAAGGGCAGGTTCTGCCTCTCCAACCTGATTTCCTTCTATGCCCAGGTGACTGCCTGGTGGATGTGGGGAGGCCTGTGGATGTGGTCTGCCTGGACTTCAGCAAGGCCTTTGACACCATCCCCCACAGCAAACTGCTGGCTAAGCTGTCAGCAGTCCAGTTCTGGGCCCCTCAGTTTAAGAAGGACATCGAGACACTTGAATGTGTCCAGAGAAGGGCTTGAGCACAGCCCTGTGAGGAGAGGCTGAGGGAGATGGGGCTGTTTAGCCTGGAGAAGAGGAGGCTCAGGGGGCTCACACCTTCTTGCTGTCTTCAGCTACCTGAAGGGAGAGTGTAGCCAGGAGGGAGTTGGTCTCTTCTCTCTAGCAACCAGCACCAGAACAAGAGGACACAGTCTCAAGCTGCGCCAGGGGAAATTTGGGCTCGAGGTGAGGAGGAAATTCTTCACTGAGAGAGTCATTCATCATTGGAATGTGCTGCCCAGGGAGGTGGTGGAGTCCCCATCCCTGGAGGTGTTCAAGAGGGGATTGGATGTGGCACTTGGTGCCATGGTCTAGTAGTCATGAGGTCTGAGGTGACAGGTTGGACTCGATCTTTGAGGTCTTTTCCAACCTTGGCGATACTGTGATACTGTTTAAAAAACAGAACAATGAAACCAATCAAACAAAGCAATCAGAAAAATAAATGAATGTGTACTGAGGAGAACAGTAAGAGTTACCATCTGGCATTCCTAATTGCCAAGGTTTGTAGATGCTGTTAAATGAAATAAGAATTTGTCTCAGAGTGTGGTTTGACTTACCTGCATATATTTTGTAACATCTCTTGGTGCTGCTATCAGACAGAATGCTTGGCTAGATGGATTACTGGTCTGATTCAATAGGGCAGCTCTTACATTCCAGATAAATATTTTTCTCATGATACTAATGAATATACTTTATTTTCTTGCACTTTTTAGTGTGCTCAGAGGCTACTAAACAGGAATCTGATTTAGTCTAGACTGCAGTAGTATGCTGAAGGCAGTGGAAAAATGTAATATTTTAACTAAGACTCAGAATGAGTTTACTGTTTCACTCTTGCTGATGTGTCCTTACCAACACAATTCAGTTAACATTAAATACTTTATTCTTTTCCCCATCAAGATAGTTCTTCAGTTTAACATTTTTCATTTTATTAAGGTTTCATTGGATTAAGAATTTCTCATAAATCCCACACACTGAACGTCCGTCTTACAGTATTCAGCGACTGATAGGATACATGCATCCTTACAGCAATATCTTCTTGTTTGAAAGCACATATGCAGTGCTGCTAATAAAGGGAGTGCTTGAGTGCTGTATAAATGTTTTCCCATAATAACGATCCATTAAGTTCCATTACACTTAATGAAAGGCATATCTTCTAATGAGGCTCCAAAGGAACCACGCCAGGTTTAATTATTGTGTCTCTGTTCTCATTTTCCTATCCTCTCAGCTTTTTAAAACCCTTCTCTTTGGGTCCTTGGCAAGGTACTTATTTTCTAAGTTAAAAAAAGACACCTTTGTCATTTCAGTAGTCTTTCAGACATTCCCATGTTAATTTGGAGCATATTTTGAGCAGTAGTTGAAGTTAGTACCAATGTTTGCAGAACTTGTGTATCACATTAATGCTTTGGAAGGGATGTAGGTGCACTAAGAAAATTACTCTGTATTCTTTATGCAAAGTAGACAGCCCTTGCACCTACAGTGCAGTTAACAGGACTTCTGTACAGCTGTGCCTTTCCTGTACTCCTAGTTAGTTGCTGTGATTAAAGATGACTGTAAACAGGCTGATACCCCCAAATGATAAATGCATAGGTTGTAAACATCATTACATTCAGGATAGATATACACATTAGGGAGGTCTAGAAGCTTAATAGCAAGTGAGAGGCTGCTCACAGGTTTCCTTGTTTTGATAACATGGGAAAGGTAATGAAATAAGGCAGGAAACTACCAATGCTTATGAAAGACATGAGACAGTGTGTGCTTACCTTCTTAGATGATCAAAAATATTCTTTTTTTACAGTGATAAAGACTTGTGAGAACACCCACCACCTGAAACTTGCATTTCGAGCCTTCTCAGAGGCAGGATTTTATTTTATAATGAAAACTGATCTCAGAGAAGAGAAAGAAACTGGAGAGACTTCTAGTTTCACATTCTTAGATGTTGTGTAGTGCATACACCAATGATGAGCACAAATCAGATTACTGGAATTGCTTTCTCTTTGTGGTGGGCTTGTTTGGGAGAGCCTGCACTACTTTAAGGACATAAATACGGTTTTGAGTGTTTCTTCAAAATGGAACAGTATGAACAGGTTTTTTCTTTGAGTGATGTGGGTTTTGTGATATTTTTTTTTAAATTAGATTTCTGTATATGTGGCTTCTACAATAAACATTCTTAAAATATTACTGAGTTATAGAATCCATACTCTGCTTCCTATTTGAGTGCTTTGTTGGAGATAGTTCAGTCTAGCTGATTTGACTACTGAAATTGCAGTTGCTTTGGGAACTGTTACAGGTTGTTTGCAGTGTTATTCACTTTCTTCCAGCTCCATGCAGCCCTTCCTTGGATTTCAATGGGTAGTTTCTTCCTTTCCCTGCTTGAGTTCCCTCTGTCTGTGTGGCTGATCACTTTGGTGGGGCTCCTTGTCTGTACTGAACAGTATGCTCTGCACAAGAACTCCTAGGGAAAGGTCATTCTCCCATAGTCCTTCAAGCACCTGTTTAGAAACGGCAAGGCAAGGTCTTCCCAGCTTCCTGCTCCTTAGATATGAAGTACCTACTACTTGTTTCTTGCAGTCTTCTGATCCTTGCTGAAGGCAGATATTCCAGGATGTTTTGTCTTGGGCTCTAGTGATACCGTTAAGGTACTCTTGCCTTTGGAAGCACGGTTTACTCACAATTTGATTGTAGGTGAGGGCTGGCAAATCTATGATGAAAACAATAAATGGCTTCCTTCCCCAGCAATGAGACTATTGAGCAAATAGATGTCTGGACAGCTATTTGGCTACTATTTAGAACTTCTGGTAATGGAAAATGGCCCCTCAGTCAATATATGCCACTGTCTCTTGGGTTACATGAAACCAATTTCTACCAACTAAATATGCTCTAGAAATGTTGCCTTGCAATTTGTGGGAACTAATGAACTAGTGTAATTTTTAATAAACATTTTATTAAGGCATTTCCTTTCCCAAATTAAGTAATAAATAAATTACTTTCCTTATGTTCCATAGCAGAAAACCTGTGAAATCAAGATAGATTCTAAATATAGCATTAGTTGAGGCTTCTATCGAGGCTTGTAGAACAGAATACATTGAATTTGCAGCAACTGCAATGGACTGCTGTGCATGTAGATGCCTTTGCTGAAATTATCTCTTTCTACTTGCAAGTTTCATGCGATGGATACCCTGCATAAACACAACTATGATTTGAGCAGTGCCATCAGTGTTCTAGTGCCAGTCGGAGGGCCTGTCTTGTGTAGAGATGAAATGGAAGAGTGGTCAGCATCAGAAGCCAGTTTATTTGAAGAGGCACTGGAGAAGTATGGCAAGGACTTCAATGACATTCGACAAGACTTTGTAAGTATAAATGTAGTACACTTCACTGCATTTTCACATGGGCAAGCATCACTGCTTTCTGGTGGTTTGGGAGATAGCTAAAGGAGAAATCAGTGTAGCTGATAGATGCAATTAACATACATATACATTGTGCCTGGCTGAAAGTCAATATGCTTTCTTGTTCACTGTCATTCTTTGCAAAGATGTTGACAGAAAATAATCTGTTATATGGTTTAATACCAGGTAGCATGTCTCATGCTGATGTATTTTGGTAGAGATTTTTACAGGGTTTTTAAAGCATTTGAAAAAGTTCCGGCACCTTTTCTTTGAGTGTTTCCACAGTTTCCAGAGAAATTTATTAACAGGCTGACTCCCCTGAGTGCTTTTGGAAAGCTGAGGTTTCTTCCTGTGTTTAACAGAGAGAAATTTATATTCAGATAGCTTTTAAAGTGCACCACAGGGAGTTGTTTTGACATATTAGATATTTTGGCACTTCTGAAAAAGGGAATGTTTTCCAATATGTTCTAATTACACTTTTTTTGTGGTACTAAGTATCAGACTATAGGGCATTAAAGCTTTAATTTGCTGTGTTTTTATGCAAAGTAATGACATGAAATTGATTCTAAGACTGTTTGCTGGAATTGCTAGCAATTTGTCTCCAAATTTCTTTGTACATTGCTTGCAGAACTTGTTTCTTTCAAGAAAACAGATTTCCCTGTTGTACTACATTCAGGGTGGACTCCATGAAAAGGTTGGGATTTAAGCCAAAGGAATTCCATTATTTAAGACTGAGGTTGATTGAAACATTTCCACAACAATCTCATTCTGCTTGACTCAGAGCTCAGATACTTTTTATTCTTGCAGAAGTTATTAACAAACTTTGTGAGAAGAAAGTGGTACTGTGTAGTAAGATAGAGTGTGGGACAGTGGGAGAAGGCTTAGCACTGAGCTAAGCTGTCTTTCCTTCACGTTCACAGTTCTGAAATGAAGCACATAATTGAATGAAGGTGGGAAGGGAAGGGTATTGCTTTTCTGAAGAACTGACATTTTAGCAGGTCTGTTATAACTGTGTACTTAAATTTGAGATTCTGAAGGGAGAAAATGTTCACTGTGTTCATCACATAACATTGAAAATTGCATCAAGTATAAAACAGTTAAGTTCAAGAAAGCATGACTGGAAAAGAATGTTTATAGAGTGTTAGCACTGAAATCTTAATGAAAACTGCAACTTCTTATTCTTTCTCATACAAATAAATGGTCCTCAGCTGTAACTGTGCAAGAGTTCAGTAGCTGTGTTTTCTATCTAAATATTTCCTAATACGTAGTATTTGTCTTTCCAAAATGCATAATGCATATAATACAACTTTTACTGTGTTAACGAGTCTTAGCACCATTTTTGGCCAAGTATACCTAATCCTTATCTGTGTTATTTATGTAGTATTTTTATTTTCTGTGTAATTTCTGTGTTACATGACATACAATTCTGTTGGTATGCATACGATAAAGTGATACGGTGGAGTTACGTGTTGCAGGAATAATTAATCTGTTCAGATGCTGGGTATTTGAAAGAGTCTGCTAGAAGCTGTTTATAATGTTCAAAACATTCTCAGATAGACTTCTGACATCTTCCATCACACTCCTCTCAAAATGAGAGCTGCACAAATCTAGAGATGGGTTTGTGTGGCGTACTGAGGGCATGTGCATGATGTAGCCAAGTGCAGCAGAAATGAGATGTGGGACACTAATCAATTACAGTCTCGTTTAATTAAAACAAAGAGGTCTCTCCTTCTTCACTTGGGGATTTTACTTTAAGAAAGTGGCATGTCATTTTCAAAACATCACTAGAAGAACTATTTCACATGTCAATTTGTGTGGTATTGGTAACTTTGTGCACACAGTCTTGATGCAATTCCGTATAACTTGAATTCTTTACATTATGTGAATCACCGTGTAATCTTTGGATATTTTGTTTTCTCTAGAGTAACATTTATGTGTTCTTACTTGCTATGTAGCCTTCTAAAAGTACAGAGATATGAAAGCAAACATTTAAATCATCATCTAAAATAGGCCTTTAAGACTTAGATCACAGATACATGAAAAGTTTCTGCAAGGTGACCTAGGTATAAATATGAGGCACTTAAACAGTGATTTTCCATCGGAATACGTTTATCATCCCTCTCTTCAGTAGCAGGTCACTGAAAAGCACTCTTATCTGTGCTGTAAGAGCATGGGCAAAGAGCCAGTGCAATGGTATTATTCATGCAAACTTGTTCAAGTGTCCACATAGGGTCTAACGATAAGATGAAATCCTATGGGGCCTGAGATTAAACTCCAACCTAAAAAGTCATCCGGTGGGGCCACAGCAGAGGCAAGATTGTCATGTTGCATGGTAGAAAGTGGTTGGTAGCAGTTTTCTGAAGTAGAAGGGTTATGTGGTACCTGCTTGAGTCGCGGCATGCCAGAGGTGTTGCCTTTTCTGAAGTTTGCCCAGGTTTGCAAGGCATAGTAGCTGCTGTTGCAGCCCTTAAATGATAGTTCTCTAAAGGCCAGGTTCATTTCCTTTTGCAGCAATTATTAAGAACTGTTAAATGTGCAGCTCACTGGAGGTGTTTAAGAAGAGCCTGGATGAGGCACTCGGTGCCATGGTTTAGTTGATTAGGTGGAGTTGGGTGGTAGGTTGGGCTTGATCTCGAAGGTCTTTTCTGACCTAGTTAATTCTATCCTATTCAACCATTAAGCTACAAACATTAAATATTAGTAAGCAAGACAGTTATTATAAAATGTGTAAAGGAATTTAATAGAGAGGAGAAGCTCATTTTCCATCAACTTTGAATAATTCAAAGTCTAACCTTTGAATAATTTTCATCAGCTGTTGACTCAACAGTTGTTACAGGAGCTCATTTGTGGAGGTTCTGCTGTCTTTAAGAACCTATGTGAATCCTAATTAACCTAAACTTAATTGAATTTGTTTGAATTACTTCACATCCCAGGATAGCAGAGTGGCAGACTGAATATTTTATGTTCTCCAAATATAAATGTTTTCCTAATGTTAAGAGTCAGCTGTCATGCTTGTTAATTCTTAGTTTTAAATTTTCAACAGTCTTCACAATTTGTAATTGTTAGATCTCAAATATGATAGGAAAGGCCTTGGGAATCAAACTTGAACTGTTTCTGGAAAATGGCAGCAATTGTTGTCCAGCTTCAGAAAATAGTGGAAAAATGCCTTAGTGTTACAGGTACTTCCTCTTCATCTGAGTGGTCCATCTTTGCCCTAAGAACCCTGAAAATTCCCTCTGCCTCTTTCTGTACTGCTGAAACTTCTTTGCTGATTTTCTCCTACCAAAACATCACACAGATAGTAATATTTACTTCTTTCAATTAGTGTTCAATAGAATTTGGTAATGAGAGTGCATTATTCTGTGGCTGTTCACAGCTTCTTGGGAGGTTCAGAGCAATCTCTGGAAAATTCGTGTGCCTCTACAGTGTTTTGTCATTTAACTGTGCAGGTAAACAGAACACAGGATGATCATAGTCTGTCGAACAGGTGGAGTTCTGAATCAGTGTGAAGGGATTATGGTAATCCAGTCTAAGCACCTGCATTATGGCAGATAGAATGGATGACTTTCGCTTCCTTGCAAGGAAGAATACAGACCTAGAAACTGAGAAGCAACTCATCTGTAACCTTGAACCACATATGTTCTTATCATTTGCCTTTTCTTGAGCAGAGTTCTTTCAAGGCATAATTTACCTGGGAAAGCAAAAGGATTTTAGTAAACTAAGCTGTGTTGCTATTTATTGAAATGCCAGCGTATGCATTTGTTGCATTGATACTTCTTCATTAACTGCAAGTGGACAGGGATCTACACACTGTGGTAGACTGCCTGAGAGAATTCACAGCTGAGTCTGGACTTGAATCCCAGCTCCTGAAAGGCAGAAATGTGGGAGCCAGAGTCTGTTCCTCTTGTCTGAAATCTCTTATGAACTGTGAGCTCCTGCCTCCAGGGAGAGGCAGCTTGATATGGTGTTCCTCTGTTCATTTAGGAACTTAATTAAAGGTTCAGGAATATGACTTAAGACATACAAAAAGCCCTAAAATGGAGTAAGATTGCAAAGATAGGCTGCTACACCTGTACTTCCTGGGACTTCTAAAAATCATCCTCATTTCAGGGAAGCAGAGACTATTAATGTTAATGCATGCCTCTAGAAAATGCCACGCACAAAATAGTAGCATATTTCCAGGTTATGAAGAAAAAATATGCATTAATTTGGTAAGAGAAGTACTGATTTAAATTATAGAAAGAATTTATGGAGTCAAATAGATTGTTAGGTAGCAATTAAAAATGGCTACTGTGGGCTTAATTTTCTCCACCAAGTGTTTGCTGATACATTTCTATTTTACATGTGCATCCAAAGTCATCATCAGCAACAATTGCCCTGAGTTTGCACAAAGATTTTTGTGGCTCAAGGTAGCAATTCATCCTAGCATCCTTTTCTTCTTGTTTAATGTTCGAGAATATGTGGAGGGTTGCAAAACTAGTGCACAGACTAGATGTCATAGGACTTGGAAACCTGTGAACAAAGTACCGTAACCATTGTTTGAACACAGTCAAGAGGATTTATTTTAGTCCTGATGTTGTTCTCCATCTGATACCCTTCATAATAGAGCTATTACCCACTGTGTTCCCTGGCAGAAATCTGGACTCTGTTTTGATCACTTTATTTTACCATAAGTTAAGGCTTAAGCAGAATAAATTACATTTGGATTTGAATATGTTGTTGCTCTGTATCCTTCTTAACTACAGGAAAGGTTGTGTATTGATAGTGGTAATATTTATATTATCACTTGCATATTGATTTTAACATAGATATTTAATACATCCACATTTCAGTATTTGTGTATCAACTGTACTTGAATTGACCATGTTTGATGACGTTTGGATATTGCAATTCCTTGGAAATGCCTTCATTTGTAACAAATATTTTTCAGCTCCCTTGGAAGTCGCTGACTAGCATCATTGAGTATTATTACATGTGGAAAACCACTGACAGATACGTGCAGCAGGTAATTTAGTGACTGTTTCAGCATGAATCAGTGTGCCACATTCTTAAAAAATCTGAACTTGTTTAACCATAAAAGTCTGTTAGTGTTCTTAGGGAGAAGTTTGGTGGGAGACCTGTTTTAATATTTTAGACCAGTGGATTTGTGCTGTTCGCAGGGTGCATTGTCAAATCCTCTGATAGCTACTGTTTATCATGTAGCTCAAAGAGCTTTTAAAGCCATTTGTATTGTATGCTGGTCTGCAACAGTGTGGTTCCTAGTTCTTACTCCAGCATGGGATAAGAAGGAAATGGGATGTAGAGCAAATTCTTTAGGCTGTGCAGCTGTGCACGGAACCGAAACAAAAGGAGAAATACATTGCGTTAAAGTGGCTGTTAATGTTGTGAAGCTTTTGTTGCTACTCTGTGGTAAAAAAATGCTTTGACATCAGCAAGATTTAAAAACAAAATCAAGAATATTCTGCACCCAGTGGATGTGTTCAGCCATCTGATTGAGTATCTGATTTTTCTGATTGCTCTGAAGCAGAATCATGATAAGATTGTGCTGGGTACTGACAGTGGAATATTTTAAGCACATTTAGGTAAAATGTCAATGTTGGTGCCTTCTCTGTATTGCACACTTCATTTACTCCTTGGTTTAGATATATAAAATACTTTGAAATACTCCATTTTCAATTATGATTGTATATTTTGGTTTGTAGCTCCTTCACTTGCTGTGGAATTGGTAGTGATAGTAGGTACAGCACATTGAAAATCAATGCTGTCATGCTTACAGCTGTATTGTCAGATGAATCTTTGGACTTATTCCGGATTCCGTTACAGTGTGGCAAAGGAGCTGTGGCCTCAGCTGCTTCTGCTTCATTTGAAAGTATTTCTGCATCACTGTGTTAGAGTATGGAAAGTGCAGCAAGTAAGGGAAGAGTCTTTTACCACATGGTAGATTATGGGACTGTCGCTACTATGGATAATAAGAAAAGGAAACAGTTTGCTGTATGTTTAAAGTCACGATTTTCTGGGTTTGTTGCCATACATTTAACTTTTAACCCTTTTTTTGTACTGTTACCCTTTATCCTAGAAAGGTATTGTCAGCAGAGATTTGCTGTGCTGTTTGTCAGCTCTTAAGGATTGGGTTACAAATGATCTTGAAGAAACAGATAAAACTTCCATTGACACTGAAAACCATGGACTAAGAATGAGTGGAAGTGCAGGCTGACTTTTGTCAGCACTTTGGTTGCTCAGAGAATGATGCTATTTCCTATGAAGTTTTTCAGAAATACTTTCTCTGGAATGCTTGGGCAAAGACCAGGACTGCTTTTCTCAAGTTAATTAGGGCTTCATGGTGGTTGTTGCTGTAATGCTCAAGGTGTGTGACGGTGTGTTGAGTTTGTGTACTGTCTTGCAGGGTTAGGGTTTTTAGCCTTACACAGAAGGAAAAAAAAAACACCAAAAACTCATTACGGTTTTCTGGAAGCTGAGAGCTCTTTTAAATGCCTGTGATTGACTTGGGAATTAAGTAAACTTACAACATCTTGAACTCAGAACATCAATACACCGTAGGACTGAAAGCTTTAGACATGTCCTTTCAGAGTCACACATAGGATAATCAGTAACAAAATATTTCATTTTGATCTCAGTGAGCATTTCTGTAATCCTCCCTAACAAGAGATCAGAAATTCATCCTGCTCTTCCTTAGTTTGTTCTAGAATGGTGAAAATAATACAGCTTGGTAAAATCAGTATTTGTAGAGAGTTTTTTTCCCGGCAGAACAAGCTGCAATAATTGAAGAATTTCAGGGAGAAAATATGTTTAGTAAGAAAGTGGTTTGGCAAAATAGGAATGTCTGTGTATATCCCTGAATCCAATGCGTAAAATACAGTCTCTAGATGCCAGATTGGTGTGATGTAATATGAAAAATTGCTCTTTCTTTGTGTAAATAGCTCATATTGTGTCAGGTGTAACAAAGATTTCCCTGTCATAATTGCTAATGAATGTCATTCTTGCGTGGTAACTAAAGGTGGTGATTTAATGGCAGTGGAGCTACTACTGCCACCTTGCATGGCATGTTCCCTTCAAGTTAAGGTGAAGGGTAATAGATGTGTTAAAAGTTCTCAGTTTGTGCTGAACCTGTCTAGCAAAACTAATTCAGACCTTGGTGATAATGACACTTCTAATGACCACTACATTATATAGTGTTCAGGAAGGCCAGGGGCTGCTTCCACTGAATGAAAAGTGTTCTCATTACTTGTGGTGTTCTCTTTAATCTGTTTCAATGCAGAATACTTTAACTGAGACTTTGTAACAGAAAAGGGAAGAACATATACATGGATAACTAAATTATGGTATTACCACAGCATATTACATCTCCCTATCATTTATTTCCACTGTTGAAAACAGTATTAACATAGTGAAATTGTCACCTTGTGGGTTGTCAGCTTGTATTCATAAGGAAATTTCTTAAATGGAAGGAACGTTCAGTTTTAAGGGTAGTTGATTAAAAATCATAGAGCCCAGGTGAAAAGCTGGGTTATTGTAGCATGACCCTCCCCTACAACTCCATCTGTAAGACTTGTTTGGAATATTTAACTGTTTAAGAGCAGATGTAAATGTTTGGGGTTTGGGGTTTTTTTCCTGGCAAAGCATCAGCTGTTTTTGTTACATTACAGTATCACAGTATCGCTAAGGTTGGAAGAGACCTTGAAGATCATCGAGTCCAACCTGTCACCACAGACCCCACGACTAGACCATGGCACCAAGTGCCACGTCCAGTTCCCTCATTGCCCCAGTGATTTGTTACTTTTACTGTTACAGTCTGGTGGTTTGTTTCTTGTCTAAATGTTTTCAATTTCAACTTCCAGCCTTCACAGTTTACCAATTTTGAGCCTCTAAATTTCAACAAATGTTTCAGGTAACAAGTAGATATCTGAACTCTGTATTTCTTGTGCCATTGCTGAAGAAATTCTCAGCTTAAGTTAGTTGTATAGCATGTGGCAATGACTAAAACTTCCCAGCATTTTGGAACTTAGTGATGCTACATGCTTTAAGTACAAAGAATACTAATCTGGAAATTCACAGACTATCATGACAGGAGCGTTGCTGTCCTGTTGCTGCTGTGTTCCTGAGCTACAGTTGTAATGGCGCCTTATAGATGTTTGTTTATTTCTAACAGTCAGGAGGCTTTGCCAGTCCCATTTCCTTGTACTTCTTACAAAACACTGGTCTCAGGCTTGACAAAGCACACAAGAACAGACTGATACAGATGAGAAACTCATCATGTGCTATGTTGCTCCTTTATTTTCTACGTGTTCTGCAGTGAGGGTTAGCCACAGTCTCGTAAATGTTTGAGTACATGTGGGTCATGTAAATTGCAGTTGCCTTTTTTGTACTGCCGTAGGTGATTCCTGTGAGTGGTACTTGGCACTAATCATAAAAATAGAGAACTCATCTTTCATGGTTTTCACCTTGTAGATTTCTGCACTTGTTTTGAAGACTCCTCTGGAATCACAAAACACAAATAATTTAAAGCTGGGTTGTGTGCATCTTTATGAAATCTTGTATATAATAATTTAATGTGCTAATTTTCCAACTAGAAACGTCTGAAAGCGGCTGAAGCAGAAAGTAAATTGAAACAAGTATACATCCCCACCTAGTGAGTATCAAGTTGGGTTTTTGTTTGGTTTCTTAATAAGGTACAGGTAATGTTGAAGCTAAGATGCAGTTACATACAGTAACACACATGACAATTTAGATGTCTTTTAATAGTTACTTTCCTTAATATTTGTTATATATAAGCAGAATTATACAGAGAGATGATCAGGAAAAGCCACAAATGCTTGTCATAGGTGAAACCTTTGTACTTGACCCTAACCCTGAGCCCTTTGACCTGCAAACTGCCTGAGAAGTTTTACAAAAGCCACCGAGGTGCTGTGTGGAGCACTGGCATGAGGGAAAGAACTTACCACTGAAAAAAAAAAAACCAAAACCATTTTTCCAGAATGATCACTCCCCAGTCCCCATAGCACAGTGCTTCCCCTTGTGCAAATGCAGTATTTCAAAAGAGAAGCAGTTTTTAATGTGGCTGAATGAAATAAATACAGATACTTTACATTTTTATCTGTCTTCTTCAGCTAGAGAAGTGACATGTTCTGGCTGTAAATTAAAGGTAGCACACAGCTGAAAATCCTTTATCTTTGAACAAGAATTATTAATAAGACTGAGTTTTTTCTGGGGATTTTTAGTATGTTTTGGTCTTGTTTGTTTGTTTTTATTTAAACTGAATGCTATATTTGCTTTTGTTACCATGCAGTTTACAGAAACAAGATATCATCTGTCTCTTTCATATTCATAATTTCAAGATTATCAGAAGAGACAGGATTACAGATTACACAGTATCGTAGTATCATAGTATCAGTCGGGGTTGGAAGGGACCACAAGGATCATCCAGTTCCAAGCCCCCTGCCATGGGCAGGGACACCTTACACTAGATCAGGCTGGCCACAGCCTCATCCAGCCTGGTCTTAAACACTTCCAGGGACAGGGCCTCAACCACCTCCCTGGATAACCCATTCCAGGACTTCACCGCTCTCATGGTGAAGAACTTCTTCCTCACATCTAGCCTGAATCTCCCCATCTCCAGCTTCATTCCATTCCTCCTAGTCCTATCACTACCTGAGAGCCTGAGAAGTCCCACCTCATTGCTGTGGGCATATTAAGTTTACATATATGTGACTTTCCCATTGGTATGACCATTTGTATAACAGAAGACTAGAATATTTGGTGCAATACATTGAAAATCCACTGATGTCTTTTTGATTACTTGTATACATTTCAGACATTTCATGCAGACTTTCTCTCTTCAACAGATTTCATAATACAAACAGCAAACTCTTAAATACAGTCAATTAAACTCATCTCTGAAAAGATGCTGTGCGTTTTGAAGTTCGAGTTCAAGGACATGAGTCCTTTTTGAAAAAGCTGAAAACTCTGATGAGTGTTCCCTAACCTCAGGGAAGCAGTTGCTTTAGCAAAACTGTAATATACTCAGTCTTTCCGTAATGCTATTTCCATTTAGGTTCTTTGGTACATGGTACAGGTCTTTCACTTGTGTTCACAATAGGAACTATTTATATTGGGTGGCAAAACCTGTTTTGAAATACAGGATTTTTGCCTTTTTTATCTTTTTTCATCTCCGTCTTTTGCCTCTATATCAAGACAAAGTCCATAGTGAATGATAAGCACGCCCTCTTAGGACTTCTCAAACCTTGGATGACTGATCTGGGGCACTCGTGGGCAAATGGGTTTCTTAAGGCTCTGTTTTAGGACTGATTTATTGTATTTGAAACCTACCTGCTTTCTCAGAGCCAAATACCTTTTTGAGCTTGATCCTAACAGATTTCTTGTAAAAGCAAGGTTTTGTCCTCAGTAGCCAGAGTCCCTTTCAATTAATGGTTTCTGTTGCAACAGATTGCAACATGGGAGATAATAATCTCTTGATACCTTCTCTTGTACCTTGAGCCCAAGGTATGTTTCTTGAAGGTACTCGATAAACAGTAGCTGGAAATCGTGAAAAGTGTCTCTCACTGGGTATAGTGAAAAAGTGAAGACAGACTTGCTGGCATTTGGAGAAGGGACTTGATACATTAAAGTTTTCTTTAATTAGTCATTTAAAATAACCTTGGATATATTTTGTGCTATCTAAAGTAGCAAATAATATTTTAGCAATCAGTGTGTCCATAATTAGCACTCACAAAACTGGAGTTAACCTAGTGAAGAAGTAGGAGTATCTTAATTCTCTCTGCACTAAATGACTTGTAGAGTTCTTCTTCACTGAAGTATTAGTAGGTAAAATGATCACTACGATAATATAACAAAAAAATAAATCCCAAACCAGTTCTTCCATCTTCTCAGAGAACAAAGAATAGAATCCAGGCAGAGCAGCCTGATACCTGATAATGAGCTTTGCCAGGGTTATAGGATGTTTACATTTACTGCAGTTGGTGGGAAGGTATATACCTCTGCTTGAGGTAGGAGCGGCAGACCCTCATTTAGGGTAGGCAGCCTTGTAGTAGTATAGGCACCATTGCTACTGTAAGTTGTTACACTTACCCCAATGTCCAGCTTCACCTTGTAGAGCCTTACCTGTTGACTGGAACTCCCTTCTTAAATCTTGTGCTATGGCAGGCTTTTGTTAATGCTTGATGCTGAGACTTGATCTTCTCTTAGTTTGCCAGATATCTTAGACTATGTGAGAACATTTTACAAGGATCTGTAAATTTGACTATCACAGCAGCTCTTTACATAGCAAGTCTCCAATAGTGCTGAAAATATTAGTCCTTTTGTTCAGAGCAGTTTTGTAGATGTTGCTGTCACATCTCAGAATCCAAAATGAAGTGCTTGCTTCTGTGTCGACTGACTGGTTAGTAAAATATTTTGTTAATGTTTTGTTTAAAGCAATAAACCAAATCCCAATCAAATATCCAGCAACAACGGGAAACCTGCTGCAGTCAATGGAGCAATGGGAGCCTCGTACCAGGCGCAGGCCTCACTGATAGGTCGAGCTTGTGAAAGCTGCTATAGTAAGTCATTTTTTTTAATGTAAATAATATTTTTATAGTAATTATTAACAGTTTTAATATGCAGCTTTTAAAAATGTACATACTTTTTCACCTTATAAATAGGAAATAATTTTCATTGAATTATATGAGAATAAGTTGCAGCTGCCTTCAGCTTAGTGATCAAATGTCAATATTCAAATCCACTTTTTGTAACAATTCAGAAAGTGCAGAAGCATGGAGCAGTACACTGATGGCACTGGTGCTCTTTTCCTTCACTTTCAGAGTACTGCATTCAAATTTATTTTTGGTTCTCTATGGTGGCATGGCTTTCTGAGTTGTTAGGGATTGTGTGTTGTTTGTGTAGTGGGGTTTTTTTGGTTGTTGTTTTGTTGTTGTTGTTTTCTTAGTATTTCATGTGTTTACAGTGCTTACTGGTAGACCTTTTGAAGTAGCAGCTTTCCACATAGGTTATGCATAATAAAATCCAGAATTGAAAATGGCTGCCATATGAGAGTTCTTTGCTTATCACTGCTGTGGCTTTCTGTGTCTTCAACACCCAGTGAAGTCCTCCTCTGTATCCAGACAGTTTCAGTTACATACTTGTTTTGCAAATCACATTTTTCAAAAACCAGTTTTCTTGTGAAAGAATATGAAAAAAAAATCATTAAATTAGTGTTTCATGCTGACTTTCCACCTACACAAGGTACAGGTGTCTCCCAATGTCAGTGGCCAGCATGATTGCCCTTTTCTTGTAGGGATCTTGACATACAAGTACTCATTCTGCATGAGCTAGGCAAGACGCCCAGATCTGCAGTAATTCTACTAAGCAGGCAAATTAACAAGCCTGTCTTTCAGGGTAAAATTAGAAACAGTGCAGAGTTTATAAACTTTGGGGGTTGTGTGGTTTGGGGTTTTTATTTGTCTGGTAAATCGTTTTTGTTGTTGGCTTGCTTTTGTAGTCCCCTGTGAAAAAAACTTGTCCTTATAGTCTCTCATTCGAAATTAAGTAGGGAAATGCTTCAACATTTCCATTTGAAGTTGACTTGTGGGGTGTTTTTAAATCAATATCCAAGTTGTTATTTTTTCCATACAAAATATTAAATATGTATCCATATAATGCTCTTAGGAATGCCATTCATTGCACCATATGGATTTATTATAATGAATGTAACATGCACCGCTTTAACTGTGCTGATTTTTCTTTCTCAGGTCCACAATCTCATCAGTGGTATTCTTGGGGTCCTCCTAGTATGCAGTGTAGATTGTGTGCATCTTGCTGGATTTATTGGAAGAAATATGGTGGCCTGAAAATGCCCACACAAACAGATGAAGATAAATTGTCTTCCAGCCAACCAGTAGAGGTAGGATTGCATAGATAACATTTCCTAAAATTAAGTATGATGCTTTCACAAGACTGCTGTGATTTGAATGTTTAATGAGATGGGGTTTTATGTATGTGTTCTACTTTAGTGTTACAACACTTAATTTATTCATCCTTTTCCTGTCTTAAGTAAAACTGAACAGTGTGCAGGTCCTGCAGTGTCTTTATATGACTATGTCTTAGATGAGCAAACTTCCAGTTTATACATTTTTGGTGAACAAACATAATGTTGTCAGTGAATCAGTCATAAGAGTGTCTAGCAACAGGACTAGGGGGAATGGTTTTAAATTGAGGGAAGATAGGTTTAGACTAGATCTCAGGAAGAAGCTCTTCAGTATGAAACTCTGGAATAGGTTACCCAGAGTGGTTGTGGATGCCCCCACCACTGGAGCTTTTCAAGGCCAGGCTGGATTAGGCCTTGAGCAACCTGATCTAGTTGAGAGGTGTCCTAGTGTCCTGAAGGGACAAAAAGCCTCAAAAATGCTCTGAATCAGACAACAGGGCAGGAGCCAGCAGGTCTGATTTTTCAGGAAATTGCCCAGGTTGCCCAGGCTTGTCTGAACATGTCCTGGGGTCCAAGTGGGCCAGGTGTGTGTGCCTTTGGCCATGTTTGGAGAAAACTCATTCTATAGGTTAAAGTGTCAGGTTTTTAGCTTTCAATCTTTGTTGTCAATGCCCATCATTGTCTCGGGAAATCTGTAAAGAGAATAGAATAGAATAGAATAGAATAGAATAGAATAGAATAGAATAGAATAGAATAGAATAGAATAGAATAGACCAGACCAGGTTGGAAGAGACCTTCAAGATCATCGCGTCCAACCTATCACCCAACTCCATCTAGTCAACTAAAGCATGGCACCAAGCACCCTATCGAGTCTCCTCCTGAACACCTCCAATGAAGGTGACTCCACCACCTCCTCGGGCAGCCCATTCCAATGGGCAATCACTCTCTCTGTGTAGAACTTCTTCCTAACCTCCAGCCTAAACCTCCCCTGGCACAGCCTGAGACTGTTCTGTTTCTTGTTCTGGTGCTGGTTGCCTGGGAGAAGAGACCAACCTCTGCCTGGCTACAACCTCCCTTCAGGTAGTTGTAGAGAGCAATAAGGTCACCCCTAAGTCTCCTCTTCTCCAGGCTAAGCAACCCCAGCTCCCTCAGCCTCTCCTCATAGGGCTGTGCTCCAAAGCCTTCACCAACCTTGTTGCCCTTCTCTGGACATGCTCCAGCAAGTCAACATCCTTCCTAAACTGAGGGGCCCAGAACTGGACACAGGACTCAAGGTGTGGCCTAACCAGTGCAGTGTACAGGGGCACAATGACCTCCCTGCTCCTGCTGGCCACACTCTTCCTGATGCAGGCCAGGATGCCATTGGCCCTCCTGGCTGCCTGGGCACACTGCAGGCTCATGTTCAGCCTACCATCGACCAGTACCCCTAGGTCCCTTTCTGCCTGGCTGCTCTCCAGCCACTCTGACCCCAGCCTGTAGCGCTGCCTGGGGTTGTTGTGGCCAATGTGCAGAACCCGGCACTTGGATGTGTTCAATCTCATGCCCTTGGACTCTGCCCATCTGTCCAGCCTGTCGAGGTCCCTCTGCAAAGCCTCTCTACCCTCCAGCAGATCAACTCCTGCCCCTAGCATGGTGTCATCTGCAAACTTACTGCTGGTGGACTCAATGTTCTCATCCAGACCATCAATAAAGATGTTAAAGAGCATGGGGGCCAGCACTGATCCTTGGGGCACACCACTAGTGACAGGCCACCAGCTGGATGTGGCACCATTCACCACCACTCTCCGGGCTCGGCCCTCCAGCCAGTTCCTAACCCAGCTCAGAGTGCTGCTGTCCAAGCCATGGGCTGCCAGCTTGGCCAGGAGTTTGCTGTGGGGGACAGTGTCAAAGGCCTTGCTGAGGTCCAGGTAGACTACATCCACAGGCCTCCCCACATCCACCAGGCGGGTCACCTGATCATAGAAGGAGATCAGGTTGGTCAGGCAGGACCTGCCCAAAGAGCCAGAGCCTTGCCTTGTAATTGTCCGAACGCTGGGAGAAGTCACAAGCCTTGCTTGAATCCGAGCTGTGCTTCAGTTTACCCAGACAAGACTGCAAGACCCCTCACTGTGTAGCATTGTAAAACCCAGGTGAAGACAGATGTGTCTTGCCAGGCCAAGAGATGAACCCCAGGAGGAGCTGAGAGTCCCTGGGACAGTTTTGTTTTATTGGAAGAAGCAACAAGCACTGCTGTGAAGATTGCAGCTGAAGAACTGCTCCAAATAGCAAAGCTACAAAGCCCACAAGACCTGCAAGCCTCAGCAGCAACCTCTTTTCTACAAAGCTTTCAGCTACAAAGCCTCTGGAGATAAACCCTGTGTGTGCTGCAGCAACAGGCTGCAGGAGCCACCAGAAGGTGGAACTGTGTTCCTGCAGCTTTCACGTGCTTGATGCCATTTTGGTTTTGTTTAAATCCCCACGTGTGCCGTGGGGTGCCAGGATCTGTGAGTAATTGTGACATCTGATTTTTGTAAGCATCTGTTAGCTCTGTTGCCCTAGAGAATTCTAGAGTTCCTCCCCCTTATGGGCAATCTCCAGCATGTTGCCGATGTTCTCTTTTTTTCTTTACAGTTTAAATTGCTGTTTGTTGTTTGTGGTTTTTTGCTCATATTGTTTAAATTGTTACATGTTCCTGCTGGTGAAGCATCTGTTCCACAACTGAATATTTAAAACCAGTAAACAGGTTTTATTAATATTTTCTGTGGGATTTTTTCTTATTAATTGAGTTATTAATATTTTTATTAATCATTCTGCCTATTAAGTAGTAACCTCCTTATGATCATAACACCCCATGGCAGGGAGGTTGGAGTAGATGATCTCTGAGGTCCTTTCCAACCTAAGTCATTCTGTGAAATCATGCATTATCTGTAGAATGTTGTATCTCATCTATAACAGCATTATTTATCCAGAGACAACAGAGTAGACAACAGAGTGGACAACAGAGCTGTCCTCTCCGTTACTCAGCGTCTTGCATAAGCCTCCGGCTTTTTGTTTATTACTTGCACTTACCCTTGTGAATTTATCCAGGTTGTGGTGTTTGGGTTCTTTAATGCTGTAATTTGGATGTATGTGTGACAGTTTTTTGGTTTTGCTTTATTTGTGTAGGAATCCCGTGTTAGGACTCACATGTCTCGGCAGGCCACACAAGGAACTCCAGTTCGTAACACCGGGAGTCCAAAGTCGGCAGTGAAAACACGCCAGGCTTTCTTTCTCCACACCACATGCTGGACAAAACTGGCCCGCCAGGTCTGCAAAAACACCCTCCGACTGCGGCAGGCAGCAAGACGTCCTTTTGTCCCTATTAACTGTGCTGCCATTAAGGCAGAATGTAAGATGTTTTTTTAATTCTTATCTCTGTGTGCTGTGCTTCCCACCCATTTTTGTCTTTTATTTTCTTCTTCAATAAACATTTCTTGTCTATGTGCTTTTGCTTTTTGTTTTTTTCATTTGTCCAACATAGTACCAACACATTGGATAGTCTGGGTTTACTGAACAGATTTAAAGCTGAGGAAGCATTTCAACTGAATTGAAAAGAGGCTAACTATTATCACATTCACTTAATAAAATTGTCATTAAAAAGTAAATTGGGGGCAGGGAGGAGAAATCAATACTGTGACATGAAAAACGTGCTTTCTGTTAAGCATTGTTGATCTTTTGTGTTCAGCAGAGAGCACAGATCTGTGCATGCTTACATTTTCTTAGAGGGACTGGTCCTGAGGAGCTGAGGACGTATAAGAATTCAAATGTGGCCTGTAATACAGTCCTTTGTTACTGTGGTGATCAGGTGGTGGTGATAGCCGTGCTTATTGTTTCATCATAGTTTCTTTATTTTTTTATCATCTGTTCCACTTTTAAATTTACTTTTGAATAAAATTCTGTATTATGCTTGTTCTTTTTATAGCCAAAACACAAAGAATGACTGATAAATGTACTAGTATTATGACAAAAGGTTATGTGTTGTAGATAGCACCAGGAAGCCTCTATGTGCATGTGTGTGTCATTCCTACTGCAAAATCACTGAATATTTCAGTAGGTTTTGTCCCTGTGCTGAGCACATTGTTTTGCAGTTTGGTTATGTTTCCCATTCTTCCATGGATGAAGTTCTTGGAGCAGTCCCTTGGTGTTTCAGGATTAGTTTTCCTGGATCATTAGCTGGAACTGAAGAGTCTGTTCTAGAGTATTGCTAGATTAATGCTAAATCTTTTCCCAGCATATTTTAACTGGTTTGCAGATGAGGTCAGTGTCAATTGCAAGAAATTAAAATCTGTCTTTGAGTAATTATTTTCCTCTTACATACTTTAATACCAGCCATTCTTTGCATGCAAGCTCTTTACCTACTTCTGCAGCCATCCAGAACTTGGTGAATATTTCTGTTCATTGTCCCTGTCTTACTTATTCAGTTGTCCTGTTGGCCATTTTCTTTCTTCTTCCAAAGCTATGCCAAGTCAGTAGCAGCTTTCGGATCTAAGGAAATGGTGTACTGTGTGAACAAAATGAGTTGTACTTCACAAAAGAAGCATGCCTATGTTTTGGCTAGGACTCTATTTTTAATCCTTAATACAAATGAAGAGTGATTTTCTGGGAGGAAAGCACTGTACCTTTTAATTTATGTAATTGGCATAGATTTACTGAATCATGGAGGAAAATTAGTTTTAGGACTTCACTTGAACCTTGAATTTTTCTATCCCTATCTCTTTTTCTTACTACAGTAGCTCAGTGAGAATGAAGATGAAGGTTTTGTTTAAGGAAGGAAAAATACAGGGAAAAAATCATCCAACTGTTAAGCGTTGTACTACGTTGAATGTTTTATACACAGTTCAACTTTAAAACAAAGCAGTGAAAAGCTGGGCTTTTTAGCCAGAAATAGTCATTCTTGTTCTTCTGAATGAAAAGGTGCTGTATCACATTAACATCAAGAGCATAGAAGGATCTTTTTTCCTATAATACCCATCTTTCTTTATTCATTTTTCTTAAAGCAAAATTTGGACCGTGCAATTTTATCTTTTCAAATGCTCATGCTTCCTGATTAGACCTAACACAGATTGAAAAACAAAGGCAGAATTGACAATGCTCTTTGAAGACAACATTCAAGTAATTGTGTGATAGTGGAAACCACATTATACCTCATTTAATTTTTCTCTGTGTTCTGGCAATATCTCTCTGTGGGATTGTACAGTGCTCTTACCGGCATTGGCAGTGTCACATTTTTACTCCAGTAAAGCCTAACTACTAAGTAAATCTAAAAAATGTTTTCTAGTTATGTTCCTATGTAGTTATATCTGATGACCTGTGTTCAGTGCACTGTTTCGACTAAAGAGACACTTCTTCCTGAGAATTCTTGAATCCTTTTCTAAGGACAGCTCGATGCAAGTTGGTTTGTTTGTTTGTTTGAACAGATTTTTAAAGTGAGATATAGATTGCTTGTGTTAAATGCCACTGAGTAATTACAATATTGAATTAATGCCTGTGTTGGTTTTACAAAAGATACACTCAAGCTTAGATAATAACCTGGCCAGAGTATCAGGTCACCTATGACGTGATGTGAGATGGTTAGGATGTTCAGGAATGAATTTGGAACTTGTTTTTTGTGTTGATATGCTGGAACCTGAGTCTCATGACTGTTCAGCTGTTTTGTCAGAGTTGCCTGACTCTGTGTGAGCCACACCAGTGCTTGAAAATGTAATTGCATTTCACAACTATATTGCAGTGGGCAACATACCAACACTCAGAAACCATGAAATCTAAAGACAGAAGGATGGTAGGGCACTTACCCCAGCAGCGTATTGGGTTTGATGCCTTCTTAGTCATATGCAATTTGTTGAAGTGCCAGGTTGTAAATGAAAATAATTCCCAGTTCTGAGAAAGTCTGAAAAAGCCAGTCAGAGCTTGCTCATAAAAGAAATTGATTTTTGCAGTATACCTCAACTCATTTATAGATACTTCTTTTATTCTGAAGGGGCACAGAAGCCTCTGAGGATGTGAATTGCCAGCCTAACCATCTTTTAGGTGAAACTAGATTTCAGGTAGCATTTTTTTTATTCCAGATGCATCATCTCTCTGTGATGGAGAGAGTATTAATTATGAATTATTAAAAACTATTTTTATTAATTAGAATTATTAATAACCTATTAATCACTGTTTATATACAGACTCTAGTGCACGATTGTGAGATATATCCCATAACTGGTTTCGTATGTACAATTTGAGCCCAATTAGAATATTTACCGAGTTAATTTTGGTTAAAGAATGAAAGATGCAATTCCACCACTTGTCCACCAGATGACGACTCGACAAGATGCTTGGTGGCTTTAACTATATACAGGGAATGTTACAGTGTGTCAGAGACGTAAGCTAGGAACTGTCATGCAGCTGGGTGCAGGAGGCTTTGAACTGAGTGGGTGCTGCACATGTGAAAGATACACTGTCTCTTGTTTGTATCAAAGCAAGTTTCTAGGTTATGGCAAGCTGGCTGCTACCTGCCCAGCGTGTTCTGGGGCTGGCTTCTGGGCTGGTCCATTCGGGGGCGGGGGTGCTCCTGGGGCTGAGGCTGTGGCTGATGCTGCTGGCGGCCCTGTGGGGGTGGTAGAGACATGGGCTAGCCAGTCGGCAGGTTCTCTTAGCAGGGCTCGGGCGGTCCCACAGTGCAGCTGTGGCTTCCGGGCGCTCGGGGCTAACAGGGCCGGTGCTGGCTCTCTGGGGAGCGGTCCTGGCAGGGTTGGACCCTTCGGGATCGGCCTGCACTGCAAGGCGGGGATGGGGGGTGGGGAGGAGCGCAGCTGCACCAAGCAGTGGCAGCCCCTTGCTTGGCTTAGGTGAGCTGGTGGGACTCTCTCTTGCTGGTCCAGACTTTAAATCAAAGGCATGGGCGGTGCTTTGAATTTCCCTGGGACATGCAGTGCAGCAAAGGGGGCACTCCCATTATCTCCCGTGAATGGCAAGGTCATGCAGGATGCAACTGGGCGCTGTTCCTGCTTTCTGAGCTAAGCACAGAGACTGGGGCTCGTCATCTGCTCCTTTAAGGCTGCGGCAGACATTTGGGCTGCTGAAACTCAGGCTGGTCCTGTCTTCCCATCAACTGGGCAGTCTTACCCTCAAGGGTGCAGTCCTCTTTAAGACATGGCGGGCTCTCTTCTGATCCAGTGGGACTGGCAACACTGTGTAGCTTCAGCGACAGGCTGTCCTTTGCAGATTTCCGGGTGGTGAGGCTCGGCAACCCTTCCCGGTTGCTGGCTTCCTCCATATTGCAGAGGCCACTAGTATGCTTGCGAGTGAAGCTTGATAGAAGCAATAGCTATGGAGCTTAGGCCTGGAGCTCAGTAGCGAAGGCAATAGCACTTAGGCAAAGAGCTTACAAAGCTCGGGCAAAGAGAGAGAACAAAGAGAGAGCGACTTGTTTACAACTTGGGGTAATACAAGTTTCTCAAGGCTGGATTTGGCCAATAGGCAATCTCATCAACACACAGCTTTAGCCTTTAGAAAGTGAGACGCTAGAATTATGCCCTTACTTGGCAGGAGCGCGAGCATCCCATGTGATGGGTGCACATAGTTGTTTACCCCTTAGAAGGCAAGCGGGGTTGTTTTTGCTGTCTGGCTGGTGCCCTGGTCTTTGTGTCCCCCCCCAGCTCTGGGCTGAGTACTCATTCTGGAAGGGAAGGTGGAATGGGGAATGTGGCCAAACGTGTTGGGACAAGTTCTAGAGTATTTGGGGCATAATTCTGGGCGTATGGTGCCTTCACCACACTGGCCTGTTTTATCTACTGGCAGAAAACAAAGTCCTAGTCTGTGTTCTTCATCCCTTCAGTTAGTGCAGAGAATTAGGTCAATTTTTTCTCATTAGTGAGCGGTATCGCATGACCCCTCCTCAGAGGCCAGCCGAAGGTAGTGGAATCAATGCATTTACATCCCAGTTCCACCTAGGGATGGTTACCAGGAGGCAGAGAAGGCACGGCATTTCCTGCTAGGAGCACAGCCCGTTGTGGAAATCTCAGACTTTGTTCTGCCTGAAGGTAACAGACTTGCTGTAGTTGTTGAACATAAACTTGTTTGATGGATTTTCAAGAATTACTGGAATTGGTGAACTGTTCAGTAAAGAGAAACCCCCATGCTCTAAACCAGTCAAAATATCTTCTTTTTAGTTTGGCTAGGATGGTTTTTAGAAAGTTAAGGAAACGATCCTGTCTGTGAAAGGTGACTTAGGGGAAAACACAGTGGGCATTTTCCTCCAGAGTTACTGACAAGATTAGCTCTGTTTCCAGCTTTAAAATGTGTTGATATATGCATGGCCCTGAGCCATGCATCTGTGAACCTGAACACTTCAGCCCAGGAAGATGGCTGAGGGCTTTTCTGTTTGGTTTCTGGTTTTTTCTTTTTCAGAGGGGTGTGTGTGTGAGGTGCTGGTTTGTTGGTGGGGTTTGGGTGGTTTTTTGTTTTTTTTTTCTTTTTCCTTGCTTGGCTATAGTTTTATCAATATGTGTACTAATTATAATTAATTTGGATTTGGGTAACTGCACTCTAGGAAGACATGACTGACAACATTTTCAATGTATGGCAGTATATTATCTGTATTGTGTGTGTGTGTATAATTACCTGAAATGGATGTACTTTTCATGATCAAAATATAACTTTAAACCTGCAGGTTTAATAGCAAGTTTGATACAGCACTTGCTTGTTATGATCTGATTTGATAAAGGAAAATTAAATACAGAAAATATTACCAATTTGTCTTTGTAAGCATACAGCCTCTGTTTTAGTCTGGTAAAACCACCTGTTCTTCTGACGTGAGCAATATTCATGAGGATTGGCTCACAAACTATGCTTTACATCTTTGATTTTGATAGATACAGCATAGCTTTTGGGTACATCTAGGCTGAGAAATTTTTCTCTACTGTTACCTTTGACTATGGTTTGTGACAGATTGTAATACAAATCAAATGCTTGAAAGGATGTGCTATTTTTTCCCAAAGTGTCTAAGAAGAATACGATTCAGGGAATACGCAGAGTGCAGAAGATTCATTATGTAGCCTGAATGTTGATGGAAATAAGATGGAATGTCAAAGAGAAATAACTCTCTAATGAATCTAAGCTTGAGAGACCTACAAATCTAGTTTAAAAAAAAATAACCTTTTAAAATCTGAAAGAACAAGCCTCATTTGCTATCATCTTCTCCAAAGCACTCCTGATTTCATTGACTTCTTTAGATTAAGAACTTGGTCTATTTAAAGCCTTACAAAGAATCCATTTCACGCTTTGGGCTGCAATATTGTGAGTGCATCCTCTTTAGGGTTATATTGCCCCAAAGTATGTGCCCTTCAAGATGCAGATTTCCCATCATTTTTGAGGAGGTACATGTTTTCATATCACATAATTTCTAGTGTTCTGATTTAGTTTTCTTTTTTAAGTGACCACTCTTTATTTTTGTCTAGATATTTTTAGCAAGATGTTGGCATTGACTTCCTGAATTCTCCGCTGCATGGTGGATGGTAGAACCCATTGCTATAGCTGTATGTTTCAGTCCTTTTGCCCCTTAAGAATCAATTCACATTTTTTATTTGATGCTGGTGATCTTCTTTGCAATCAGTTTCAGTTTTGATTGTGCTCAGTAATTTATCAGGAAACTTCAACTGTCTAATCACCTCTTGTGCTGCTCTATTTATTGTATGTTGAACAGCATAGATACTTTGGGGATTTCATGGACAATTCATTTTAATCAGGTGCTAATCCCTGAAAAAAAATACTCTCTTTTATTCTGTAAGAGCTGGACAGCAGCAGTCTTTAGTGACAGTTTGTTAAAGCTAATTGAAGTGCCAGGTTGGATGTCAGATCAGTTCTATGTACATCTTACACAGGATCCTTCAGAGGATCCTGGCAAATCCTGGGACACTTTTACCATGACTGGTTTACAGGAAATGTAAAGGGACCTCTTTAATCCCATCCCTTGCATAAAGTTCATGTGCTCATGAGCCTTTTACCTAGATGAGATGTGTGCATCTCCCAAGGACGGAGACTCCACAGCTTCTCTGGGCACCTGTTCCAGTGATTGATCAACTCACAGTAAATAGTCCTTCCATCTAGTAAGAATTTCCTATCTTCCAGCTCATCTCTGTTGTGACAGCAATACTATGTTTTCCTAGCCCCACATAGCTCTGAAAAGGGTCAGGCTTGGTCTTCTCTATGCTTTGTTGCTAGGTAGTCACAGTTGGAAACCAAGTCTCCCCTTGGCCTTCTCATCTCAAGCCTAGCCAGACCCAGTTCCCTCAGACTCTCTGTGTATGTCCTCTAATCAGCTTCCAACCATCTTCATGACTCTCCAATAGCTGGACTTGCTCCAGTATGTCTCTATCTTTTTCATAGTGGGGATTACAGAGCTCAGTACAGGGTCTGGAGATGGTTTCACAAGGCATGAGAGGAAGGGGTAACCTTTGCTTACCCTGCTGGCTGCCCTTGTGCTGGTAAGGGCCTGTATACAGTCATATTCTTGGAAGGACAGGCTTCTGAATAATGTGAACACACCAAGCATTATTTCCTTTTACAATGTCTTTGTTGGCTCCCTTGACATTTCCATAATTGACTGAATGCCCTATTTCAACCATTTTTGACTGTTGCAGAACCACTTACTGAAGAATGTTATCACATTTGCCATGATTTTGTTCTTTTGAACTGAGACCAATTGAAACATTGGTTAAACACCAGCAGTGTTGAGTGCTTGGCAGTTTCTGTTTGGATTAATTCCACCTGGTATGGTCACTTGGTTTTATTCACTACCAGTTTGTTTTGAAATGTTCCCTATGAGCACTGTTGTGTGACACAGTTCTCGTACTTTGCTAGTGTAAAGAATTTTGGAAATGAGCTACTTTAAGTTCTTCTTCAGTGAACACTGATGCAAAGAACTTGGCTCTCTTTCTGCTTTTGATATGTTTGGAAAAACACTATCAAATATAATACTGATTTTAATTTTTTTCCTTCTAGTTCACACTGTTTCACTAATCTTATGAAGACTTTTATTGTTTGTGCAAACACCCATATTTGGGTTTAGGACTTGTGTTTAGTTTTGGTTTTGACAACTTCCCACCTACATTTTATTCTATGCTTTCACACTTCAGAGTCATACACAGTCTAACTTGTGTTTTTCTATATGTAGTGAATAAAGAACATCAACTTTATTATCCTTTTTATGGGAATACCATATTGTGGATTAAAGTTTGCTGCTGTTAACCATATTAACTTTTTTAATAGGTAGGTGTGCTTTGGAATACCCATCTGGTACCTTTGTTGAACATGCTTCGCCTCGAGCATGGAAATTGCGCTCTCTTTGCAGTTGGTATTCTCACTCAGCATATGAATATCTCACCATGATTCAAGGTCTTTTTTTACAGTGAAGACATGTAGATGGAAAATTTTCTAGTTGCTTCTTAGATGATGTTTTGCTGTTCCCAAGGTAACTATAAAATGCTTACTGTATAGTCTAGGCTTATTTTACTAAAGGAGACAGTGGAGACACATTCTTCTACTCGTGTCACTTAAAATACTTCAAACATTACAGAATATTAAAAATATCCCAGGCACCAGATTCAGTGCCTCTTTTCTTTCGGAATGGTGGTGGTGGTGGTTTTGTTTGTTTGTTTTCCACTGAGAACAGTTTCTTTTGTTATTGAAATAATAAAATACTTTGTTAGGCTTTGGAGCTTTAGGACTACCCAGATACCAGCAAGCATTTCTAGAATTTCAAGTACTTTTCTTGATACATTGAAATAAACTGTGCACTGTGAGCTCCACTGAAAACATCTGTGAGCTTGCTGAAAATACTTATTTCAGTCATTGCTGTGGTTTTGTGACCTACACGATTTTTGCACAGAGCCAGATATAAAACAAAGAGATTGTAAATTGTTCAGTATAGTGTCTTACTCTCTTCATGTGACTATGCACTCCCTCTTGTCTGCTGGAAAGAAGCGAACAAGAATGTGTTGGTAAAACAGAAGGTGGAGACAAAGTGGAATTACAGTTATATTAATCTGCTTATAACACCTCTCTGTGCATGTGTGGAACCTGCACATGTGAAACCTGTATAAAGAAAGGTGTGCATGTAGGTGTGTATACCTAGGATGTGTTTTCATGTGAGGGAATTCTGCAAAATCAACAGGAATGAATTTTTTCACAAAATGGAATACCTGTGTTCTAGGGATACTGGAAACCCTGTATGGTGATTACTTATGTGCTTTGGGCAGCCACACAACCAAATAGTTCAGAATAATTAAAAAAGAAAAAGGAAAGGAAAAGAAAAGGAAAGGAAAAGAAAAAAAAAAAAAGAAAAGAAAAGAAAAGGAAAAGAAAAGAAAAGAAAAGAAAAGAAAAGAAAAGAAAAGAAAAGAAAAGAAAAGAAAAGAAAAGAAAAGAAAAGAAAAGAAAAGAAAAGAAAAGAAAAGAAAAGAAAAGAAAAGAAAAGAAAAAAAAAGAAAAAAGGAGAAAAGTGTCATTCCAGTAGTCCAGAAGCCTACTGTCTTGTGGATTTATGCTTTACGTTGGTAGAATCAGCAGCCATGTATGGGGCATTTAGTCTCTCCTTGTGCATTCACAGTGCCTTTAGGGGTGTGAGGTCATAGTTGCAGCATCAAATTTAAGGTAGTTACCAAACCGATTATTTAATTTCCTTTGCGGGAGGCTGTGATCTTTGAGACCTTTGAGCTCTGTCATACTTGATTCTAAATGACTGTTTTGTTCAAAATGTTATAGTGGAGGATTTACTTTTTTTGGTTGGTGAGATTTTTAGCTTCCTCTTGCCATGACAGTCCCTCTTTTCTGTTGTACTTATTGAGAACTACACGAATCACCGTACTGTGTAAGGCGCGACAAATCTCAACTTGCCTCTGTATTACCTGTTTGGAGCCAGACAAGCTTGTAGAAAATGACTAAGAATTCAGTGTAAATTAATAGTCAGAGCTGCTTTTATTTTAGTACTTACGTGTTCATCTGTTTCACTTGTCTAGCTGTCTCCAAAAAGATTGTGTAAGCAAAACTCACCATCAGATTTGTGTTAGAACTTATATTGACTTTAAAAAACTTTAAAAATAATATTTTAAAAAATGCATACCATCCCTTGCATGACTGAGAACGAGGCCTGCCCTGGAATGTCCGGCGTTATTAGTGCTGATGGAAAGAAGGAAAACGTGCTGAGTGGAAGAAAATCGAATGACCGGTAACAGTGCAAGCCAGAAAGCGGTTGATGTGTCCCCATGTTGTTTGTAATGGCAAAGTGTTTAAACTGATTTTTGTTCTTTAAAATTCTCAGATGCAGATCGACACTGTGAACTTTCTGCAAACCCTCTGAGGATAAAAAGCACCAGAAAACCACTCTCGTGTATCATTGGCTATTTAGGTACGTATCTGCCTCCAGAGAACTGCAAACCCAAGGAGCATTCAGTGCGCACAGACGCTTTAAAATCTATATACATAGAATGAGAGATTTATGCTGTTAGTAGCAAGAAGACTATAAAGTTAATAAAATTCTGGTCTGCTATCAGTTGCAAAACTGCATGACTGAACTTGCAGCATGAAGGCAGAAGGCCTTCTGATACTGGTTGAAAATGGCAGAGTGAAACTTGATGTAATTAGAGTGTGAAAAATAATCTGGTGGTCTAAATAAAAAAATAAGCACCCAGTGAGGAGGTACTCAGTGAGGAGGTACTCAGTGAGGAGGTACTCAGTGAGGAGGTACTCAGTGTGCCCTGTGCTGCTCTAATGTGCCCTTGAATCCGCTTGTAACACTCCTTTGGACTTACATGGAGGAGACCTCAGCCACACCAAGACACTGATCTTTGGTGGCATAATTTTAAAAAATGTGGTGAAACCTGTCGTGAGATCACAGCCAAGAGGAAGTGAACTCACACAACAGAATGGGGAGAGGAGAAATTCCAGTAATCGTGACTTACACCGTCATAAAAGAGTTGAATCACACCGGATCACTGGTTGGAAAAGAACTTTAAGATCATCAGCCAGGGCCACTGATACACCAGATCCTTGAGCACCATATCTAGGCGGCTTTTAAACACATCCAGATATGGTGATACAACCACTTCCCTGGGCAGCCTGTTCCAGTCTTTGATAACCTTTTTGTTACAGAAGTTTTTCCTAGTGTCTAACTTAAACCTCCCCTCGTATAACTTGATGCCGTTTCCTCCTCTTCTATCTGTTGCAAGTTGTGAGAAGAGGCCAACACCTCTCTGCAGCCTCCTTCCAGGTAGCTGAGATGCCCTAGAAGCTTTATCTTAATTCTCATATGAATAGAGGAATCAATCCATTGATTGGAGAATAATTCTACAGTGTACTGATCCTATTCTGCAGAAGTGAAGCTGAGGGTGTAGCTTGGTCTAGATGTTTTCCTCAACATTTCAATCAATGGGAGTTGTTGTTTTTTCAGAACAGCAGAATAACCAATAGCAGTCTCTTGACTTACTGAAGTAGAAATCAGCTATTAATATAGTTACAACTGTTCTTCCTGAACATCAGTTTTAACAAAATCTGAACTTCAAAGAAGAATTCGTGCCTGCTCTCACTGAATTTTGATTCATCCTGCCCTGGAGATTAAGAAAAAGGCCCACAGAGCTGTGGTTGTCAGGGGAGGCATTCAGATAGGAAATGGTTCATCCAGCTGACCAACCTGAGCATCCAAAAGAAAAAATGGCAGCTTGTGTAATCTTAGAGGATAGTGCCCACTTTTAGTGTCCTGTTGTTCAGTTGGTGAGGGGCTATCTCAGTATCTCTCGAGGGTGAGTCTCTAGGCTTAGTGAGAGTTAATGGATGAACAGTGTCAGAATGCATTATGTGTACTTACGTGAAGGTTGTGGAAGATTAACAGTGCTAAAGTGAACCTGATATCTGTGGAGTCTGATTAGCATTTGTTTGGGAAGTAAAAGTATCTCACTATAGTTAAGGCAAGTGATAAATGTTACAGAGATATGAAGCACACCCGGAGTAATTAAACAGATGCATCTAAATTAGCTGTGTAAGATAGCTGGAAAATGTCATTTTGTTTGTAATTTAGCTTAGTGAACCTTTCTTCAGTTTAGTTTGTGCTGCAGGGTTTTTTTGTTTGTTTGGAATTTGTGCATGTTGCAGTGTATAAATAATGCTTGCATTATGTTTCTCATAAGATGCTGTTTCAAGTGCCATGTCATGGCTTTTGCAGGAAGCATTTGTTTTCTTTTTAAAATTCCTTCCATACTGTTCCCACAGACGTTTATTGGCATACAGTTAAGTGTGTGTCTGTGGGCACTACTGTTTCTAGTGCTCTGCACATACTGGGTCATCACTTCCCTTTATCCCTGTTCTGTCGTCTTCCTGGCTGCCAGTTCCACAGGTGAGCTTAAGCATTAGCAGCAGGCACTGTCCTTAGGGGAGGTAGGGTTAAACCCATGTAATTTATTCAGTTATCACTCTGCTTACTAAACAAACCCCTAAAAACTGACCTGGGGCTAATGACATGTCCTATGTTACTGCCTAGTTAAGAGGAAAGCGGGATAATATTTCCATCTGGGATACATGTTAAGGAGGTGAGACAGAGGTGTGCAGCTGCTTAAGCACCTCTGGAATCCAGGATGCTTCATTAAGTGACTCAGTAGCAGACTTCAACGTTTCTTTGCCTTTTTTTTTTCCTGGTGAAATTGCTGTTGCAATTGTTACTGCTATGATCTTGTTTGGTGCTGCAACCTGACCTTATAAAAAGGGTTTCTAATATGTCACTCAAGTACTGTTTCTTGCTCCTGTTTTACTTTAATTTCAGAAATAATCATACTATCTGAATCCAGACAGCTGGTTATTTGTGGTGTGGTTTAATGGACAATTTGGGTGATTTGGATGTTCTGGTTAGTGCTGTGTGTTAGCAGAAGGTGCAGGTAGCTAGGAGATTTTCAGTGAAGTACAAGACAATGGAACAAGGATAAGAGCAGCAGGAATTTTAAAATTTCAGATTACTTTTATTCCATAATACAATAATATGATGGGAAAACAGAATCCAGGCAAAAATTCTGAAATGCCTTATTCGCTCTCTCAGGTGTGATGAAGCAGCCAGTTAGAAAATGCTGTTTTAAAGCATGCAAATACTTGAAGCAGGTCTCTGCATAGAGGGTGAGTGAACATAAAGTGTGAAGATGCCAAAGGAAGGGTTCAATTCACTGGGAAGTGGTCCTGGCTGTTTAATTATTGCCAGAACTTAGAAGGGAGAATGTCTTCCTTCTGCCTTCCTCTACTGCAGAATGTACACTAATGGAGGATTAGTGACCTCCAAACTGGAGAAAAGCCAAAGGAAGGAAATGTTTCCATCTTCAACTGTTCACTCACTCTGAAAACATAAATTTGCATCTACATGCTGTAGACAGAAGGATTTTATGAGTTCTCATATGTTGATGCAACTGCTGGGATTATTGTGGTCACTACTGGATCTCCTTGGCAAATAATATTTTGCTGGTGTTAACCCAGAAAATTAGCATTTTCTTCAGAAAATTGGAAGAGATCACTAAATGATCATTTTAGGATCCAAACCCCTATCATTTTCAGCAAATGACGCATGTCTTTCTACGTCGGTTTAAGGTTTGGCTTTAGCACTCAGTGGTGTTCATAATATTAAGTACTTCTGTTCCCATTTCAGTGAAAAAGCAAAACAGACACTTGTTCTTGGCAGTGTGGGACATGCCATGAAATCTGCTGGGTGCTTGGTGTTCCTAAACTCTTAGATATGATAAAATAGATGAGTACTGCAGTGAATGGCAGTAAAAATGCTCTCATCTGAGTCAATGGTGAGAAGATGGGTAATGTCAAACCAGCCTTTACACCCAAATCTACAGGACTGCAGTGAAGCAATTACCTGAACTCTAGCTCTGTGCTATCCTAACACCTGTGTGGTCATTACCCTACTCTTTGTTTTACGACCCTCCAGAAGCATCTTCAATGAGGGCATTCATGCTTTAGGGCTATGATTGCAAGCTGTGACCAAGTCAGTGGTTAACGATTAAGCAAAGTATTTTCAAATGTGATCATTGTCTTCTCCTGGCATGGTGTTTCCAGTACAGCCTGTGGTCACTGTGGTCATCCTACTCCTTTCCACCAGTTCAAATACTACTGAAATGGGCTGGCTCTTCCACCTTTGTGTATTGGCCTTTTAAGGGCTGTTTCAGCTTCTCAGGGTGCAGCCCCAGCCTCCCATACAGCCATGGCCAGTTGTTAGTCAAGGTGGGTGGGATGGGTATCTGGAGGCAGTGTGTGAGGGCTTGTTGGAGCAAGAGTGTGAGACCAGGCAGGCGAGCACTTGGGTATTAGCCTTCCGTGGTGTTTCTAAAAGGAAAACTCTGCTGTCAGCGGTGAACTTCGGGAACAGTTCGTTTCTCTGGCCTGGCAGTCATGAGTTGCAGAGGCTGGAGTGCCTCTTGGATACCTGGGCCCCACTTGAGATTTTGCATGTGCCTAGCCTCTATGCTTTGTTTGAAAAGCCAAAATGGAGACAGAAGCACTCCTCAGGAGACACAAACTTGGCCTATCAATGTTTTTAATTTTTGTCTTCTGATCTTAGTTCCCTGAAAGGAGCAGATACTTCTGATCTGTTTCTAGCCCCTCTTCCTTCACAGTCTCAACCCAGATGAGTCTCCAGCTCTCCAGCTCAGTGGGAAAGTCAGGCGGCTAGCTTTAACTGGTCTGCAAGAGCCTCACATCCTGCACGGTGCTGGCAGCTGGTGGCCTGCGGCTCAGAGGGCTCTCAGCCAGTCTGACTTCCTTTGCAGATTTGGTCTGTCCAAACATGCACAAAGTGGTGGCATTTTAAAATCAAGTATGTGATGGGAACAAGTGAATTGGTTCAGCAAGTTCCTGGTGAAGGACAAGGAGACTCTGCTGAGGCTTCCTTTTGCTTCTGGCAGGATAACTGAGAAATTTCCATTCAGCTGTATCAGGTTTTGGCAAACACAGCAGCTGCCACGCTGAGGCATTCTGGTCAGATAGATACATTTGTAATGAACTATTTGTGCTAAATAAAGTTATTAATTGTGATTAATGAAAAATCTGAGGCATGGTGGCACTTCATGGGTAGCAGGCTTCACTGCAGACAAAGGCAGAGCACATGCATGAAGGCAAATCACGTGCAATAGAGCATAACAGTGCAAAAGAGCTTAATAGCAGAAGACCTTAATCAAAAGAGCAAAGAGCAACTTGTTTACAATTTGGGGTAATATTTATGGTTTGCTCAAGGCTAGGATTTAGCCAATAGTCAGACTTGGTAAACACCTTTCGCCAATAGCAGAGCATGTAACTAGAATTATGCCTGAACTTGGAAGAAGCACAAGCATCCCATAAGGTGAGCATGTGATCTTGTTTACCCTAAAAAAGGCAGGTTGGGTTGTTTACCCCAGCTTGTTGACACCTAGCCTTTTGTTTACTCAGCTCTGGGCTGAGTACACACTCAGAAGAAAGCGGAACTGGGTGGGAAGGGGGAGGAGTTTTGGTTTTGGGGGGGTGAGCAAAACATGTACGGACAAGTTTTCGCAATATTTGGGACTAATTCTGGGCACATGCTCCCTTCACCACACTCTTACCCACCTCTCTTCCGGTTGTCCAAGATAATCCTGCTCTGTGAGTTGTGCTGGGTACTCTGGGATGTTTGAAGCTCTCCAGTAATGACTTTGTGTGGAAGTCCAGCAGTAAGTGGGGGGCCGTAGTGCCTTCAATGATTTGGTGTTCCTGCTGCAATTTTGTGAAAGCTTTAGCTTCAGAGACTGACTGCAGCTGGCTCCTGCATCTGTTGACTTGTGTTTGCAAAGATTCCTTAAAGCTTGTTATTATGGCAGAAAATATTTAATAGCTTGGGATACTGAGGTGATTTCACTATTGTAAAATGCTTTTATTTGTTTGCTACAAATCTGTAGGCATGTAGCTCCAATATAAACCCTCAAAGGCTAGGAAAATATAAATGCAAACCTCTTCCATATTCCATATTCTTTACTGGAAATATAAATGTTTTTATTTTTAATACCAGCTATGTAGAATTTCTCTCTCTCTTTTGTCTCAAACAGAGATCCATCCTGCAGTGAAGCCCAATGTAATCAGATCAACACCAAGCCTTCAAAGTCCAAATTCAAAACGACTGCTTGCACCTTCCAATCACTCTTCATTAAGTATTTTGGGAAAAAGAAACTATAGCCATCATAATGGCCTTGATGGCATGTGAAGAAATAGAAAAGAAATACTCTTCAAGTCTGAATTGCAAAACTTACTGTGGGCCTGACACTAAATAACGAGGGTACAGAGAAACAGAAATGTAAGATATATATCTCTCAGTGATTTTTAATGCAGTGAAAGGCAGTGCTTTTCCACTGAACATGGATCTCTTAATCTCACCTCTTACAAAAACTCCTTTTACCATTTTTCTTACTAATGTTAATATAAAAGGACAAGAAAATGATACATTTGGTGAAGGCAGGGATGCAACATGTTTTGCATTTTTATTTGAAGAAATATTTTGCAGAGGTTTGCGAAATTTTGTAATAACTCTATGCGAAATTCCATACTGGACCTGCTAGCTTACAGCCAGTCTCTTTGCTAACATCTGAATTGCAAACATGACATAGGCTGGAATCTCAACAGCGTGATATGCAATAGAGGGAAAATAGCTTTTGGCCCCTCGCATCCTCCTAGGACCGGTGTCAGAGTCCGTTAAAACAAGCAGTCCTAGAAATAAGGGCTGTCGGAAGGTAGACAGTCCTTAGGGAGGCGCTGACCCTGCGCTGATACCACTCACAGAGGAGAAAGCAAAAGGGGTGTTGCAGAGGTGCAGGAGCGCTTTTCCTGCACACTGGCGCCAGAGGAGATGCGTAATTAATCTTGGGGTGTTCAGCCGCTTCATTCCAGTGTGGTGCAAAAGGAGAGCATGTGTGAAGCTGTTCACCAAAAGGATGGACATTTATGGGTAAGGCTGACTTTTATCAAATAATTTTTACTTCTTATTCTGAAAAGTGTTTGTGTATTAGTGATTTGGTTTTATTTCTTTTTTTTTTAATCATTATGGAAATGAAAGATTTTCAACTGGAACTGTGAACAGTTTTACCTCATGTCCAGATATGAGGAGAATCCAGCAGAGTGTAATTTGTTTGCACTGTAAAGAAATGCCTCTGTTTCAAGAACTGTCTGTGTTTCTGAACTCTTTTTGTGAGATGGAACTTCTGTAAACCATTATCTTACTTGCTCTGAATTCCGTGAGGTTGCTGAGATTAGAAATCGGAAAGAAGTTGGCATCTCAAATAGACTGTTCAAGACACAGTCTGCACAAAAGAGATGACTGTCTGATTTCATGCTTCACAGAATAGGTTGAGGCAGGAATGAGAGCAACTTACCTTTTAGGCAAGCTAATAGAAATAGTGTTCCAAATAGAGGCAGTAAAACTTGATCTTCCCATTATCTTCCCATAATCACAGAATCATAGAATGCACTGGGTTGGAAGGGACCTCTCTAGAAGTCATCTAGCCCAACCTCCCTGCAGTAAGCAGGGACATCCCTAACTAGATGGTCATGGTTTTCTGTCATTGCCAATGCTATTTGTCTCTTGCAGTAAAAGTACCTATTGTACATTTCATAATGCCTAGATAGGAATCACCACATACTTCAACACAAAGTGGTTATTAGCCATACATAGAAGAGAGGATCACTTGGGCATATGCACAGTGTACAACCAGCCATTATGCAGTAGGCAAATAACATGCATGGCACCACGAGCTGTGCAGGGGACTGAGATGACAACCCTGTGACTTGTACTTGGAAGAAAAGTTGATAATATTAATAGGCACAACAGTCTGAATTTCCACTGCAGTCTTTGAGCACGAAGTTCTAAAGGAATTGTCTGGTAGTTGTGCCATAAGAATGTGAACAAAGGCTGCTTCTCCCTCCACCAATGCTGACCTTTAGACTGGATTCTGCATTTGAGCTTTGAGTGATGAATGAGTCGCACCTAGAAGTAAAGAGGATGTTACATTTCCACTGCAGAGAAGGCTGTAGCAATAAGTTGAAGATAAACATCATTATTGTGATCATGTCCCCATAAGGAGGCGTGTTTGGACGTCTAAAGACATGGGTTTTTTACTTATGTTCTTTTCAAAGTAAAGAGTGTGTAAAGCCAGCCATTAGCCACGCTGATTAGTTTCTATCAAGCAGATAGCTAACTGTGTGAAGGCAACTTGCACAAAACATCTAATTTTAAAAATCAGTATTGAGACCTCCAAGTCTTTGCTTCAGGAGATAACAATTTCTGCTTCTCTGTTTCTGAGCACATCTGTGTTACTGGAAGGCATGTACCATTAATGACTGAAAGATGTGCTTGGTTAACAGAAAAATTACTATTCTACTATTAAAAAATTGTGAGTTTAGTTCTTAACCTCCATGCTGTCTTTAATTAAAAGCCTGCAAATTGTAAATAAAATGCAAAGAAAAAGCAACAAAGCAGTAGCAATGATACTCTACAGCACAGGTCCTCTTTTCATTTTGGCTTAAACACAATTCCTTTTACCATCTAAATCTGTCTTCAGTTATTACTAGATATAATGTACATTTTTTCCTTTTTTTTTTTTCTTTCCGGAATTTGTCTAAATTCTCTTCAGTAGACAGAAAAAACTCTGTGAGCAGATCAACTTGGGGAGTGTGGGTTTCCGTGTAATTGCACTGACCATGCTGTACTATTCGTGCAATGTGTTTTTGTGTTACTATAAATACACTAAAAAGCTTTTTGCTTTCAAAATACTGTTGATTGTTGCAGAGAGTTTGTCTTTAATGCATGCTTTGATTGCAAACAAAAGGAGCACAGTGCCTATCTTGCTGTTTTCATGATCTCAACACCATGGACATAGAAATGTTCAGGTTTGCTTTTTTTTTCCAAGAGTATTAAAAATCGGTGGTAAAGAAACCGTATAAATGTGTTTAATTCAGACGTGAAGTTATTTCCATCAGTCGAGCAAACGTCACTTGGACACTTGCAAGTACACGTATTTAGATTGGTATGTTTAAAGCCAGTCTCACTGCCAAGGTGGATTGGGTGCCATATTTTGACAGAGATTGTTATTAACAAAATAATAATTATTGTCTCAGAGCCAATCAATAATATGGCACTTCTTGAGGCCTGTATGGAGGAGTACAAGAAGATTATGAGTAACATTATTAATATTTGGTTTAATGCTTTTAAGTGTAATAAAGAAGAATGTGATTAGCATTTCTTATATGTCTTATGTTGGCTCGAGTCTTGATTTTCTCTGAGGCAGCACAAGTTTCCTTTTCTGTTTTCCATGGATGCACCTCCAGCTAGAGTCTGGTGCAACTGGTGAGGGAGTCTGTCATTTCTGAATACTATTGCTCAATCTTTACTGAGAATGAAGGGGAAGCTCATTTGTATCTTATCAATGGTGGGTTTCTACCTTGATATCTTGCTGTTAACTGATATGAATGTCAGTCACTGGTGGCTGAGAGATAGACTCATAGAATGGTTTGGGTTGGAAGGGACGCCCAAAGGTCATCTAGTACAGCCCCCTGCAGTGAGCAGGGACATCCACCATTAGGTCAGGTTGCCTAGACCCCTGTTAAGCCTGTCCTTGAATATCTCCAAGGACGGGGCCTCAACTACCCCCTGGGCAACATGTTGCAGTGTTCCACTACCCTCATGGTGAACAACTTCCTCCTAATGTTCCACCTAAATCTGCTCTTCTCTAATTTAAAACCATTGCCCCTCCTCCTATCACTGCAGGCCTTTGTAAACAGTCCCTCTCTGGCCTTCTTGTAGGCACCCTTCACGTGGTGGAAGGCTGCTGTCAGGTCTCTCCAGAGTCTTCTATTCTCCATGCTGAACACATCCTGCTCCCTCAGCCTGTCCTCATAGGAGAGGTGTTTGTTCCCCTCGTCATTTTCACGGCCCTCCTCTGGACCCGCTCCATCAGGTCCATGCCCTTCTTTTGTTGACGGCACCAGAGCTGGATGCAGTAAGGTGCAGGTGAGGTGTTACCAGAGCAAGGTGGCAGAATTGCCTCAGTCTGATGGCAACACTTCTTTTGATGCAGCCTGTGATGCATGGACTCAGATGGAGGCGTTGTACTGTGGTGGCAGGCTAGGAGCATGAAATGCATACCGGAAAACATCTGGCATGCCATTACTGGTTTTTTTTTTTTTTGTTAGGTTTTCCCCTTACATATTCATAAACTCGAAACCAGCCTAAATTGTTATGACCTTAATTCTATGTAGCAGTGATTTCCAACTGAAACAGAAGAAATTGTATCTCTCTGTTCACTAGTGTAACACATACTTCTCCTAATTCAAATAACATCAAAGCTTAGCAAGAGCAAGCTGTGTGGGATTGCTGAGAGAGGAAAAGGCACTTCATGATGAGCTGTCCGTTTCTGCTGCTGGATTGGTATTTCTTTTACATAGAGGCAATGTACAGGCATCAAATTGCCTTAGCACTGGCTTTTGTAATTGGCAGAATAAATCAGCTTTTAAAACATCAAGCAGTAAGAACAACACTTAAGTTCACATTTAAAACACAATGCAGATAACCAGAACCCAGTTCCTGGAGTCACTACTTTCCCCTAGTATTACTTTAAAGAATTACAATTGCAGAGAGAGACTCCTCTGTGTTGGATAGGTAACAGGATTAGCACTGTATTGCCTCATGGCTTACATGTTGTGGATTTGAGATCTGGAGTTCATACTTAAAGGCCTGCTGTCTATGATTGCTGTCATCTGGGGTCATTAATTTTTGTAAGCTATCATTGCAGAGCAGTAGTTCTTAACAATTGTTGTGCATAATGCAACAGGAAATGCACCTTCAGAAAGTGCTCAGGCACTGTAACTGGAAAGATCCTGCACCTGGGGAAAAATGCTTTTGATAATTTTGTATGGTTTTGTGCTTTTTTCTTGTCTGTGTATTGTCTCTCCATGGTTTCAGATTTCTCTCTTAGGAGACTAAGAGTCTTCCTCAGATTAGGTCAAACTCATTCTTACTATGTTTATAAGATATCTGTATCTATATATTTTAATAATACTTTTGACATAACATTTAATCTCATTTGTTCCATTACTACAAAATGGTAGAAAATAACCCAAAATTGTTAGGTTGCTTCAAATAATTGTAACCTAAGCCTATTTCATAAGGTGATCCATCCTCATTACAAAAGGTCCTTATATACACCATGGTTAGCCTGAAGGAGCTACTAGGATTAAATACCTTTGCTGTTGCCTGTCCACCTTCATTTTCTACATGTCAAAATACATGGCATATTTGTTCCCTAGTGTTTAGAATGAGGGCACCTGTCATTCACTAGTCTTGCTGATGAGCCCATCAATATAAAAGAGAAAGATGAATATCAGATAGCCACGTTGCTTATCTGTAGAACTCAAGAATAGCACATATAATCATATCTCATGAGCAGCTGGAAAAGGACTGGAGTGTTATTAAGGATTTCTATCCTGTCTTGAAGTCTGAAGGGAAAAAAATTATATGTTGCTGGGTAATAATGTGTAAGGTTGAAATTATTCTGCATCTGGCACCATCCCTTAGGAGTGGAATTTTCTGATTTAGTCTTAAATGACTTTACAGTGGGAAATTTTCTAGTCTATTAAGGCCCATAAACAAGGAGAAACAGTTGGTCAGTATGATTGAAAAAGCACCTTCTAATGTGAGGAGATTAATTTTACAGCTTTCTATTTGAGTTCAAATAAATATGTTGTAGAACAAGCATGTGAGCACCTTAGGCAGTTTCTGCCATTGGTGCATCAATTTGTCTCCAATAATGAAAGTCTAAATATCTTCTCAGTTCTGTGAAATGCTGCGCTCCTGCAGTTGCATTTACTGTCATTTACTTGATCCACATCACCAGAACCCCTTGTTAGTAATGTTGTCTGATCATCCTGTTTCAAGTGGAATAATCCATGTGACTAGCACATCATTGGTAGTAAGGGGAGAATCTTTCTGCATCCTGGGATTTCCATTCTAGCAAAAAATGCAAGTACAGGTTATTGCCTGGCACGAAAAAATTTGTAATAAGAGCTCATTTATAAACCAGGTGTCCACTGGTGCCAGTTTCACTGAAATCTGAGCCCAAAGGTGTTCTAAAACTTGATAGATAAAACTGAAAATGCCAAGTTTTGATTTCTGTTCCGCTGAGCACTGAGATATTTGTGGGTTTTAAATAAGCTCTGTTGCCCTCAAGCTGTGTTGGAGGCTGGACTGATGTGCAGACCTTCTGCAAAACATGCCTTTCTGAACACCTCATGCCCTTTTAATTGGAAGCAAGAGCTTTCTTCCTTAGTTGCCTTAATTAAAAGCAGATTTGGCTAGTGTGTGTTCAAGCACAACCGATCAGAATCCTGCTAAATCAGAGTGTAATTATTTTCTGGAAGAAATCAGTGGCTCTTCAGTTCTAAATGTAATGTTTAGGTATCAGAGTATGTAAGAATTTAAATTGTGTGACAGTGGCACCTTAATCAGTAATCTCTGGTAGATCCTAACATCTTTTGCCTATGTGTAGATATTAACCATTTCTTTCCCTAGCCTTTTATTTATGGATAAACTCAGGTGTCGATATTTCAGTACCTAAAGGAATAGAAGTGTATAAAAAGAAGAAAGTTTTTATTGTGTGCTACCCTGCAAATGTAACAGGGCTTGCTTTACTTCTTTACTACATTTTACTAGTAGGTTATCATATAGCTATGGACATTGCACTAAGAGTGGCTGTCAACTCTTCTTCAAAGATGTTCAGCAGCCTTCAGGCACATTTGCCTGTTCCTTGGTTCCCAGTAGGGAGATTTCTGTCTTTCACTTGGTTGTCCATGTTGCTGAGAGACTGACTGAGTATTTTGGGACAATCGTGGCAAATTATGGATTTTTGTTTGTTCATGTGATTCTTTTGGGGGTGACTGGAAGTGCTATGTAATGTATCCTCTCTATATTTCAAGAGAGAAGCAGCCCTGTGCTTTTCATTTAACCTGATAATTCTGCTTGAGTATTCCTCAGGGAATGCAGTTGTGCTCTTGGAGATAGGGTTGGTTTGTGTAGGTTTTGGTTTTGGTTTGGTTTGGTTTCTGACTAGTTGGGCTTATAAATACCATGAGTTGTTGTGTTGAGTTATTCAGATGGTTATCCCTCTCTGAATGCAGTCTATGGGTTTTCTCAGGAACATTCAGGTCCTGAAATGTTATTTCACTGGGATGTCAAAATAGTAGATAAACTTTACTGTGAAGATAAAAACGGAATAGATAATAACATTCTTCAGTCAACTTTGAATTTTCTCTTGCTTTGAAGGAGTGTCAAATATATGAAGATATCAGGAAACAGTATTTCTCTTTCAATACTGCCAGTTTAAAACTTGCCTGAAGGACTAGTGACCTAAGTGTGGTTTTATCTATGATAGTTTTTGTGCAAAAAGAGGGAGAGGAAAAGAGGGCTGGGAGTGGAGCTCACCACTAAAATACTGGTAGCTTTAGATAGGGTTTCACATTACAGAAACTTTGTCAATGGAAAGTTATTGATACCTGTATTATAGATTATTTTTTAATAAGATTTGATTAAGAATGAGGACTTGTACAAATGTAAATGTAAACTAGATAGAGGAATTACTGGGAAATACTGGATTGAAGGTTCCCAAATGTTTGATATTTGGAATGCTTTGTCTTCGCTTCTGTCAGTGACAGAACCTTCAGACTGGCTAACTCCTCAAAATGACAGAAAAATACCAGCTTGAGAATGTGATTACTGTTTGGTTTTTTCAGAAAGATGACCAGATGTTCTTTCTCATGTCCTTCTAATCTCTTTAATCTCAATAACAACTCTACCAGAGAATTCTTTGTGTAAAGTCATGCCAATTGGGACACCCATAGGAAATGCCATGTGGAACTGGAGCAAGAAGAACGAACCCATTGTGACCACTGTACATTTATCTCGTTTGCAGACTTGAGACTATCCTGGTTCACTTCCTGCAGAATTGTGTATATTTTACCCAGAAGTGCATGTAGTGTTCCTGTATGTCTCTTCCTTAAGAGCTCTGTGCACTATAGCGTATACAATGTTTTACCCAAAATTTTGAGCAAGTCTGTGAGATATTTGGTAGCTGAAGAGCAGCATCTTAGCCATCAGGGTGACTATCATAGAATAGAACTTTGTGGATGAAGACAATACTCCAGTATGCTGTGGTTCTTTTATTTTTCTTCCTTGTTCCCTTTTTTTTTTTTTTTCCAGAACCTTCCAGCCATACAACAAGAACAATAATGGTAAGTACAATGGAGAGTATAGGTACCAATCTATCTATAGAAGTGATTTTTCATTGGAAAACAAAGTGGATATAGTCGTATCCTAAGCCATTGACATGTTTTGAATGTAGTCCAGTATTGCTGTAGAGATAAAATGAGTGTCTGCCAGTGGGTTTAATGGGAAATCTTGGAAAAAAATGGGAGGTGCAAGTAGCAGTGCTGTAGGTCTGAATAGGTGAAAAATCCAGTTACATTTCCTTGTGGTTTGTATTTAACTGATTTTTTTATCATGTCACGTTAGTGTTGACAAGTTCTCTTGCATTCTCTGCATGTCACACGTGTCAGAGCACTTCTAAAGTTTGTGTGTTGAGTAACTGCTTGCATCACGTTCCCCTCAGGCTGGTTTCTGACTTTACTTTGATTGTGATAGTTTTGGTTCCAGAAACAGAGGAACATTTGAACAGGCAGATCCCTCTTGGAAAAGAAGAACAGGAAAAAAAAAGGTTAAAGTTTTATGCATTAAAATGTGGATTTAGTGTCTACATTGGCCTTTTATAGGGTATGAAATGGAAAGTCTCTTTCCATTTCAGATTCCTAAAGAAAGCAGGTGAGGACTGAAGAAAATACACATAAAGAAAACCTTTGTCTAACTGCGAATGATTGTGCTAGATATAGTGCCTTGGATGCTTCGGTGTGAAAAACCTTTTGTCTTACCAAGGTAAAAGATTTGAACTCCTAAGTTGCATTTATAAGTGATGAAATAAAATAAGTAAGGAATTAAGTGCAGTTTTCCTGAGAACATTACAAGAATTCTTCTGTATTTAAATATGATGATTTTTGTTTCAAATTCTTGTTCATAAAAATGATAAAACAGAATTTTTTAGAGGGTCTGTGTGAGGGCAAGAAGAGGGAGGAGGTATTTGTCTATGCTTTAACTGTAAAATAAATATCTTCTTATTATGTGGATAGATGCCTAGATTAATCTTTTATTATTACTTTACTGGCTTATATAAATGAACACTTCAAAATGCTGCTGTTGTAGTCATGGTTTATTCAAGGGTTATGGAGCTTTTTGTGTAGCTTGCTTGAGATACAGAGGCTGTAAAAATTGTAGTGTTCTAGCCCAGACACTTAGAAAAGTCATCTGCTGTCTGTTGGTTTGGGGTTTTTACCCCTCTGCACAGAGAGTCGTTACGTCCTTTCTAGACACTTTGTGAAAGGCTCGATAGCAAATCAAAATCATACTGCGGTGTTGATGGATTGGTTAACCTTGTACAGGAGCTCCTGTTTGAAAATGATTTTTGAACAGCCTTCAAGTTTCTTAAAATGAGATTCTGTACCCAAAACAAACGTGCCTGCATGCTAGTATTGACATTTGCAGATACACACCGTGTGGAAACTGGTTGGTAATCTTTGCATTCATCTCAAATCTCTGTGAATAACTAAAATAAACCAGCTCCAAACTTTGATGCTTATTAGAGGTATCATGCTAATGCCCTTGCAAATAAGAACCCATCAGGTGTGGCAAAACAGAATCAATACTTGATTTAAATGTAATTCTACACTTGTTTTACATCATATCCTGTATAGTTAGATCAATGCAAAATGTATTCAACCACTTGAATATTACAAATCATCTGATTATGCATGATTTCATCTAGTGATTTTCTTCCCCATCTAGTAAGCTTTAAAAATACTAATTTAGGTCAATGGGAATTTTGTCCTTTTTGAAAGGATGAGGGAAAACATGAGAGATCAGTTTGCAGCATGGAGACCTCCTGTTTGGCAGGTGAAACTCTTCCCAGAAATAACTCTGCTGACTTAAATGTTTGTGTTCTTTGTTGGATGTAACATTGCCTGAACCAGAGCTCCCATAGCCTTGTAAGGTTTTACTTTCAAGTGCATTCTGAGGTAGCTTTTCTCATGACATCTTCTGGGCTCGGACCATTTTTGTCCTACAGATACAAGAGATCCCTCAGCACAGAGGAGGATTTGTCCAACATGCAGTTAGCAAAGTTTCAGCAAAGCTCCCACTGCTCAGGCGCTGTTCTGTGACCTGCCACTGGTTTATGGACTCTTAATAGGAGTAGTTTTGTTGCAGAAGCACTGCACAGCTTGTTAGAGATGCACACAAAGTCAAAATGCCAGCTGCTAATTGCACATGGCAGTGTTAGCATGAAACTACTGGGGCTCTCTGCATGCAGAGCTTTTGAATGAATAGGGCATCTGTGATAATACAGATTCTGTTTCATAACCTTTTTAGCCTAGCTGTGTGCTAGGGGGAGAAGTTTGAAGTCATAATAATTAAAAAGAATTAAAAGGCATTTAACAAGCACTTTTTCTGAAAGTTCATATTGCTCTTGGTGTTGATATTAGTGTGACCCTGGCATTGAAGGCTCTTTGTTATACACAGTGGTAAATATTTATTTTTTTGAGAGGAACTAATGAACTGATTTCTTACTCAAGAACATAAATTGTTTTGATTACCTAGAAATTAAAGATAATGTGGTCCCTAGCACAGTCTGGAGAACAGTGATCTTATTTTATCTTACCCTTAAGTAAAATTAGTGTCTTCAAATAGCTTGAAAGGACCAGAGAAGATAAATAAAAGAGAAAATTCTAACCAATATGATGCAACAGCAATGAGATTATATTGCAGGCCTGGCACTCTTTTTATCTCTTGCTTTGCATAAGAGTCTAGTAAAAGCAGACAAAGCAGAAGTTCAGAACTAATAAGAACATCTGTCTCTGCCAGCAAGAAAAAGGTACTATGAAAAATCATATACTTTTGTCATCAGGCTTAATTGTTATTCAGAGTTTATGCCATGGGAAATACACATTGTGTACACTTTTTGCCTGTGTGTTGTCTTGAGTAAAGGAAGCATTCAGTGGTGTATTAGAAAGGAGCCTGGGAAAAGGCATGAACAATCATATTTGATAATTGAAATTCTGCCTGGGGAAATTGCCTTTTTAGCACTTGAGTGTTGCTCAGTAAGTTATGATCCTGGCAATTACCAGATAAAAATAATTAGTATGAAATCTGATATATGGCAGTGTTTCCCATGCACGAATTCTTACTCACTTTTTGAGCACTCTCAACTCTGTACACCAAGAGATCAGAAATTAAAAACCTCTACATATTCCTGTTTTCATTCAAGCTGCCTGCTTTATACTGCATTGATTACAAACAGCAGCTGAATTGCTTTCAGTAGCATGTCCTTTTGTGCTTCATCCTCACCAATGCCAACACAACAACAAATGCAGAAACCAAACTGCAGTCTAGGTAGTGAATAAAAAAAAAAAAAAAAGATAAAAAATAGGAAAATATTTAGAGGGATTACAAAGATAGATTTGGAGCCCTGTGTGCAGCATCAACTAAATTCATCATGAACCAGGTGTGTCTCTAAGACAAAGGAAAGTACTTTTGTTTTAAGAAAGAGTTCGATGTGACTCACTGAAACTTGATATCTTGTTGCTCTTGTGTTGTTTGGTTTGATACATCAGATATAGGCAACTGGAGGGAGCAAATGGTGTGGGTCTGGGTGTGCTGAACATTGTGACATAATGTGAATATAAATCATTGAGTAGAAATGCACAAATTTTGCAGAAGAAATGAGCCCCTTAGTTATTATTTTTTGACTATTACATTTTTCTGACAGGATTTATGTTTTGCATTCTGTTCTGCTAGTCTCTGTGGATGCTACCAGTCCCCTCTTCCTCAGTGAATTGGTCCCCTAATTAGAGGGTGCTTCCATGAATATGCAGCATCGTGTGCATTTTAGGAACATTGCAAAAGTGCTGCTGGTAATGTGGAGTACTGGTATCATTTGACAAAGGAGATGGTACTTCATTTGAAGAGAACATGACGTTGAATCCACATGAGAGAAAGTCATCAAACTTTCATCTTTGTGTAATGTCTTCTGTCATATGTGCTTTAGTCAAATAGTGTTATTAGTCCTGTTTATTATGTGAGAAACAAGATTGGAATTTCCAAGATTAATATGTTTGTAATGGAATGTTCTTCCAAAATGTTACCTATAGATGATACCAGCAACATCATTTCTGCTCTTTCCTTTTTATCAGAAGGCAGCTTCTATCCTTAGATCTGAGTGTTTACTTTCATTGCACAGAATCACAGCATCACAGACTATTAGGGTTGGAAGGGACCTCCAGAGATGATGCATCAAGTCCAAGCCCCTTGCCAAAGCAGGATCACATAGGGTGGTCTGCCCAGGAATGCATCCAAGCAGGTTTTGAACATGTCCAGAGGAGACTCCACAATCTCACTGGACAGCCTCTTCCAGTGCTCTGTCACCCTCACTGTAAGGAAGTTTCTCCTCATGTTGAAGTGAAATCTTCCATGGTCAAGTTTGTACCCATTGTTCCTTGTCCTATTGTGCACCACCAAAAAGAGATTGACCCCATCCACTTGACATCCACCTGACATCCACCCTTCAGATATTTATAGATATTGATGAGATTCCCTCTCAGTCTTCTCTTCTCAAGAATAAACAGCCCCAGGTCTCTCAGTGTCCCTTCATAGGGGAGATGCTCAAGTCTCCTAATCATCCTTGTGGCTCTCTGGTGGGTTCTCTGTAGCAGGTATCTGCCTCTCTTGAATTGGGGACCTCAAAACTGGACACAGGATTCCAGGTGTGGTCTCACTAGGGCAGAGCAGAGGGGAGAAGAACCTCCCTAGACTTACTGGACACACTTTTCTTGATGCGCCCCAGGATACCATTGGCTTTCTTTGACACAAGGGCACATTGCTATCCCATGGAGAACTTGCCAGGACTCCAAGGTCTTTGTCCATGGGGCTGCTTTCCAGCAGGGCAGCCCCTAGCCTGTACTGGCGCCTGTTGTTATTCTTTCCCAGATGCTGGACCCTGCACTTGTCCTGATTGAACTTCATGAGGTTCGCTTCACCCAGCTCTCCAGCCTGTCCAGATCTCATTGGATGGCAGCACAGCCTGACGGGGCACCACCCAGCACCCCGCCCCAAAGTTCAGTATCATCAGTGAACATGCTGAGGGTACTCTCAATGCCCTCATCCAGGTCATTGGTAAAGATATTGAACAAAACTGGACCCAGTACTGATCCCTGGGGAGCACTACTGGCTACAGAACTCCAAGATGATTCTGTGCCACTGATGACAACCCTCTGAACTCTGTTGTTGAGCCAGTTTGCAATCCACCTCACAGACCAACTGTCTGTGCCACATTTCCTGAGCTTTTCTACGAGGATGTTACAGGAAAGAGTATCAAAAGCCTTACTGAAGTCAAGGTATATGACATCCACTGCTCTTCCTTCATCTACCCATTTGGTCATGGTTTCATCTCCCCTTGGTAAATCCATCTTGGCTACTCCTGATAACCTTCTTGTTTTCCATGTGGTTAGAGATGACCTGCAGAATGAGCTGCCCCATCATCTTTCCTGGGATGGAGGTGAGGCTGACTGGTCTGTAGTTTTCTGGGTCCTCCTCCTTGCCTTTTTTGAACACTGGAGTGACTGGAGGTCCAGCATTGTGCTCCTCCTTGTTGGTTCTTCAACTAACTGCAGGAGGCAGTTGTCATCAGTGCACTGCGGGAACCTTTTGGACTGTTATGCTTGGCTCTGTGACCATTCCAACTAACGTCTGAATGACTGAAATCATCCATGAGCACCAGGGCACTTGATCTTGAAGGCTACTTCCAGCTGCCAGTAGAAAGCCTTATCAACAGCTTCTTCCTGGTTTGGTGGTCTGTAGTAAATGCCCACAACTGTATCACTCATGTCCCTTGATACTTACCCATAAGCTTTCAACACTTTCATCATTTCCTCCTGGGTTAAGTTTAATGCATTCTTGCTGCTTACTAACATAGAGAGCAACTCCACCACCTCACCGTGTCAGTCTGTCCTTCCTGAAAATCCCATAGTCATCCATTACCACATTGCAGCTGTGTGAGCATCCCACCATGTCTCTGTAATTGCAGTGAGATCATAGACCTGTGACTGCACCCAGATTTCTAATTCATCTTGCTTATTTCCCATGCTTCTTGTGTTGGTATACAGACCCTTCAGGAGAGGAGCATCTGTTACTGTTGTGGGTATAATATAATCCACCATCCCCTACAGCCTCTGGGATAGCAGTGGAGCTGGTGCCTATCAACCAGCCCTGCTAATTCTTGTCCCAGAGCAAACATTTCCTATCGATAAGTTACTCACCTGCTCATAGTGGACACAGGTGGTAGTTCCTGCAGTGTCCCATGAGAAGCGAGAGTCTGGCACTTCTTACATCCAGGAGCCCGGACACCTGCATGTTTCTGTCAGACCTCTGTCTGGATTGACACAGTTCTTTTGGAAGGAGCTTTAGGCTGAGTTGCAACCATTGCTGCTCCTGCTTGTGTGGCACACACAGAGAAAAATTCAGCAGCAAACCCGCATGGCTCAGCACCTTCCTGTGCTGACTTTCTTGGGCATGAAAAACACCCGCTAGAGCTGGGTCTGTGCCCATGCTTCACTTGGCTCTCATGTGAGAGAAGCTGGCTCAGGGGAGGAGGGACGTGCAGCACTGCACACTGTGCCAGTTCTGCCTGAGTGACAAGAGCAAAACCTGAGGCTGAGATGCGGATGCACAATTATTCCAGTTAAATATTTAGTGGGAAAATAACGCCTCTGTGTGTTTATCTTAGCTGTGTCAAAAGAAACGTGGACATGCTGCAGCCAGCTTTTGCATAGGACTGGTGAGCAAACGTAAGAACTGTGGCACTAGCATGGTGATATAAACCTTTGTTATCCTGATTCCACTTAGTTTAGCAGCAGGACCAAACCATTTGTCTTATTCAGTTACTTCTGTTTAAGAAGAAAGACAGGCAGAAACGTGGGAAATGTGGAAGTTTTAGAAATAGATTAATACTATGCTTGGGGGAAATTGGTTGGGATGCTCAGATTTTGTTTAGAATTCTTTCCTAAAGTGACTGTTTGTGTTGTGGAACTGCTTACTGGCATTGATTCATAACTCATTTTCTCTTTGTATAAAATAGCAATATATTGCCTTTTGGTTTTAAAGAGCTTTAAGACCCGTGGATAAAACATGTCAGTGCTCCCAGGGTGTTATGTGACCTCCAGGTACTGATCGAGGAAGACTAGCTGTTTTTTCTGAAGAGTGCTGTGTGTAGGCTGCCCTTCACCTCAGAACTAGTTGATAGAATTGTGCATATTCTCAGGCAAATATCTTTCCTGTTTGTTATGATTTCAGTGTGCCGCTCCCCGTGTGCATATGACTAATGGTAAGGCCTTGCTAACCAGTGCAAGTGCCATTAAGCCAAGCACCATTCCAGTGGTCAAGAGACAGATGCAAAACTGACTTGATGCTTCAGGTGATGGTTTCTTTGTAGCTACAGAAGAGACCAGGTAAGAGAGAGGAAATCTAGCTCATGAACAAGGCTTCTCTGTAGATATGATACTATGATATGTTATTGATCCACTATTTGAGTAACAGTTCTTGGCATTATTGTTGGAGGTTGGTTACAATGAAGGACACTGTTACATCAAGGCATATGCCCATTTCACATCTCTTTCATACTCATACTAGTAGTATTTCACTAATGAGATGTTGTTAAGGCTACTTGTCTGGGGAAAAGATGAGAACTTTTAAATTGCTACTAACTGTAGTTCCTGTGCAATAGAGCTTAAGGTGCCTCTGATCATTCAACAAAGTGTAAATGCATCCATATTATAGGTTATACTTAAAAAATATATAGCACACAATAGAGACATTGTTAAGGAGTATAGTTTTAATTGGTAAACAATATGGCACATATTAATAAAAATATTAATAACCTTATATTTAATATGAAAAATTGCCAAGACTTATTAAATAGGTTCAATGTAAAGTTAGAATCTGTATGGGGTGTGCAGTGCTCAGGCTGCTGTAACAATTCTTACAATTGTATGCACAGCGGTAGGAAATAACAGAAAGAGATTCGGTCCCCAGGAGTGAAATGTGCTGAACCACACGGGGGAGACCAGACAAGAACCGTTAAGCCAAAGAGGCAATTAATTAATTACTCACAGTTGGTTCCACCCAAGTGGGAAGTGCTGCTGCTGTGTATAGCTGTTGAGGCTTTGGGGCTCTCTCATGCACCAGGCACGGCAGGCTGCCAGCAGGAATGCCACATGGTCTTGGGGCTGGTCTGGCTTCAGCGGATGGTGGGCTGGTTATGAGGCTTCTCACAACAAGCACTTGCTTTGTCCTGGGGAAACTGAGGCATGGCAAAATTGTAGTTGCAAAGGGAAGCAGGCTTGGCTCCAGCTCCAAGGCTTGTGGCTTCTCTCATAGTGTATGGGCTCATAGCTTTATCCCAGGCTCTGGACTGGGCACTTGGGGTGATGCAACTGGAGGCAACTTCAAGCCAGACAGGTTCAAGCAAGGCAGGGCTTAAGCAAGGCAAGGAGAGTAGAATCAGCCTGTATATAAATCTTGCCCAAGATCCAATTGGGCCAATAGGGCAACTGAAACCAGCACATAGTTACCCAATGGGAAGGGGTTTTACCAGGCTGTGGCCATAAAAGGCAGACACATAGGCCTAGTCAGGCAGGAGCAGTGCCAGTACATGTGCCCTTACCCCAGAAGGAGAGTTGTTTACCAGGCACTCATGGTCCTGTCCCCTTTGTTCCTTTTCCTGCGTTGCTCTGACTTTCTGCAGGAAGGAGACCGTGTCTAGACACATGAGGGGCTGTCTTGGTTTGTGCTGGGGCTGTTTGGCCCTACCATGACAGAAATACACAACACAACATCTTTTCCAAGCTAAAAAAATTACTTCATTTAGAAGCAACTAAGATGATCATCTTTTTCAGTCATTCATTTACACATTAATTGGTAAAATTTAGTGAGCTTTTGGTTTTGCTGGTAGAGCTTGACATCACAGCAGAGACACTAGTTCTCTCAAGGTTCTTCTGTTCTTTTCTTCCTCTGTTAAGATCTGGACATTCCATGATTTATTTCAAACTAAGGCAAGAAGTTGCAGTCTATTTTTGTAAGGTTGTAACGAAGAAAAATTTGTGGATTTTATCCCATTTATGGCAGATTCAGCTGAGGAAGTTGAAATAGCAGAACATGACAATTTGGTGGTTATTTCAAGATCAATTAAATATGGCACTTCATTTTTCCTTTGTATGAGGAATGCAACAATTCAGAGAGAGTGGTAGGAGGAGGATGAGCTCTAAGGCATCTGCCATCTAGCCCAGATTGATAGCATTCACTATTTTGAGAGTTGTTTGATTCAAAGAGCTTAGTAGTATCAGACAATCCCTAGTAGTGGTACCCTGAAAGTTTACCCTGGTAACCTTTCAAAGTTTTAGGAGTTGTCAAATCTTTTTTTGGAATTATTGTAGAGGAGTGCCTGTCAAAGGATAACATGAGGTGAGTCCTACACTGCAGTGTTTGACTCTCCCCATTGGTCTGAGAGGTAGCCCAGACAATGGGCCTAGCCTAGGTGACTGAAGTATGGTGAGATGAGTCCTGCCTTTGCAAATCACTCATCCGTGGTTACTCTGCCTGTTCCCATCCTAGGAAATCATGCTTTCCACTCCCATGGTTGCAGATACCATACCTGGGCCAGACAGCAAGCCTGACCTGGAACTGTCTACCCCTCTGCACCCATGGTTATGAGTAAACAAGGGACTAAGTCCTCAGGATTCTCCATCTGTTGCTGTTCTCCAAATCACTACAAGTTTAGAAGACTAACATTTGAAATCTCCTGGTGTGGGGAACATAGGGCAGTTGCACCTCAATGAGGCAGAACTGAAAACGTTGTGCTGCATCACTCTGGCCAGTGGTGCAGAAGCACAGCAAAGAATGCTCAGAGGCTGGCATGGATTGAGCCCCTAAGTACAACCATTCCCAGTCTGACAAAAGCTAACCGTGTAGGTTCAATGCCAGTACATGTACACTTGCCTTCCTTCGGTGATAGCAATGCACAAGCAGTATTAATGCCTCTCTCACGTTAATCTTCAACTATAACTAATGAGAAACTGCTACTTTTTATCCTTTCAAACTCCATTTCACATGATTTCTGTTCCTTCTGTCACAGGGCTTTTCCTTTATCTTCCCCTGTCCCATCACATCCACACTGATTCCATCTCTACCTCAGGCATGCTTTCTCCTTTCTAAATCTCTCCTCTGATCCTTTGATTCCCTCTGTCTTTACTCCAAGATTATCTAGAAAAAATGGTGTAGCTTATTCTCTCGATTCTCACATGCTCCAGCCTTTACATCTTGAAGTGGAAAGCACTGCCTGGCTCCTGCTAAGAGTGCACTGATCCCCAGGATGACATTAAATGCTCTTTGGGAGAGGAAGGAGAAAGAGGGAATAGACACTAGTCCCTTGCAGCCAGCCTGCCTGTGACAGACTGGAGTGCAGTATAATTACCATGTGGGGATATTTGGGGAGGAGATGTTTGCAAAAAAGCATCACACAGTTTCTCCAGTTCTGCCAGAGCATGGAAAAAAGAATTAGAAAACCTTAATTGCCAGTGTGCAGCCATTAGGCATTTGCAGCTCAGAAATAATCACCCCATTTGTGTAAAGGTAACGACTTGTTCTCTAGGGCACTTGTTTCATACCCTCTCAGGATCCAGTCTGTTTTATCATGTGCATTTGCTCACCTGAGGCAGATGCATGCCAGTTACAGCAAAAGGACAACTATTTTTCAGTACAATTACAGGCTGCAAAAGGGAAAATATTTTTCAGTATAATGTTTTATTTGTGACACTCCATAAGAATTTTCATTTCTCCTTTCTAAAATGTTGGTTTTGTTTGTGCAGTGAAGGTTTAGGATGCATATTTCTATGAACCATGAGGCAGGGGGTCTAGAGGGCAAGCTTTCTCAGACATTTAGCTAAAAAATAATTATGCTACAGCTCATTTTACCTGAGAAAAAATATGTAATATTACTGCTGCTGAGCTGATGCAGTGCTGGTCTGTTTTATGCTAACCAAGCCAGGGATGCACATCAGCATTCTGTTTCATTATCCATCAATAGATGAGGCGAGCATTTGTGTTTATGCCTGTAGCACCATCTTAGAAGATATTTTAAAAGACATTTCTGTTATCCTCACCACCTTTGAATCTAAGCAGCAACTGTATTCCTGTAAAGTTAGCTATTGTCTAATTGCTCTTGATGCGAGGTACTTGGATTAATGGATGACCAGGGAGTTAAATATTCAGAGCAGTGAGAACAATTGTGAAAACTAGATATCATCTAAGCTTTCCAGGGTAACCCTTGGAGTTACCCTAGAATTTTATAGTAGTGCCCTTCACTCTCATTCAGGCCACAGTTCAACAACACCTGAGATATGCTTAGAAGTTAGTGTGAGCACGTGCATCACTGAAACAAAAAGACAAGAGTTTACCTCTGCAGTTCAACAAATTTTACATGCTGATCTGAACGTATAATAGGAGTATAATAGGAATGTTCTTTATGCCAGTTGTAATGTGCATCCTTACACATTTCAGCTTTTTTTGGAAGTTTCTTGCAGTTTGGGCTGGGTGCCCTCTGCTCCATGAGGTGCTTCCTGTGTCCAGAGGTCCAGCCCAGTGGGTGGACACAGGAAACCGGGTATTTCTACCATAATTCTCTGCACCACTATAAGATCCAGTGCGAGGCCTAAGCACCTCCTCTTTCTTCCTCGCTGTCGCCTGGTAACTGGGGGAGATGTTCTCTCCCGGCCATGGGCCTGGCTAGGCCCAAGGCCACGGAGGGATGGGCAGTCTCAGATCTGGCCAGCTGAGACTAGCCTAGCAGTGGGGAGGGGGGAAGAAGGAGCCCTGGGGGTCTTGGATGTACCCCCAGGTAGGGATGGGATGCTTCTGGGTCTCCTTTGGGATTTCTTTTGTCACTCTGCTTCCGGCTCTCTGTAAGCTTTCACTTTTTTTCATTTAAACTTTCCATCACCTTTGCAATCCGTTTGTCTGAGTTGTTTTGCCCGTGGTGGGGAGGGGGGCTGCCTCAACCCACTACAAAGTTGTAGCTATTTGAATGCAGTTTCCTCCCCTGTTGTGTATCAGTATCTGCAGGCCTGGGGAAAAATGCCAGCATTATTTCTATGTCTGCGCCCTGCCCCCCAAGCCCAGAGGCCTCTGCAAAGTTGTGCAGCACATGAGCATGGTGCTGAGCCTCTGTCTATACAGCCCCTGGATGTTTTGGGGATGGGACAGAGTGAGTTTGTGTCTGCCCACATATTAGTTCCATGAATAAATCACACATCGGAACTTCTGAATAGAATAGAATAGAATAGAATAGAATAGAATAGAATAGAATAGAATAGAATAGAATAGAATAGAATAGAATAGAATAGAATAGAATAAACCAGGTTGGAAGAGACCTTCAAGATCATCGTGTCCAACCTACCATCCAACCCCACCTAATCAACTAAACCATGGCACCAAGCACCCCATCAAGTCTCCTCCTGAACACCTCCAGTGATGGTGACTCCACCACCTCCTCAGGTAGCCCATTCCAATGGGCAATCACTCTCTCTGTGTAGAACTTCTTCCTAACCTCCAGCCTAAACCTCCCCTGGCACAGCCTGAGACTGTGTCCTCTTGTTCTGGTGCTGGTTGCCTGGGAGAAGAGATCAACCTCTGCCTGGCTACAACCTCCTTTCAGGTAGTTGTAGACAGCAAGAAGGTCTCCCCTGAGTCTCTTCCTCTCCAGGCTAAGCAACCCCAGCTCCCTCAGCCTCTCCTCATAGGGCTTGTGTTCCAAAGCCTTCACCAGCTTTGTTGCCCTTCTCTGGACACGCTCCAGCAAGTCAACATCCTTCCTAAACTGAGGGACCCAGAACTGGACACAGGACTCAAGGTGTGGCCTAACCAGTGCAGTGTACAGGGGCACAATGCCCTCCCTGCTCCTGCTGGCCACACTCTTCCTGATGCAGGCCAGGATGCCATTGGCCCTCTTGGCTGCCTGGGCACACTGCAGGCTCATGTTTGGCCTACCATCGACCAGTACCCCCAGTCCCTCTCTGCCTGGCCACTCTCCAGCCACTCTGACCCCAGCCTGTAGCACTGCCTGGGGTTGTTGTGGCCAATGTGCAGAACCTGGCACTTGGCTGTGTTAAATCTCATAATGTTGGACCACCACTCTCTGGGCTCAGCCCTCCAGCCTGTTCCTAACCCAATGCAGTGTGCTCCTGTCCAAGCCATGGGCTGACAGCACCAGGCATTCACCTGATCATAGAAGGAGATCAGGTTGGTCAGGCAGGACCTACCCTTCCTAAATCCATGCTGGCTAGGCCTGATCCCTTGGCCATCCTGTAAGTGCTGTGTGATCGCACTCAAGATGACTCAAGATGACCATGATGATTATGATTTCCATAATCTTGCCTGGCACTGAGGTCAGGCTGACAGGCCTATAATTCCCCGGCTCTTCCAACTGGCCCTTCTTCTGGATGGGCTCCACGTTGCCAGCTTCCAGTCCTCTGGGACCTCTCCAGTGTGCCAGGACTGCTGAAAAATGATGGAGATTGGCTTGGCAGCTGATCTGCCAGCTCTCTCAGCACCCTAGGATGGATCCCATCTGGTCCCATGGACTTGTGAGGATCCAAGTGGCTGAGGAGATCTCTAATTGACTCTTTCTGGAACACAGGGGCACTATGCGGCTCCCTGGCACCTTCTGCCAGCTCTGCAGGCCAGCTGTCTGGAAGACATTCTGTGCTGCTAGTAAAAATTGAGGCAAAGAAGGTGTTAAGTACCTCTGCCTTTTCCTCATCCTTTGTTACGACGTTCCCCCCCGTGCCCACCAAGGAGTGGAGGTTGTCCTTGCCCTCCTCTTGCTATTAATATATTTATTGAAGGACCTTTTGTTGTCCTTCACAGCAGAGGCCAGTCTGAGCTCCAAATGTGCTTTTGCCTCCCTAATTTTGTTCCTACATGACCTAGCAACATCCTTAAAAATTCCATGGGTTGCCTCCCCTTTCTTCCAAAGATGATACACCCTCTTTTTTTCCCTTAGTTCTATTAAAAGTTCATTACCCAACCAGGCTGGCCGTCTGCCCTGACAGCTCATCTTCCGGCACACTGGCACAGCCTGTTCCTGCACCTTCAAGAGTTCTTCCTTGAAGCAGGTCCAGCTCTGCTCTTTGCTTTTAAGGGCTGTTTCCCAAGGAACCTTCTGAGTTAGTTCCTTGAGTAACCTGAAGTCTGCCTTCTGGAAGTCCAGAGTGGAGGTCTTCTTGCTGCCCCTCTTAGATTGACCTAGTACTGACAATTCAATTATCTCGTGATCACTGGCCCCTAAACACCCTCCAACCACCAGCCCTTCCCTGTTGGTGAAGAGGAGGTCAAGCAGAGCCTTACCCCTGGTAGGCTCACGCAGCACCTGGGATAAGAAGCTGTCCTCCATTCACTCTAAGAACCTCCTAGACTGCCTCCTCTCTGCTGTGTTGAGATCCCAGCAGATATCAGGCAGGTTGAAGTTGCCCATGAGAACAAGGTCTGGTGATCTTGAGACAGCCTTAAGCTGCCTATAGAATGCTTCATCAAGATCATCCTCCTGGTTGGGTGGTCTATAACAGACTCCAACCAGGATGTCTGCCCTGCCGGTCTTCCCTCTAATTCTCACCCACAAGCACTCAACCCGATCGTCCCTGATCTCCATCTCGATGGCATCTAGTGCCTCCCTGATGTACAGGGCCACCCCTCCACCCCTTCTCCCTTGCCTGTCTCTCCTGAAGAGCCTGTAGCCGTCAATTGCAGCACTCCAGTCATGCGAGTCATCCCACCATGTCTCTGTGATGGCAACTACATCATAACTTTCCTGCTGCAACAAGGCTTCCAGCTCCTCTTGTTTGTTACCCATGCTTCGTGCATTAGTGTACATGCACTGCAGCTGGGCTGCTGGTTTCACCTCTAGCTCTAGCTTATCACCCCCAGACTCCTGCCTGGGGGGACTGGTTTCAGCCCCTTCCCCCTTCAAATCTAGTTTAAAGCCCTATCAATGAGACCTGCCGATTCCCTTCCTAGGATCTTTTTCCCTTTGGGGGACAGGCCATTCTCGTATACTGTGACCTTTCCCCTCCTCTGGGACAGATGTACTCCATCTGTTGGCAGCTGACCTGATGCAGTAGAAAGTTCTCCAAGATTGAAAAACCTGAAATTCTTTTGACTGCACCAACCTCTAAGCCACTTGTTGACTATAGCTGTTGACCTTTTCCTTCTTGTATTCCCTCCTGCAACTAAGGGTATAGACAAAAAAAAATTACTTGTGCACCTGACCCCTCAACCAGATACCCCAGGGCCTTGAAGTCATTCTTGATAGCCCTGGGAGTTCTGGTTGGAACATCATCATTCCCTAGCCGCATAACTATTAAGGGATAGTAATCAGAGGCTGCACCCAACTAAGCAGCCTTCTGGTAACATCCCTAACCTGGGCTCTAGGAAGGCAGCAAACTTCCCTGTGAGAAGGATCTGGCCAACATATGGGGCCCTCTGTTCCCCTCAGGAGGGAATCACCAATAACAATTACCCTCCTCTTTTTTTGAGGGAGCAAGTCCTGATGCGGGGGGAAGGCTGTTTAACCTTAGGCTGTTTAGCCTTAGGCTGTTTAACCTTAGGCTGCTTTACCATAGGCTGTTTAACCTTAGGCTGCTTTGCCTTAGGCTGTTCAACCTTAGGCTGTTTTGCCTTAGGCTGTTCACCCTTAGGCTGTTTTGCCTTAGGCTGTTCAACCTTAGGCTGTTTAGCCTCAGGGAAAACCCCAGATGGTGTGTCACCTCCCCTTGACCTCCAGTGCCCCATACTTGTTTTCCAAGGGCAGAGGGGAAGGTGAGGGGAGGCAAGGAGGTTTTACTTTGTGTCTTTTGAGAGGAACCTGTGTCCATTCCCCACTGCTTTTTGGATAACCAGCCTCTGCCGGGGGAGCCTGCAGAGCCTGGTTACCTAAGTTCATCTCCTGTCTACATTCCCTTACAGCTCTAAGTCTAGCAACCTCATCCTTCAGTTTGGCCACTAGGTTAAGCAGATAATCGATCTGCTCACACCTAATGCAGGAGTTGTCCCCACTACCCTGCATCACTCTGTGCAGCCAGATAGCTGGACACCTCCCTGCTTATGTTCCACCCCAGTCTGGGTCGACACTGATTTTTGGAAGGAATTACTGCTACGGGTTACCACCATGCCTGCCCCTGGCCACGGGACCAGCTGGACAAAAGCTTAGGAAAAGGGGGCGGCGCGTGCGGCTGCAGCCGAGCGAGAATGCGGGAGGGCTGCCCGCTGCAGTGCAGCCCCTGCCAGCCCACGATGCCGCTGGGGACGCAGCGATCACGAGCAGCAGGCACGTGAAGGGATGGCTCTGCTGGTCCTCGCAGCGTGCCGTGGGATCGCCGGGGTCCTGGCGCTTCCGTCACCCGAAAAGGAAAGCAGCGAGTGCCTTCCGAGGCTGGTGGTCTCGGTGTGTCCCTGAGAGAGCTTCCTGCTGAAATGGAATGATTGTTCTCTTATATATACACCCATCTGTACAGATCTCCTTCCTGAGTACCTATCAGCACGTTCAGTGAATTTTGTCAAAAAATATGGAATCCCCAGTTAGAATCACAGAACTGTCAGGTTTGGAAGGGACCTCAAGGGCCATCCAGTTCCAACCTCCCTGCCACGGGCAAGGACACCTCACACTAGAGCAGGTTGCCAAGAGCCACCTCCAGCCTGGCCTTAAAAACCTGCAGGGATGAGGCTTCCACCACCTCCTTGGGCAACCTGGAGGTATTTAAGCCCAGGCTGGATGAGGCTCTGGCCAGGCTGATCTAGTGTGGGGTGTCCCTGCCCATGGCAGGGGGGTTGAAACTAGATGATCCTTGTGGTCCCTTCCAACCCTGACTGATACTATGATACTATGAAATAGAGAGTGAGAGTGAGAATAGGGAGAGAGAAGAGGAAACTAGTTATATTACCACACCCCTTACCCCCAAGACAGTTTGGATCTGTGGAGGAAGCGTGCTGCAACTTTGGCTGTAGAGGAAGGGTGCTGCAGCTTTGGCTGTAGAGGAGAGGTCATCCTTGGTTGTGCTGTCCTCTGATCAGCCTCTTCAGCTCCGTGAGTTGCAGCAGGTGGAATTTAGGACATGGAGAGAGGGTTCCTCTTGGTCTGCTTCTTCCAGGCTACATGGTGATGTCTGTCCTGCTATTCTCTCTGTTTTTCTTCAGAGCAGCAGGGCCCCAGTCTCTTCCTTCTCTCCTGTTTTCCTTCTCAGCGGCATTGTCCCAGTCTTTTCCTTCTTCTGAGCCAGTAGTTGCTCAGATCTTTTATACAGTTTTTAGCTATGAGTCCAGGTGGCGAATATGCATATTCCAGAGTGTATGGATAGCAGTGGCCTCTGCCCATTGTTTCCAGGGCAGCTGCAGTCTGGTGAGCAGTCTTTATCTATGCACCTTCCAGAGAGTCGTTCCAGTGGTGTCTGCCCAGTACACATCAGCTATTGTCTGGGCAAGCAGCAAAGGTGATTTTACCTTAGTTGAGTCACATCAAGAGAGACAAAATTTAGTCTCTCACATGGCCCTTCTCTGGACATGCTCCAGCACATCCATATCCTTCCTGTAACAGAGGCTGCAGAACTGAGGGCAGTACTCGAGGTGGGGTCTCACCAGAGTGGAGTAGAGGGGGAGAATCACCTCCCTAGACCTGCTGGCTATGCTTCCCTTGATGCAGCCCAGGATGGGATTGGCTCTCTGGGCTGCAAGTGCTCACTGCTGGCTCTTGTTGAGCTTCTCATCCACCAGCACTCCCAAGGCCTTTTCTTCATGGCTGATCTCCAGCCAGTCCCTGCCCAGCCTATATCAGTGCCTGGGATTGCCCTGATCCAGATACAGGACCCAGAGGCATTTGGTCTTGTTGAACCTCATGAGGCTGGCATGAGCCCTGCCCTCCATCCTGTCAAGGTCCCTCTGGATGGATCCCTTCCCTCCAGCATGTCTGCTGCACCACACAGCTTGGTGTCATCAGCAAACCTGCTGAGGGTGCACTCAATGCCACTGTCCCCATCACCAACAGAGATGTTAAACAAGCCTGGTCCCAGGACTGATCCCTGAGGGACTCCACTTGTCCCTGGCCTCCACTTGGACATGGACCATTGACAGCCACCCTTTAGGTGTGGCCATCAAGGCAGTTCTGTATCCACTGAATGGTCCTTCCATGGAACCCATCCTGCACCAGTCTGGAGACCAGGATGTGGTGCGGGACAGTGTCAAAGGCTTTGCTCAGGTCCAGGTCAGTGACCTCAGCTGCTCAGCCTTCATCTATTGATGTTGTGACCTTGTCATAGAAGGCCACCAGGTTTGTCAGGCAGGATTTGGCCCTGGTGCAGCCCTGCTGATTGTGCCCAATTACGTCTTTGTTATTCTTCTGCCTCAGCAGTGCCTCCAGGAGGATCTGCTCCACGATCTTACCAGGCACAGAGGTGAGACTGCCTGGCCTCTAGTTCCCTGGGTCATCCCTCTTTCCCTTCCTGAAAATGGGAGTTACTTTTCCCCTTTCCCAGTCAGTGGAGACCTCCCCAGCCTGCCAGGACTTTTGGAATTTAATAGCAGTTTCGCAACCTCCTCCCCAGCTCTCTCAGCACCCATGGGTGTATCCTGTTGGGTCCCATGGACTTTAAGGTTCTTCAGATGGTCACAACCTGATCTTCACTCACCATGGGCAGTTCCTTCTTCCACTTCCTGACATTATCTTCAGTGATTCTGGGAGTGTGGCTGGAGCCCTTGCCAGTGAAGACTGAGGTATAGAAGTCATTGAGAGCCTCAGCCTTCTCCATGGCACTTGCCACCAGCTCATCCGTTTCCTTTCTGAGGGGCCCACACCTTCCCCAGGCTTCTTTTTACCATTAATGTACCTATAGAAATGTTTACTGTTCCCCTTGCTCTCCCTGGCCAGATTTAATGCTAACTGAGCTTCAGCTTTTCTAACCAGGGCTCTTGCTGCTCAGGAAGCTTCCTTACATGTCCCCATTCCAGCTGTCCTCTCCTCCACTCCTTGTAGAGTTTCTTTTTGTGTGCCAGGGTGTCCAGGAACTCCTTGCTCATCCAGGCAGGTCTCCCAGCACTCTCTCCTGCTTTCCTCTTTGTGGGTATACTTTGCTCCTGGGCATGGAGAAGGTGATCCTTGAACACTGCCCAGCTGTCCTGGGTCCTTCTTCCCTTTAGGGCTTTATCCCACAATACTTTGGCCAGTAGATCCCTGAAGTGATCAAAGTCTGCAGGCTTGTAAGCTTGGGATACACTGTCCTAGTTGCCCTGAGGGTCTTAAATTCTATTGCTTCATGGTCACTGCAGCCAAGGTTATCCCTGAGCCTCACATTGGTCAGCAGCCCTTCCCTATTGGTGAGCACAAGGTTCAGCATAGCCTTTTCTCCTTGGTTCCTCTGCCATTTGGAGGAGGAAGTTGCCATCTGTGCATTCCAGGAACATCCTGGGATGCTGTACCTGGCTGTGTTGTCCCTCCAGCAGATGTCAGGGTGGTTGAAATCCCCCATGAGCACCAGGGCCTGTGAACACAAAGCCACTTCCATTTGCCTGTGGAGTGCCTCATCTGCCTGGTTCTGCTGGTCAGGTGGCCTGTAGCAGACCCCTGCAGTCACATCACCTTCCCCTGGCTTCCCCTTAATCTGCACCCATGTGCTCTCCACCAGCTCATCATCCATTTTGCTGTTTTATCTGTAGTGACAAGTTGCACCTCCATTCAATGACTTTCCTGATGCCTGTGTGAGTCCTGCTTGCTTGGGATCTCCACACATCTGTTCAGTCACGGTCTCAGAGCAGTGATTAATCTATGCAGAAAAGCAGGTGACAGTTCAGGAACACCTATCACAGTATCACAGTATCACCAAGGTTGGAAGAGACCTCAAAGCTCATCGAGTCCAACCTGTCACCACAGACCCCATGACTAGACCATGGCACCAAGTGCCACATCCAATCCCCTCTTGAACACCTCCAGGGTTGGTGACTCCACCACCTCCCCGGGCAGCACATTCCAATGGCGAATCACTCTCTCGGTGAAGAACTTTCCCCTCACCTCGAGCCTAAACTTCCCCTGGTGCAGCTTGAGACTGTGTCCTCTTGTTCTGGTGCTGGTTGCTAGAGAGAAGAGACCAACCTCTTCCCAGCTACAGCCACCCCCCAGGTAGTTGTAGAGAGCAATGAGGTCTCCCCCTGAGTCTCCTCCTCTCCAGGCTAAACAATCCCAATTATGATGACATTACATCATAATTTTATGTTGACTATTACTGGATTTATGATTTTTTTTTTCTTTATTCTTACTCTTTTTGAATGCAAAACAAATTCTCATTCCTTGATGTGAAATAACTTGCTCAAGATTTTATTCTAAAGTGCAAATCTCTTTACACAGTTAATTGAAAAATCATTCTTTTAAAAGCCTTAAATTTATTATTGATCACTAAGGGAGTTTCCTTATTTCTTTTTAGCATACGTGGGTAGTAGCTGCTGGGATTCTCCTAGCACTGAGTGTGTGCTTTAGCATCAACTGAAAATCTCATAACTATAAAAGGATTTTAGTTGCAACATTGTGGTAAATCACCTTTTCTATAAAGCAGCTTTTTGATTCTATTGTAGGCTCTGTTAGATGTTAATGCAGAAAATGGCTACATGGTGTGAAATGAATCCTGAATCCTGAATCACCATTTTGGGAGCTAAATAATAATTGAGAAAAACCCTGTGGTGTCCAGAGGTTTAGTAAAAAAAAATTAATATATCAACTTAATATCTGTTGAGTTATATAACACATAATCTGTGAATAAAATTAATAATAGAGCTGTTGGATGTCAAGGGAAATGTATCTGTTGATTAAAAGCTTTCTCAGCAATCCTAGGTATGCAGTGTGCATATAGCTCCTGTGCACGCCTTGCATGCTAGTGACCGTGCTGTATAGGGACAGCTAAAACACTATGTGGAATTTTTTCCCAACATTTGCATTGTCACAACAACCCCAGGCAGTGCTACAGGCTGGGGTCAGAGTGGCTGGAGAGCAGCCAGGCAAAGAGGGACCTGGGGGTGCTGGTTGATGGGAAGCTGAACATGAGCCAGCAGTGTGCCCAGGTGGCCAAGAGGGCCAACCGCATCCTGGCCTGCATTAGGAATAGTATGGCCAGCAGGAGCAGGGAGGTCATTGTGCCCCTGTACTCTGCTTTGGTTAGGCCGCACCTTGAGTACTGTGTCCAGTTCTGGGCCCCTCAGTTTAAGAAGGACATTGAGACACTTGAACGTGTCCAGAGAAGGGCAACAAGGCTGGTGAGAGGCCTTGAGCACAAGCCCTATGAGGAGAGGCTGAGGGAGCTGGGGCTGTTTAGCCTGGAGAAGAGGAGGCTCAGGGGCGACCTCATTGCTCTCTACGACTACCTGAAGGGTGGTTGTAGCCAGAAATGGGTTGGCCTTTTCTCCCCTAGCAACCAGCACCAGAACAAGGGGACACAGTCTCAAGCTGCACCAGGGGAAGTTTAGGCTGGAGGTGAGGAGAAAGTTCTTCACCGAGAGAGTGATTCGTCATTGGAATGGGCTGCCCGGGGAGGTGGTTGAGTCTCCGTCCCTGGAGGCGTTCAGGAGGGGACTGGATGTGGCGCTTGGTGCCATGGTCTGGTTGTGAGGTTGTGGTTACAGGTTGGACTCGATGATCTTCAAGGTCTCTTCCAACCTTGGTAATTCTATTCTATTCTATTCTATTCTATTCTATTCTATTCTATTCTATTCTATTCTATTCTATTCTATTCTATTCTATTCTATTCTATTCTAAATGTGTGGAAATGTTTGGATGAATGGGTTATAGCGGCCCTTGATGGGCCAAAAAGCATATTTGCATGTAAAACTGCAGTTGAATGACTTGACGCTTGTTTCCTTTCAGTGCTGGAGCAGCTAGAAGCCTTCTCAGGGTAAGTTCAACTGCATTGGAAATGAGTTAACTGCAAGTGCTAAAATTAGAACATGATCTTTACCTGCTACCAACAGGCATTGCTTCCTTTTTTTTTTTCTGATAAAATTATTTAAGAGGCATCCCTGTGGCAGCATTTTATAGGCAGTTTTTCATATTCCTCACTTCATGTTGTGTCTCCAAAAGGAAAAGCTCCCCTTCATTTGTGAGGTACTGTGTAAGGCTCTCGCGGTAGCTGACACCACTCATTTGTATTGATGCATGTCTCACACTACACATTGACAGCTTAAAAAACAAAGTTGCATGTTGAGAAGGAAGAGAATGTGAGACTGACGACCAGCTTCAGCAACTGTCGAGTCTTGCACTGCTGTCATTAGTCTGGCTCTCTTGCAGAAGGAGAGGAGAGTCATGCAAGTGCTCACATCCCGTCATGCTCCTACATATAGAATCATAGAATGGTCCAGGCCAGAAGGGACCTCCAAAGGTCATCTAGTCTAACTTCTTCAGGGCCTTGTCAAGCCTTACCTCGAATATCTCCAGGGAAGGGGCCTCAATCACCTCCCTGGGCAACCAGTATTCCAGTATTCCACCACCCTCATAACAAAGAGCTTGTACTGATATCCAGTCTAAATCTGCCTTTCCCTAGATTGAAGCCATTGCCCCATGCCCTGTCACTGCAGGCCTTTGCAGTCTCTCTCCATTCTTCCTGTAGTCCCCTTCAGGTACTGGCAGGCTGCTGTTAGGTTTCCCCAGAGCCTCCTCTTCTCCAGGCTGAACACCCTCAGCTCCCTCAGCCTGTCCTCCTAGCAGAGCTGCTCCAACCCCCTGATCATTTTTGTGGCACTCCTCTGGACCCTCTCCATCAGGTCCATATCCTTCATTATATTGAGGGCTCCAGAGCTGTACACAGTACTCCAGGGAGTTCTCACCAGAGCAAAGTAGTAGAATCATCTCTCTGGGTCTGCCAACAGCGCATCTTTTGATGCAGCCCAGGATGTGATTTGCCTTCTGGGCTGCAACCACACACTGCCTGCTCATGTCCAGTTTCTCACCCATCAGCACCCCCAAATCATTTTCCACAGGGCTGCTTTCTAACACCTCCTCCCCCAGTCTGTACTGATAGTGAGGATTGTTCTGGCCCAGGTGCAGAATCTTGCACTTGTTCTTGTTGAACTTGAGGTTCACCTGGGCACACCTCTCCAGCCTGTCCAGGTCCCTCTGGATGGTATCCTGTCCCTTTGGTGTATTGACAACACCACACAGCTTGATGCCATCTGCACACTTGCTGATGGTGCATTCATTCTCACTGTCTATGTCACTGATAAGAATATTAAACAGTACAGACCCCTGAGGGACACCACTTGTCACTACTCTCCATCTGGACTTTAAGCCATTGAGCACCACTCTCTGCATGCAACCATCCAGCCAATTCCTCATCCACTGAACAGTCCACTCATCAAATCCATATCTCTCCAACTTGGCGAGCGGGATGTTGTGGGGGATTGTGTCAAAGGTCATCCCTTCTCTACTGACGTAAGTCACTTTATCATAGAAAGCCACAGGGTTAGTCAGGCAGGACCTGCCCTTAGTAAAGCCATGATGGCTGTCTTGAATCACCTCTGTCCTCCGTGTGCCTCAGCATGGCATACTGCTGGCACTCTTTGCATTGTTAGTGTAAACCTTAACCTGTGCCTGTAAAAGCAAATTGAAAACTTAAGTGAACCAAACAAAATTGTGAATGACCTGTCCTTGACCCATCTCCCTTCCACCTGTGTCTTAATCAATGCTTAAACAAGGTCAGGCACAGTGTTTGAGTTGCCACTTCTAGCACTTTCATAGGAGTAAAGTAAGTGTCCAGTGCCCAGGGTCTGTTATATAGTGTGTAGGTGTAGGTTTAGATGGAAGTCAAGAGTTCCCGTGCTAACTAGTCTTGTCCTTTCTCTCCACATGTGCAATTTATATCACAGAAATGTTCATAAGTATGCTTATCCTTTCTTTTTCAGTTGTCCCCACCTGTGCAAAAAGACTTGTGCAGAAAAAAAAGTATGTTTTAATATACATTCAGGGATGACCTCTGCTTTTCATAAAGATGAGACAGTTTGAGGTGAATTGAGATTCTTGTTTTGAATGTCCTCATACTTGCATCTAGGGTATGGTGCATTTTCATTTCTCTCCTGCATGGCACTTTGCCCATTAGGCCCTGACTCTGTAACTAACTACACGAAGAGGCCTGGCTGCATGCTTATAGCATCAGCTGCAAGCCTGGGGATGTGATGCACCAGCTACTACACTCAAAAAATGCATCCTTTAAGGGTGTAATTTTCTCCTTTACTTCTGCTGTATTATATAGTTGTCATACATCTTGAAAAGCATTGAAAAGGCATTACAGAATATATCCCCTAGAATTATGTCTGATTTTTGCTGATAGGATTGTAAATGTCTTATTGACTGTCTGCAGCTGATTAAAAGTGAGCTGACAACCACATGCAGTCACTGAGAATTCTGCATATGGAGATTTTGTGGAGGAGTTGTCCTTGCTATAGTTTAGGAGTGCTGCTAGCTACTGTTCCAAGTTCTATACTCATGAGAGTGAATTATAGTTTCTGTGCACTATTATTTTGACCTTATTTAGTATGAACTACTCATGAGTGCTACACACCATTCACACCTTGTAATCACACTTCCATGAGCTTTAGGTGAGGTCTGTTATAAAGGATTACAGCTAGTGATACAGAAAATAGATAGCAATCTCTTGCCATTTGTTTCTCATTGAGCAGTTTTCTTGGGTCTTACAGATATTTTCTCTCACTATCTACATGAGTTTTTTCTCCAATTCCTTACTTACTAAGTCATACTACTGTGGTAATGCAAAACTGAGATTTCAAAAGCAGAATCATTCCATGAAGTTAAAATTAACTCCTGTGAAGAATGTGATTTTTAAAAGTTTTGTAAGATAAATAAGCATGGAAAACATGCAATTAACAGAGCCCAAAGCTCAGTGTGTGCTGTGCCATTAGTTAGAGCTTGTAGGTTTGAAGAGCATGTAGTAGTAAGCATTGTGCTTTGTCAGTCTTCGGAACAAATACAACCATTCTATTTTGGAGCTATGTATTAATCTTCTCACAGTTTAAGATGAGAATTCAGTGATGGTGTAGTAAGCTACTCACACTATTTAAAGCTGCATATTAAGGGGAAAATGTTACAGTGGTTGGAGTGCTGGGTTTGGGAAAATGTGATTCAGTTCCCTGTTCCCTCACAGACTTCTCACAGACTTAGATGACCTCAAGCAGGTCTTCTAAGTCCATATCTCCAAGCCCTTATATGCCTGATGCCTCATATCAGGATTAACAAGGTGCCTAAATACTTTGTGGGAGATTTGGAGGTGATTGCAATGAACGCTTTGTTTTTGGCCTGAAGAATCAGATGAAGAGTGCTCAATTCTTTCACAAGGCTGTTGTATGCTGAGCAGGTCAGAAGACTTACAGGAGATCTTTCATAGCAAACTTTCTACCTTTATTAGTAATAAAATCTCACACAAATGCCACCCAGAGGATTCCAGAAGCTATTGAATGAAACTGGGTGATTTGTTAGTTTCAGAGGTGTCTCCACTGATTAGCAGGTGAAAATTAATAAGCACACAGATTCAGTGATGACTGCCAGGAGTCAAAGGCTAAGAACAGTTAGTTGCTAATGATCTCATTACTGCTGCCTGAAGAGTCACACAATTGTTTCTTGTAAAATGATCTTGTCTGTTCCTACCCGGTTGTGAGCAGAAGTTCAAATATGCTGCCTCTTTAGGCTAAGACACCAAAGTGTATTTTGCAATATCATCTTAGATAGAAGCTTGAAGGTGCTTAATTCACATGACTCAGCTAAAGAGCAGTGATACATTTAGATCTGTTACTCTGCAGACAACACCAAGCTGGGGGCAGGAGTTGATCTGCTGGAGGGCAGAGAGGCTTTGCAGAGGGACCTCGACAGGCTGGACAGATGGGCAGAGTCCAAGGGCAGGAGATTGAACACATCCAAGTGCTGGGTTCTGCACATTGGCCACAGCAACCCCAGGCAGTGCTACAGGCTGGGGTCAGAGTGGCTGGAGAGCGGCCAGGCAGAGAGGGACCTGGGGGTGCTGGTCGATGGTAGGCTGAACATGAGCCTGCAGTGTGCCCAGGTAGCCAGGAGGGCCAATGGCATCCTGGCCTGCATCAGGAAGAGTGTGGCCAGCAGGAGCAGGGAGGTCATTGTGCCCCTGTACACTGCACTGGTTAGGCCACACCTTGAGTCCTGTGTCCAGTTCTGGGCCCCTCAGTTTAGGAAGGATGTTGACTTGCTGGAGCGTGTCCAGAGAAGGGCAACAAGGTTGGTGAAGGGTTTGGAACACAAGCCCTATGAGGAGAGGCTGAGGGAGCTGGGGTTGCTTAGCCTGGAGAAGAGGAGACTCAGGGGCAACCTTATTGCTCTCTAAAACTACCTGAAGGGAGGTTGTAGACAGGCAGAGGTTGGTCTCTTCTCCCAGGCAACCAGCACCAGAACAAGAGGACACAGTCTCAGGCTGTGCCAGGGGAGGTTTAGGCTGGAGGTTAGGAGGAAGTTCTCTACACAGAGAGAGTGATTGCCCATTGGAATGGGCTGCCTGAGGAGGTGGTGGAGTCACCATCACTGGAGGTGTTCAGGAGGAGACTTGATGGGGTGCTTGGTGCCATGGTTTAGTTGTTTAGGTGGTGTTGGATGATGGGTTGGACATGATGATCTTGAAGGTCTCTTCCAACCTGGTCTATTCTATTCTATTCTATTCTATTCTATTCTATTCTATTCTATTCTATTCTATTCTATTCTATTCTATTCTATTCTATTCTATTCTATTCTACCACTCACGGTATCCTCTGCCCGCTTTGACAACGCCGTTTCACATTCAGAGAGCAGCTGTAGAAGCAGCAAGGGAATTTTGTATTTGGGAAGGGAAATGCAATTTCTGAAATGAGCCTTTGGGTTTTTTTTTTTCAAAATTTCATTGTCTTGGGAAAATAATTAAACATGGAGATAATAGTAAGTGCATTAAGGGTTGTCTTAAATGCATATGCTGGTGGAGAAGCTTCTGTGTAAGTACTTAACTTTACCATTAACCTCATTCCCTTTCTTAGACCTTCCCGACCCAGTCTAGCAGAGCTCTTAAATGTGTACCCAACTCTCACTGCGTGCAGTTGGTCAAGTAGAGTACATCACACAGTCGATAACACACCTCACCTGTCAGATTGGAAGTTGGGATGTCAGCCTGGGCTTTTTTATGGCTTTTGACAGATTTTGAATTTCCTTTGGTATGCTTGGCCATTTCAAAAGGTTTTCCTTCAGAAGCTGTCATTTATAGTTGTGCACAGGATTTGATACAGTTGAACCAAATCTTTGTTACAGGATGTTTTAACTGAAGGTCTTGGTGCTTAGTTTTTGCTTAGCTTGCAGCTCAGCTTTTTCCTAAATCCACATCCCCAGAGGGAATGTGTCATCTCGTAATATTTGGTTGTCTTCTATTGTGTGAGTTAAAACCTTTGGTTTTGAACAAGAATAAACTTTGTATAGGAAGCCAATTTATCTTTCAAAACCTCAGGAAACCTACAAAATAACAATAAAAATGTGAGCTTGTCAAACCAGCATAGTCATCTGCATACTTAAGTATCAAAGAAGAGATAAAGACAAAATTAATAATACAATTGTTACCTATGGTAAAGCTAGACTCACACTAGTTTAGGACTAGAATTAGTTTACTCTCACCATTCTTACATCTAAACCACAGAGGGTTATAACATGAAATCTTAGCTCTTGATGGTTGCAGTCCTCAAACACTGCATGATATGAGTATTAACAGATCTTTTTTCCTTTTGACAATTTCTGTGCCCTATGAGCAACAGTAATTAGTTGATGTCCTGTGGTGAGTGCACTGTTTACTAACGTTAAAGAGCAAAGTAGATGATCAAACTGTACTGCATATTTGAAACTATCGCTAATCCTCAGTCCCAAAGTTCTCGCAGAACTCCGCCTAACTCTTACAAGTTTTCTTGGATTGCATTCCCCATTTCAGGTTTCAGACAGAGGACTTAATTCTGAGCTACTCTACGTTTGAGTGTCCGTATTTAATAATTTATTCTTACTATGCTCTGATTTTTTGGTTTGAATGCACGACCTTCTGGCATCACTGTGTGTAAGGCTGTGGAAAAGCAAATGTCAGTGGCTCACTTTTTGTCCAAAAGCTTGCCTAACTCCATAGGCATTTTAAACGTAAAATACCAAGGCAAACATAATGACTGTGAAAGCCAGTCACACAGGTAACTGTCAGTTCTTGTCAAACATCTAAAGAGACTGTGGCTGGCTCTTTTCCTTGACTCTCTCATGGATAAAGGCTACTTTACACTTACCTGACAAAATACAGTAGAAATGTTGTTCTACTAGAAGCAGCACAGAACCACACTTTATATTTCCCGTGTTGCCTCTGTTGCTTGATGTGAAACATCAGACACGTAATTTAACCTCTGAGTAGCTCCACATCTTTGTCTGTACTCTTAAATAATGTCAATGTATACCTACTGTTAAGGATGCTGTACAGGTTTTAATTAAGCAGTCCAGCAAGCACTATGAGATACTGACATGAAAAGAGCTGTCCATAAGATGAGGGCAGGGTGAATGGCAGAAAATGAACTTGAATAAACCTTTAGTAACATTACTATTTAAAAAAAAAAAAAAAAATAAAATAAAATCCAGTCTTTGGATTCAAACTTAGAAATCAACAACAAATTGTTCTGTGCCAAAACTTTTCTCTGTTGATGCCGCAGTACAGATTTCTGATCCATATCCTGAACAGGAGCTTCTGAACATAAAATAAGTGCTGATTATTCAAGAGACTGATGGTGTGGAGCAAAGTCCCAGGGGTGGTTAGGAGAGGAAACTTTTGCTCTCCAGCTGCTTCTGGTAAGATGGATTAATTTTGATTTTCAGCCCTCACTTAATAGCAAGTAGCCAGAATGCCAAGAAGCTCTTCCCAGTATACTCTGTTGCTACATTTATTATTCCCGGAAAAGTATATGCATAATTGATAAAGAGCTTCAGGAGATATTATAAGCTGTGAGTCTGTAAATGCAGTGTCCAGGCCAAAAACTTCAGATGAAACTGACCCAGAAGTCATCAAAAAGGGAAAGGAAGCCATACAAAAAGTTCTTTGTTGAAATGATTCTCCTAAGCATAGAATCATAGAATTGTCAGGGTTGGAAGGGACCTCAAGGACCATCCAGTTCTGACCTCCCTGCCATGGGCAGGGACACCTCACATTAGAGCAGGTTGCCTAGAGCCACCTCCAGCCTGGCCTTAAAAACCTCCAGGGATGAGGCTTCCACCATCTCCCTGGGCAACCTGTGCCAGTGTCTCAAAACCCTCATGGGGAAGAGTGGAGTAGAGGGGGAGAATCACCTCCCTCAAGCTGTTGGCTGTGCTTCTCTTGATGCAGCCCAGGATGGGATTGGCTTTCTGGGCTGCAAGCGCTCACTGCTGGCTCCTGTTGAGCTTCTCATCCACCAGAACCCCCAGGTTCTTTTCTTCATGGCTGCTCTCAAGCCAGTCCCTGCCCAGCCTATGTCGGTGCCTGGGATTGCCCTGACCCAGATGCAGGACCCAGAGGCATTTGGTCTTGTTGAACCTCATGAGGCTGTTGTGGGCCCAGCTCTGCAGCCTGTCAAGGTCCCTCTGGATGCATCCCTTCCCTCCAGTGTGTCTGCTGCACCACACAGCTTGGTGTCATCAGCAAACCTGCTGAGGGTGCACTCAATGCCACTGTCCCCATCACCAACAGAGATGTTAAACTAGCCTGGTCCCAGGACTGATCCCTGAGAGACTCCACTTGTCCCTGGCCTCCACTTGCACATGGGCCATTGACAGCCACTCTTTGGGTGCTGTGTAATGGGTTACACCCATCCTGAAAGCAGGAAGGAGGAGGGCTTCTGAAAGCCTTGCTCTCCCTGGAGGGCATTTTCCCCCTGGGGAACTGAGTTAGTCTGTTCCACTCCCCTCCCTGTCCAGCATGCCTATAAAAAGGAAGACCCTGCAGCCATTGCTCTCTTTTTTAATTCTGCCTTGTGGGGATGAAAGAGAGTTGCTGCTGGCTTCCTGCTTCTCTGCCACATGGTCACATGGAACGTGTCCAGAGAAGGACAACAAAGTTGGCGAGGGGTTTGGAACACAAGCCCTATGAGGAAAGGCTGAGGGAGCTGGGGTTGCTTAGCCTGGAGAAGAGGAGACTCAGGGGTGACCTTATTACTCTCTACAACTACCTGAAGGGAGGTTGTAGCCAGGCAGAGTTTGGCCTCTTCTCCCAGGCAGCCAGTACCAGAACAAGAGGACACAGTCTCAGGCTGTGCCAGGGGAGGTTTAGGCTGGATGTTAGGAAGAAGTTCTACACAGAGAGAGTGATTGCCCATGGGAATGGGCTGCCCGTGGAGGTGGTGGAGTCACCTTCATTGGAGGTGTTCAGGAGGAGACTTGATGGGGTGCTTGGTGCCATGGTTTAGTTGTTTAGGTGGGTTGGATTGGTTGATGGGTTGGACACAATGATCTTGAAGGTCTCTTCCAACCTGGTGTATTGTATTGTATTATTGTATTGTCAGGCCTGTTCCTCTCCCTGCTACATCCATGCTTCTTCAAAGGACTGATTTTGTATTCATATTTTCCCCATCCATCCTTGTTTCTTACCCTTGTGAACCCTTCCTGTTATTGTTATCTATCTATCTATCTATCTATCTATCTATCTATCTATCTATCTATCTATCTCTTGTTTAAAGAAAATTGTTTCCTCTCTACTTCCAAACCAACTCCAAAATTATTTCTTGGTGGATTTGCCTCCTTCCCTTTTTTTCCCTCTCTATTGAGAAAGAGGAGGGGGAACAGGGGAGGGAGTCTCAGTCTTGCCCCGCCATGTGAGCTCATAAATCCCAGTTAGGGCTCAAACCAGCCACTTCTTTACCCACCAAGTATATCCATCAAACCCACATTTACCCAGCTTGGAGATCAGGATGTGGGATGTTGTCAAAGGCCTTGCTCAGGTCCAGCTAAATTGATTGCTCTCCCCTTGTCACAGAAGACCACCAGGTTTGTTAGGCAGGACTGGTGAAGCCCTGCTGATTATGCCCAGTCACCTCTTCATTATTCTTCTGCCTCAGCAGTGCCTCCAGGAGGATCTGCTCCATGATCTTACCAGGCACAGAGGTGAGACTGCCTGGCCTCTAGTTCCCTGGGTCATCCCTCTTTCCCTTCTTGAAAATGGGAGTTGTGTTTCCCCTTTCCCAGTCAGTGGAGACCTCCCCAGCCTGCCAGGGCTTTTGGAATATAATAGAGAGTGGTTTAGCAACCTCCTCCCCAGCTCCCTCAGCACCTATGGGTGTGTCCCATCGTGTCCCATGGACTTGAACACTTTCAGGTTCTTAGATGGACACAAACCTGATCTTCACTCACCCTGGGCAGTTCCTTCTTCCACTTCCTGACATTATCTTCATTTATTCTGGGAGTGTGGCTGGAGCCCTTGCCAGTGAAGACTTAGGTATAGAAGTCATTGAGAGCCTCAGCCTTCTCCATGGCACTTGCCACCAGCTCATCCGTTTCCTTTCTGAGGGGCCCACACCTTCCCCAGGCTTCTTTTACCATTAATGTACCTATAGAAATGTTTTCTGTTCCCCTTGCTCTCCCTGGCCAGATTTAATGCTAACTGAGCTTTATCTTTTCTAACCAGGGCTCTTGCTGCTCAGGCAGCTTCCTTACATGTCCCCATTCCAGCTGTCCTCTCCTCCACTCCTTGTAGAGTTTGTTTTTGTGTCAGGGTGTCCAGGTGTGGCAATCATATCAATAAGTGGTGTGAGCAGTTTAGCAAAACAGTGCTGTGCTAGCAGCATGTAACCAGAGCAAGGTACTGGTAGCTATAAACACAGAGGGCTATCTGGGAATAACAGGATGCACACCTGCATCAACAACCTTGTGTGATATTAGTAGTTTCACCAATAATGTACAGCAGTAGGATGTGTGGACACCTGTGGGGAACCAATGAAGCCGTGGCAACTATGCTCTGTGCATCTATATGAGGTTCCTGTAGAGGTTCCTTAATTAAACTGAACAATACTTAGATCATACTGGTTGTCCGTATTGATTCCAAACTCCGTTGTCAGTAAGTGGCACCCGAACTCGTGGATGGGACCTTCAGACTACGATGCAGCTCAACCCAGCATAAGAGGTCTGCTCTGAGAGGGAAGGAAAGCCGGTCGGATCAGCACTGCCCCAGTGCGGGAAAAATAAGCAGCACACGCACGTGCTCAAGGAAGAGAATCTTGCCAGGATCCAGTGAGCGGCCAGGGAGGAAATGCAGGTAGCACTCAGTATAGAAGAAGAGGCTGTGCTTAAAGTCCTCCAAAGTATCCTCTCCATGAGAGGTATTTCTTATGATTCTGGGTCTTTAAAAGATCTATTAGCCTGGGCCCAAGCAAGGTTTTATCCCCACAGTGAACAAAGCTTTTACTTGTGAAGCTTGGGACAATATTGGTGGCTGGCTGTGGGATGAGGTGTCTAAAGGCTCAAAAGGGGCTTTTTGCTATAGGAGGGAATTTAGGTGTGTCACAAAAAAGAATGGGTAAAGCATATTATGTTCTCAAATTGTCATTTTATATGTAGTTTCAAATGCGATCTCACAAAATTTATAGAAGATATAAGAATTCTGGAAGCTTTAGCTAGGAGAAACTTGAAAGAAGAACAAACAACATTAGGCCAAAGTGAGTATCAATAGGACTCAGTACCTTTCCTTAGCAAAACCAAAGCATCAACAGATCCGTACTATTAGGACGAGTGAAAATGCATTATTATGTTTGATTTTATGTTGGGCAAAGCAGTGAAGCCTTTTCATTCCTGCTGTTTGCCTGCAAGTATTTTCTTTATCTGTGGAGCTAGAGCCTGGCCAGATCTACCTTTACAGATGAAGGAAAATCTTGCTAACATTAAACAATTTATGATTATTGACCATCCTAGAAAAATAAAGATGCTACATACCTTTAGAGCAGAATGTAAAAGACAGTGCTGAGGATTAGGTTTGTTGTGTTTGTAGATCTTTTTGTCTCTTAATCCTTCTGTGTGCAATGTGCTCAGGCATAATCCGGTCTTCTTGGTTGGTAAGAGTAGTGAAATGTAACAATTGTAACTAGTAAGATCTAAGTTCTTCTTTAAGAGATCATGCAGCTGGCAAAGGAATGAGTTCAAAGCTGTAAAGAAACCAACTGTTCTGTTGTGTTCTGACCTTGTAAGATAAGTGGAAAGGAATGTGTGTGCTTGTAACTGGAAGGTTTGTTATCTTTGACCGTGTATTATGCCAGTTCTATTAGAATGTTCTAATTAGCTCAACCTAAGCATTGTGCCTTGTATGGGTTACATCAGTCTGTTAAACACACTGCACTACAGAACTTTTGCTTTTGCTATTTAGTTTAGTTTTAACTTGCTTGCTACTGTGTATGCAAAGAGTATTTTATATAGGATGGGAACAACACCCATGACCAGATTGCTCACAAAAACAAAAAGGGGGATTTGTGGCAATCATAGCAATAAGTGGTGTGAGCAATCTGGCAATATGAGCTTAGAGCTTGACATCGTGGTAGGCCATGCTTAGCATAAGTGTAGAAGTTGAGCAAAACAGTGCTGTGCCTGCAGTATGTAACCAGAGCAAGGTACTGGTAGCTGTAAACACAGAGAGCTATCTGGGAATAACAGGATGCTCACCTGCATCAACAACCTCGCTTGATATTAGTAGTTTAACCAATGATGTACAACAGTAGGATGTGTGGACACCTGTGGGGAACCAATGACGCTGTGCCAACTATGCTCTGTGAGTCTCTATGAGCTGTAGAGGTTCCTTAATAAACTGAACAATACTTAGATCATACTGGTCGTCCGTATTGATTCTGTACTCTGTCATCAACATCCAGGAGCTCCTTGCTCATTCAGGCAGGTCTCCTGGCATTCTCTCCTGCCTTCCTCTTTGTGGGTATACTTTGCTCCTGGGCATGGAGAAGGTGATCCATGAACACTGACCACCTAAACTAGTTAAGATTAGGTATTTACAGTGTGTCTCAGTTGGTAACAGCAAAAGAAGTATTTTTTTTCTGTTATAGACCATATAATAGAAAATATTCTGCTATCTTGGACTTCAATCAGCATATTTAATTGACACAATATTTTTAAAAACTTCAATGCAGTATTTAATGTTGCTAGGGAAACAGCACTTACTGCTTGTAGCTCAAGACCAGAAACAGAAGTTCTATGTTCTGAACATTTTCCTCTTCTTAAGTTCTGTGGTATGCCAGAATTGTGAATTAATATGCAAGAATTTTGAGGAGTAGTTGAAAGCAACATTATGTTCCACTCTGAGTCAGCTCTGATGCTTCTTCTCTCCAATTTCTTGGTTGTTTCAGAAGAAATATTACTCACTGCCATGTGAGTAAGCAGGCAAGTGGTATTCAATCAATATACAAAGTTTCCATCCTTCTGCAGATGGATGATACTAAAATACCTGTTGATAGTGTTTCGTAGTGTAGCTGGTGAGAGGCCTTGAGCACAAGCCCTATGAGGAGAGGCTGAGGGAGCTGGGGTTGTTTAGCCTGGAGAAGAGGAGGCTCAGGGGTGACCTCATTGCTCTCTACAACTACCTGAAAGGTGGTTGTAGCCAGGAAGGGGTTGGCCTCTTCTCCCTAGCACCCAGCACCAGAACAAGGGGACACAGTCTCAAGCTGCACCAGGGGAAGTTTAGGCTGGAGGTGAGGAGAAAGTTCTTCACCGAGAGAGTGATTCGTCATTGGAATGGGCTGCCCGGGAGGTGGTTGAGTCGCCGTCCCTGGAGGCGTTCAAGAGGGGACTGGATGTGGCACTTGGTGCCATGGTCTAGTCGTGAGGTTTGTGGTTACAGGTTGGACTCGATGATCTTCAAGGTCTCTTCCAACCTTGGTAATACTGTGTGATACTGTGATACTGTGATTCACCCACGGCCTACTGGTACAGTTAGGAAAAATAAAGGAGTTGCTTTAAGATCTTCTGAAACTTGTGCCTGTGAACTGCAAAAGGCTTTCTGGCTCCTTGAAGTCTCTGATTGCCTACATACTGGCGAATCTGCAGAAATCTGGTATTTGAATTCACGAGGAGAGGTCAAGCAAATCCATCTTTAATAGAGCAAGCTTCATACTTTGCAACCTCTGAAGTCAATAGTAATTAAGGAGCGGTTAATGAATTACAGACAAGGTGCAGAGCGGTTGACTCAGGTTACAAGTATTTTGAAGCCTGAACCACTGTTTTGTTTTAAGGAGTAAAGACTAATTGGTTCAAATCCACAAAGCCAGGTGCTGTGGTGAAACACTATGAATCAAAATCCTCCTCCAAGAGGAAAACTGTCTCAGTAACATGGCTCAGTCCATGCCTCTGCTGTAGTCACACAGGTGTGGCATGTAACCTGATTACTGTCCCTCTTTAATCTTACAAAGGTTGTACCACTCTATCTGTATGAGTTTTAAGACACAAAAAAAGTGTCTTACGGCAACTGTTTTCCGTTTTGTTTTATAAATGCTTCTGATTTGTTTTATAAATGAACATCTCATAACAGAGTGTATCAGAGTCAACTCACTTCAGCCTTCAAAATACATTTATCCTAGTGTCTGTCATTTTGAGGTTAGATTAAAACTTTTAGGGAATACGGGTAAGCTTTAGCCTCAGAGTGACAGTGGGAGGGGGATAGAAGAGGGAAGACAAGAAATAAAAACACATGTAAACCACCAAGCCGAGTGGGTGCTTCTCATTTCCACACAGGAAGACTCATTCAGTCTCTCTGTAACCTGTCGGGTTTCTAAGGATCTGTGCCTACAGCTTCATCCCAGTTAAACTGTCTTTAAGCAGACAGCATTGCTCACATTTTGGCCTTTTACTTTGTTTAAAAGCCTGTTGAAAATAATATAAAGCTTATCACCCTTCTAAAATAGTGCCCTCTCTTAATTTAATCCATTGAATACTCATACCGTACTTCTGGACACAAGAAGCTCTCAGAGAAATGAGTGACAATTTGGTCTAATAACTCTCAAGGAGTGATGGATATTTTAAAAACAGTTGTGTTTGCTAACTGACTGACCTTGAGCTTGCACTGAACATTTACATTGCACAACATTTGCATTGCCCCAAAGCAGCAGCAACTTCTCAAATCTTCGGAACGTTTTTTCCCCCTTTCTCTCTCCAGAAGTCTCAAAGGTTAGCCTGATTCTTGTGCCAGAATGCAAAATCCCACCTTGTTGTACTTAATAACTAAAACTCTTTTCAAGGTTGGCAATGTTTTGTGCACCTGGCACACTGAAGATGTGCTTTACAATTGGCAAGCCACACCAGAATACTTCATTCCTATCTAGAGATTAGGTGGAATTTCGGCTGTGGTTGTCCAAGGAATCGATTCTTTTACACCCCATGCTGCCCTGTGCATATTCCTTGAGCTACCAGCAAGAATCAGATAATGCATTCCCACAGCACTAGGTCTTTGCATATAAAGATGCTACTCCAATTGCATCAACCTGAGAAAGACTCAGGAAAAAACAGCAAACTAATTTAGGTAGAGGATGAAACATAATACTATGCAGGTTTGTATTAGGCCCTTAATATATTTTTAGTGAAAATGGAGCATCAGAAGTACTTCTGGATTGTGGTACTTAAGAACAATTATAGACATGCCAGAAGTGTGTTGTGTTGGGGGTAATTCAGCTTCACAGGAAATGTTTATTTCCATTCACTTTCAGAACAAGTTTCCTCATCTGCTAAAATTTCAGCACAATTTCTCTCAGCATAAAAACTTCTGCCATAACTTGAATTTATTTGGCATTACTTATTAAGTATTATTGGAATAGGTGAACAGATCAAAGTCACTCTAGTCATCACAGCTCCAGATTCTAATGCAGTGCAGGTGTCCTGGCCTGAGTTGGAATAGAACTGATGCTCTTCAGCCATTTTACTTTTCAGCTGAAGGGCACCCTTCTGGTTTTATTCAGGTGTTAAAATTGTTTCTGGTTTATTGCATGGCAGGGATCACTGAGTCAGCTTTGTCAAATAAATTTTATTACCAACAATTCTATTCCTGAGAAATCTGGACATAACAGATTAAAAAGGATTGTGCTTAACTCTACCAGATGGTTAGTTATATAGATCCTCAAAAAAAGAGCTCATTCATTGAAATGGTTTACCTGCTTAAATTTAAGCATGGTGGAAATACCCTCTAAGGCCTATTACTTCTACCCAGTAGGTTCCAGTCTGTGTAAGAAACTTGCAAAGAAAGATAGGTCTGTCTTAATTGTGTTTGGTACTTATATACATTTACATATTTCTCTTAAAAAGGTGCCAGGAGTCTTACAGACCTTTATCTGCAGTTACTAACTGAAGCGTCCTGCAGACATAAAGAACTTGTGTTATTCCTACATGAGCAGCAGTACACCATATTCGACAGAAAAATGAGCACTTCATATAGCACTTCATATAGCACTTCATAGGCTTCATATACCAACTGCCTATTAAAGATTTGATTCATACTCATACATTTGGTCTCAGGAGGACTAGAAATAAAATGTAAAGGCTTTAAAGTACTTTTTTTTGTTCACATTTCAAATTAAGTCTGTAACACATCCTACTTCAAGCAATGGTAGAGAAGTCAAAGGTAAAAGCAGGAGAAAATGGCAATTACTCTTTCATAACAACTGCAAAGGATGCTATCAACGCTACTGATATTAAAGCCACTTACTTGCCATCGCCAAATAAAAGCATTATGTAATTAAAACATATGGCTGGTATTCACTGAAAAAGGGAGAGGAAATTGAACATTAAAGGTGACTCTGCCCTTAATTCACTGTATTGTTGGAAGAAGGAAGAGGGTGCATTGAATTGCCTTTAGTGAAAGGCTGAGGACAACCTTATCTTTGAATTTCTGGCCTTTCATCAGCTACTATTAAGCCTAAGTGTTAAAAAAAAAGGGGGGAATAAAAAGGAACATTATAAAACCTGATCAGTGACTCAAAAAAATTGCCTGTATTTAGATGCTAGATTCTTCAGTGTAAAGAATCAGTGCCCTCCACCCTCTCTCTCTCTTTTTCTCTCTGTATATACACATGTATATATATTTTTTAAATCATTTTTTTGCAGTAAAAAAGGACTTTTGGCTTTCAGTGAAAAATTGCTTAAATCTTACATTCAATGAAGACAGTGGAAATTTCCATCCTTCCAATTTCTTTTTCTTGAAGGCTATATCCCAGAAAGCTAATTTCTGGAATAATTTTGACAATGCTGTTTAAATTGAAATGCTGGACTGTCTTTTTAGTGTGCATACCAGATTAGCTCTTCTGGCAGTCTATATAGAGCTACTTTCATTTATACTAGGTGAAGAGTAGACTCCTTTTGTGATTCGCTCGATGTAATGATATGAGACTGGCCCTTTGTTTTGTTCCGCCTTTCTTGATGCTATTTTCAAACCAGTATTTAAAGTGAGTAACTCCATCTTTTTGACTCTGTCCTGGTTTGAGGCTAGACAGATTCTCTCTTGCCCTGAGAGGGACAAAAGAATGACACTGACACAATGGATTGGAAAGTTTAAATGGGAAAACAATTGGTGCTTTACAGAAATTGCAAAGCACAGTGGCTAAGATATCCTAAAGCATACAGAGTCCCTTACACCACCCCCCAAAGGCCTCCCAACACTTCCCTTCTCCCCACATGAAGGGCTACCCAAAACCCCCAGGGCTCTTTCTTCCACCCCATTGATAGCGTCTCAGGCCAGCCAGGTCTCAGACTGCCCTCTCCCCCCCTCCCCCCTGCTTCTCCTCCTGGCATTAGGGCATAGCCAGGCCTAATTTGAGATACTCCCCCACCATTACCTGATAGGGAACATCTCCCACGGGAACAGAGAGGAAAGAAAGAGGAAGAGAAGGACTTTGCAGGTGAATTTATAGGGTGCAAGATTTATGGATATGAAATACGCTGTGTCCTGTGTCCACCTCCTGGGCAGAACCCTCGGGGCACTGGAGGTGTAACTTATGTGGCAGTAACAGGAGACACCCAGCCTAAACGCCACAGACTCTAATGTCCTTACAAAATAACCACAAACTGTAATCACCAATGCTTTACTGCCCTTACATTTAGTGGCAGGTAGGAATGCCTGCACAGTTTATGAAGTTGCTATATTAAAAATTCAAAAGGGCAAAATATTCCCTAACATTTTTTTAAACCATGGGTTTCTCAAATTGTTAATGACCACACTTTTCTTGTAACTAAATACAAAGTTTTGCAAACCAATATATAAAAAGAGATCCATTTCATTAAGTTTTTTTGCTGGAATGGTCCCCATTAAAAATCAGTATTACAACAGCTGTTGGCTATTGCCATAGGCTGGCATGAGCAGAGCCAGGAACCATCATGCACTGAAGAGCATCAGCACCATCAGAATCACATTTAATTGTGGATGTAGATACACCAGGGCCTTCCACATCTTCAAGACAGAACACTGTACGGACAGATTACAACTGGGTTTGTGTTCTGGGCAGGATCCAACAGCAGCCCTTGATTTCCCTCTGCTCTGCAAGGGCTGCTTCTGGTTCACTGTTCAAGTCTATTGCAGATTATTCTTCTGTTCCCTCCATTCCCAGTCATCAGCACTGACTGGTCAGGGAGGGGCCATTAGGGTTGTTTGTACTGATCACTCTGAAGCAGTGTGGATGCATACAGTCCACCCCACCACATTTGTCTGTGCTGGCTAGTGGCTTGATACAAAAATATGCAGCTTTCAGGACTATTGATGAAGGAGAAATATAAAATCAAAGGGCCCTTTAATTTTCTAACCCTACACCAGAGACCCATCGTTGATCAAAGCAGGTAATGAGTAACTACACATTACAGACATTGGGCTGCACAAGATCAGACACAGATTCTTCATCAAAGTGATACCTATAGCAACTAGTTGAACATTTAACCATAAAGGGTGAAGGTTTGCAGCTTTGTCTTGACTGAAAAAAGCAGAAAGCAGTATTCTAAGAGGAACTGGAACACAATGGCAACAAGTAATTGGACCAAAGGTGAAAAATACACTGTGAGGAAGACTCTTACTTCATCCCCTAATGACCACCCAAACAACCACTGGAGGGTGGAACCTGGGTGGGGAATGGGAGGACACCTATGTTAATAAGTTCCTGGAAATAATTTGCATTAACTATGCCTATTCTCAGAAAACTAATGAATATGTATGTTTTCATCATATAAATACCCGTATGTCACTGGCATAGGGTGTACAGGTTTGGTGGAAAGCTCCCACCTGTAGCCAGTGCTGTAATAAGCATACCTGCTTCATAACTCTCTGGAGCTGTGGGGTTCATTTCCGCGGATCACTATTGCAGTGTCTTTGAAGTGTGAATTAGTCTGGAGATGGCTGCATTTTCAAAAGAATCTGCAGACTTCGTGTGTCTGTATTTTTCAGTACTGGCTTGGGTCACTTTGATTTGCTGAACTCCTGAGCATTCAGACCCTGAAATGCAGACAAGGAGTTTTTTTAACATTTCTGAAGCTTGGACTGGATCAGGAAATGTGGATAATGCATGGCCAGTTTTCAAACACTGGCCTTATCGGCTCCGCTTGCAATCCCAGAAGGTATTTTGTGTGGAAGTGAACATCCACCTGGACTCGATGCATAGGTAGGAGCTGGTCCCATTGTCTAGATATTGGTAAATATCTGTCCACCTTTTTATCTTTTTTTTTTTATTATTTATTTTATTTTTAAACCTATTCTGAATAGTGGAAACCAGCAGAACACAATTCCTGGGGAGGGGGAAAAAAAGAAGAAGAAGAAATAGAGTATTTCCTGTTAGAAATATCTCTCCACAAAATAGTTTCTACATTTTGATATGTCTAGATAAAAGGATGTCTTGCAGAATGTTTTAAAGTTCATGATTGTGAGGAGACAGATGGCTGCCTTGCTTGGAGAGATGATGTGCCTTTCAAAACCGCTTGTAAGAAGCTGTCAGTCCCTGAGAAAATGGGAATGGCAATAGAGGCAGGTCTTGTATTTTCTACTCAGGTACTTACAGGTGAACAACCTCTGCCCTATTTTAAAATGAGGAGGCAACTGGTGTATAGAACCACTGTGTAAACCTAGTTGGGATATGTTGATTATCTGAGGCAAATTGTGTCCTTCAACAGGTTTGGTTTCCCTATGGCTTTTTAAGATGTAGTCAGACATTGAGCACATCATAGTAAGCTGAGATGAGCCTCCAGACTTTTTTCCCATGTCTTTACTAGGTAGCTCTAACAGTATAGTGTAGGTGTAAGATTTTCATCCAGTTGTAGACATGTGTTGTGGTTACAAAAACAACAATGTAAATGGTGTTTCATACCTCTAGGTGATACTCCAAAAATCATTTTACCCTCATGACATCTATGTTTTCGGCTTCAAAAAACATCTGTGGTCCCAGCCTATAACTGGCCATACTATCCATGTAGGATTTTGAACCCTTGAGACAGTGACCAAGATATTGCTTCAAAAAACAAAGCAAGCACCTTGACCTCCTAAAGTGGCCTGATGATAATTTTTCTGAAGTGGTGCATCCAGGTCTTGCCCACTGTCCTTCACCAGCAAGAAAATGGTAAATGTGAAGGAGAGATGATGACTGGAAAGTGTTCCTGGTACCCTGAGCAATGAATGTCACCGATTTGGACTCAAGTGGAGAAAACCTGGAATTCATCTGCTTGCAGTCCTTCCCAGTAGCCTGAACTGTGCAAGGAGTCTGTTCTAGCCACAGGATCTGCTTTTTCTTCACAACAGGAGGGCTTTTCATCAGTTAACTGAGCAAAGACAACCTATTCTTATTAGTAAGAATTGCCTTTATTAACCATATATGGAGGTAGGGCCAAAGAGGCCCAAGACAGGCCCAGAACATGTTACAATAGGTCGAGCCTCAGGCCCCCTTATCCCCCTCCCTCTGGGGGACTTTTTGGCTTGTGATAGACAGTGGGGCTAGGAGTCTGTAAATCTGGTGACCCAGACACACCCTGAGGTCCAGGAAAGCTAAGTGCATGTGTTGCACATGGGTCTGACTGTGTGACACACATAATGACCTGTCTGTGTGTATGACCATGTTTGGTAAAACCCGATTCCGTAGGTTGACGTATTGTGTTTCTGTCTTCCAATCTTTTCTACCATTGGTCATTTACTGTATTTGGATGTTATTAATATAAGCTGAAAGGGTAAACAACTTGCCTTGTTCTGTACCTGAAAGTCACCAAGAGCTGCTGTTGAGGTTACGGCTAAAAACACTTCTTATGGCAGGCAAGCTATACAGCCACTCGGCAAAAAGTATCACAGTATCACAGTATTACTAAGGTTGGAAGAGACCTCGAAGATCATCGAGTCCAACCTGTAACCACAAACCTCACGACTAGACCATGGCACCAAGTGCCACATCCAGTCCCCTCTTGAACGCCTCCAGGGACAGCGACTCAACCACCTCCCCGGGCAGCCCATTCCAATCATGAATCACTCTCTCGGTGAAGAACTTTCTCCTCACCTCCAGCCTAAACTTCCCCTGGTGCAGCTTGAGACTGTGTCCCCTTGTTCTGGTGCTGGTTGCTAGGGAGAAGAGGCCAACCCCTTCCTGGCTACAACCACCTTTCAGGTAGTTGTAGAGAGCAATGAGGTCACCCCTGAGCCTCCTCTTCTCCAAGCTAAACAACCCCAGATCCCTCAGCCTCTCCTCATAGGGCTTGTGCTCAAGGCCTCTCACCAGCCTCGTTGCCCTTCTCTGGATACCTTCAAGTGTCTCAATGTCCTTCTTAAACTGAGGGGCCCAGAACTGGACACAGTACTCAAGATGTGGCCTAACCAAAGCAGAGTACAGGGACACAATGACCTCCCTGCTCCTGCTGGCCACACTATTCCTAATGCAGGCCAGGATGCCATTGGCCTTCTTGGCTGCCTGGGCACACTGCTGGCTCATGTTCAGGCGGCTGTCGATCAGCACCCCCAGGTCCCTCTCTGTTTGGCTGCTCTCCAGCCACTCTGACCCCAGCCTGTAGCTCTGCATGGGGTTGTTGTGACCAAAGTGCAGCACCTGGCACTTGGACTTGTTGAATTCCATCCCGTTGGACTCTGCCCATCTGTCCAGCCGATCGAGGTCCCTCTGCAGAGCCCTTCTGTCCTCTAAGTGACCAACATCTGCTCCTAACTTGGTGTCATCTGCAAATTTGCTGATTACCGTCTCAATGCCCTCATCCAGATCGTCAATGAAGACATTGAAGAGCATGGGGCCCAGCACTGATCCCTGGGGGACACCACTGGTGCCTGGCCTCCAGCTGGCTGTGGCACCATTCACCACCACTCTCTGGGCCCGGCCCTCCAGCCAGTTCCCAACCCAGCGCAGAGTGTTGCTGCCCAAGCCACAAGCTGACAGCTTAGCCAGCAGTTTGCTGTGGGGGACGGTGTCAAAGGCCTTGCTGAAGTCCAGGTAGACCACATCCACAGCCTGCCCCACATCCACCAGGCAGTCACCTGATCATAGAAGGAGATCAGGTTGGAGAGGCAGGACCTGCCCTTCCTGAATCCATGCTGGCTGGGCCTGAGTCTTGCCCTGCAAATCGGCAAGCTACCCCAAGCTGCAGCTCGCTGCCAGCTGTGCCAGCTGCTTGCCTGTACCACACAGAAGGGACCTTTCACTCAGAGAAGGAGCTGCCCAGAGAAGCCCTGGTGGCAACAACCTTCCTAGCAACGCATCCCTCTCAGAAGCAAAGCTACAAAGTTGGGAGGTTTTTTCCCTGCAACAGCACCTAGTGCAGTGGACGTCATCTTCACTTTGCTTTCCTGTGCTATCTCAAATTAGCCCAGACAGATAACATACTAAAAGCAGCACAGCCATGAGTAAACCTAGCAGATTTAGTTTTCTCTTGAGTCTCTGCTTGAAAGGTTTTGTTGCCTAGAGTCCCCTTATGGGTGACCAGCATTTTGCCAAGTAATCTTTCTTGCATTTCTGGTTTTGCTCAAACTGTTTAAATTGTCTGTTCCCTGTGTAAATAACCACAGCTGAACACTATGAATATGTAAATAGGTTTTATTAATATTTCTGTGAACATTGTGCATTAACAAAGTTATTAATGAAATTATTAATATGTTTATTACTTGTTCTGCCGGTTAATAAAATATGACACTGCAACGTATAGAAACATCTTCTGTATAGCTTCCTCGCCCATTAAAATAGAGAAATCATGATTATTCAGCAATCTGTTTGACTGAAAATATGAAAAACATGAACAGAAAGAGCTTTGTCTCCCTCAGGCATCAGTGAAATCACACACAGCAGACTCATTTTCACCATGTCATTAGCTGCAAGGTGGTGGATTTTTTGCCCTGCCTATTAAGCTTGAACTCAAATTATTGTTTTTAGTCAGTGTGCTACAGTGTCTAGCCAATGCTTTGTAAAGTCTCTGTGTGTTCCTGCTTTTGGCAAAATGATTAGTGTTGGTAATCATGTGGTGTGAAGTAATTTTTTTCCTTCTTTCCCTCTGAGGAGAGGTTGGTAACATGGTGCCCTGTTGTGCAGCCAGTGGTCTGGTACTTTTGCATCACATAGCCCAGATAAGAAAAAATCCTTTGCACTTTAAAGCTGGATGCACTGGAAATAATGCTGTGCCCTGCCTGTTAGAGTCGTCCCACAAGCTGCAACAGCCAATCCTTGGGTTGGGTAAGGCACAGAGGAGACTGATGGATTAACTTTTGCTTAGTCTTTCAATGGTTTTGCATGCAGCTGCACAGCTCTCCCCTAAAATCCACACAGCACACAAAGAAACTGCGTGCTGTGTTCTGCACCTTTGTCTTTACCTGCACCCTCTCCATCTTACCTTTCCTGCAAGGTGTTCTCCAGAGAGGGATGCAGGATTTACCCGTGAATTTCAGTTGAAAACATTGATGGAAGCTAGCTGAAGATACATTCCTGCTGGGTTCAGGAACAAAGATGGACATTTCAGTGGGAATCCTGACACCCCTTACCATAGTAGGATGCATCTCCATCTTTTCTCGAGTCAACATTTTTTTCCACTGTGAGCAAAGCTGATGCATTTCTGCATAAACTGCTACAGTAGACCCAGCTCAGTACTGTTTTTTATCAAGCTTCCCACGACATTATTTAAAACTAGCTAACATACACCAGTCACCAACAATGACATTGAGTATAAGCATAAACTGCAGAGAGCAAAGGTGAAAAGTTTAGTACTTGCATTTGCAATATGTTTTATTTTCCTGTTAGCTAAATAAGAAATCTGTCTGAATATCTGCCTCTCCTCTTACGGGTGTTAGGAAAGCATGAAAAACAGATGATCTTTTTGTGTCCAGAGGGCTCATATAAAAGGTAGGGAGGCTGTTTTAATGTTTACAATGTCTATGTTGCTGATTTCAACTATACAGGTATTTTGCATATTTGTTTCAGATTACTTTTAAAGGTCCCCATTTAGCGATGGAAATTGAGGTTCCATAGGTGTTATAATTGATGAAAATGGATACGATGGGAATGTTATGAAATATTAATTATGATTTATTAAACATCAAAACAATTATTATCCTGAACTAATTAATTAGGATTGTCTGCCTGGTTGATGGCAGGTAATTACACATGACAGGTACTAATAAGATAGTAGAATACAGTGTAGAAAGAATCATTAATTTGGACTTAAGAGGAACAAACAGGAAAAATCTTAAATACACAATAACAAACCGCAATGCCAACTTAGGTTGCGAGACAGATCCCTTGGCTTAGAAACAGAGCCAAGCAATAGACAAAGCTAAGCTTTAAAACCTTCAGAAACAATTAGGAGAATTAGCCAATGTTCCTCACAAAACTGCTGGGCTGCTACTCAGCAGAACTTTTGCTAGATAATGCACTACCTGGAGCTGTGATTTGTAATCCAAAAGGCAATAAAACCCAAAATGGTAAATCCCAAAACAGAGGAAGTGCTGCTACAGTGAAGAGCTTTGTAGCTGGAACACGTTGCCGCTGGTACAAAGAGCTGTTTGCCCTGAAGACAGGAACAGAGGAGTCCATGTCCTTGCCACAGTCCAGAATCCAGGCATGGACTTTTCAAATCATGCCCTATAAGTTCCCTTTTTGAAAACAAAATGGCTCAATGGCAAACGTCTCAATGGAATGCTAAAACTGGGAAGTGCAATGCTGAATACGGAGCTATGGAGCACCTTAGAATGAAACAGTACTATCTGATTTGCATTAAACGTGTCTTTGTGTACAAACTTTGTGACTCCTGACCCTTTTTACAGGAAACAAAATTCCTGCACTGACAGTCATCCTATTTTACAGTAGGCTATTGAATAATCAACAGACTGAAAATTGATGAGCCTTGTTTCAGCTGTTAAATAAGTAGGTGAAATGGGGATGAGGAAAGAAGACTCAAAAGTCAGGAAGAGACATGAGGTCACTGCAATGAAATTCTAGAAATGTTATTAGGATTGACCTGAAATCTAGGCAAAAGGACTGACAGTCCACAAAAAAATTAGTAGAAGTTGCAGTGCATTGCAGTCTCAAGTGCATTGGCTCATTTAAACTTTGCAGGGTGGTACTAGTGTCAGAAACTTTGCACGTTGTTAATTTGGTAGCACCTAGAGCTTGTAGCTTCTATGTGAATGTGGGACGTATTCTGAATCCTATTCCATGGTAACATCTGAAGTAATTTTCCCAAATTAATTGGATGATTTTGGCAGAGAAGGGGAATCCAGAAAAGCTTCTGAACAGAAGTAATGGCTGCTGCTTCACAGATTTACCCAAGGCAGCTGTTTTATCTCTTTATTCCTCTATCTGTCTTGGGGAAGGCAGGATTTACATCAATCCATGCTGCTTGGTCCATACACTAACTTTTGTTTGAAGTGCATGTAACAACACTGTGGTGCTTGGATTTATTTGCCAAAGTGAGTTTATATTTACTAGTCCTTCTGGGAGAGTTGCATTAGTATCAAAGAGGGCATAATCTCTGGACATAGTCCTTTGCCAGGGCAGCTGAGGACATAGGCATCTCTTTCACTAGACTTATAAAGAATCTTGGTCAAAAAGGAGGAGGTCTGAGACACTCATCGCTTTCAAAATACAATTATAAAAGCTTTCCCTTTATCTAGTTGAAATATGTACTTGAGGAACAACTTTATACTCTTAATTCTTTAGTACAGTGTAAAGGTATTGATCATACATTCAAAGCCTCAGCAATGGAAAGACTTAAAGTGTCCTTCTTTCAGTAAAAAACATGTTGTTTAATCTTACACCGATGTAAGATTCTCCTATTATTGACAGTAAGCACAGTATTGATTCAAGTGAACTGTACATCCTCCTCCAATTTCCACATGCACAGTTAAGGCATGGTTAAATATTTTATTCATGGTTTATTGTCTCTGCTTGCTCTCCTGCTTCTTGTACAAATCCTGAAGAAAGTAGTGCTCGATATTGCTTCCCTCCCCAGGGTGTGTGAGTTTGGCTCAGTTGCTGTGGGATGTCTGGAAGAAGGTAAGGCTGGATATCTGCTGGCAGTTTCTTAGCACAGGCTGTGTACTGAGCATTGAAGCCCACTCCAGCACTTAATGTTCTAAAACTGTAAGTGTGGGGACAGCCTGGCTGGCTGCTGCTGCTGTCACCCATAGCACAATAGTGCCGTGTTCTGTGGCTAAAGCAGGCTCTGTGGCACTGCTGCAGTTTGGAGCTTGGAGTGGCTGAGCCCTGTGGAAGTGCTCCCATTCCACTGCTGCACAACTGACATGCTACCAGCCCTCTCATTCAGTGGTGTATTTGGATCCTAGTAGCATAACTCCCAACCTATGTTGCTTCACTAATACTCAGGCACCCTAATCCTACCATGCTACCTTTACTTTGCTCCATGAACCCTAATCTCTATGAATTTTATCGTATTTTTTTCAAAATGGCACCAAGGAAAATTATAGCTAAGATGCTATAAGCATCTAGAAGTTTTACCTCCCTCACCCTTTCTTCATATTCCAATGTAAATCCATCTTTATTCCATTACTTTTTCCTTCTCACCTCTCTTTCCATAGGTTTTTCCTTTACTGATAAAGGAAATGCTCAGGTGTTGAAATATATCATAGTCTTGACAGGACAAGGGGCAATGGGTGGAAGTTGAGGGACAGGAAGTTCCATGTAAACACTGGAACAGGCTGCTCAGGGGGCTTGTGGAGTCTCCCTCTCTGAAGATATTCAAAACCCACCTGGATGCATTTGAGTGTCATCTGGTTTAGGCGATCCTGCTCTGGCAGCGGGGTTGGACTAGGTGATCTTTTGAAGTTCCTTCCAACCCCTAACATTCTGTGATTCTGTGATTCAAAATCACAAACCTGTACCTGTCAGGGTGAGGACAGTGAATATTTATTGTGGTTTTATAGCTCAATAAGACTAGATAGTATATTGGCCAAATCATCAGAATTCAAGCCCTAATTAGTATTTTAAACCTGCCCAGTTCCTCAGATACTTGGAGCCAATGGTTTTCTGTTGACCTTCCAAAGACTGGAACTTGCTGCAGACTTGCAAGTTCAAAATGTTTGGGTTTTTAACCCTTTCTTAAGGCTTAGAGGAGCTCTGCTTTAGGATTTGGCTTGACTGTACCTATTACACATGCCTTGCCAGCCTGTAATTGCTGTTTGAATGCTGAGTATCTTTTCTGTGTGTTGCTGTTTACTGCATGTGTGGATTAAATTTGAGAGATTTCAACATAACATTATAAATGAAGTGACTGTCTAGCTCTGGATTTTCTCCCTCTTCCCTTGATGCACTAATGAGAATCAATTGCAGTTGCTTATCATTTTTAAATAGCCGTTATTCTAAAAATACCTGATCCACTAGCCCTGTTCATTTTGTTGATTTGATTTCAGTCTTCTGCTCATCTGGGCCAACCTATGTATACTGTTCTAAAACCAGTGTGTAAACTCATCAGTGCACATAATCGAAGCCATAGAAACTCAGGCTGACAGCCCAACAAAGTTCTGCCTGCAACAGTGTACTCTGAACTTCTGTTGTCTTCTGGGTAAAATCCTCAATGGAACAGGGGCTTTGACTCTGCACATTAGCTCTCCCTTGTGCCTGGGAGAGAATCAGATTATCCACAAACTTCCCATTTAACAGTTCAGTTGTCTGCATGTTCAAATCTGGCAACTGTGTATAAGACTGGATTTGCATAGATGGAGAAATTATTTCCTGAGCAGGTGTTCTGAAGGGACAAAAGCCTCAAAAATGCTCTGAATCAGACAATGGGGCAGGAGCCAGCAGGTCTGGCTTTTCAGGAGACTGCCTACGTTGCCCAGGCTTGTCTGAACATGTCCTGGGGTCCAAGTGGGCCAGGTGTGTGTGCCTTTGGCCATGTTTGGAGAAAACTCATTCTATAGGTTGAAGTGTAAGGTTTTTATCTCTTAATCTTTGTTGTCATTGGCCATCATTGTCTTGGGAAATCTATGAATACCAGTCCAAAGAGCCAGTGCCTTCCCTTTACCCAGACAGACTGCAACACCCCTCGTTGCAAGCATTGTAAAGCCCAGGTGCAGACAGATGTGTCTTGCCAGGCCGAGAGATGAACCCCAGGAGGAGCTGAGAGTCCCTGGGACAGTTTTGTTTTATTGGAAGAAGCAACAAGCACCGCTGCAAAGATTGCAGCTGAAGAACTGCTCCAAATAAGCAAAGCTACCGAGCCGACAAGCCCTGCAAGCCCCAGCAGCAACCTCTTTTCTACAAAGCTTTCAGCTACAAAGCCTCTGGAGATAAACCCTGTGTGTGCTGCAGCAACAGGCTGCAGGAGCCAACACAAGGGCAAACTGTGTTCCTGGAGCTCTCCCATGCTCAACACCTTTTTGGTTTTGTTTAAATCCCCACATGTGCTGTGGGGTGCCTTGATCTGTGGATTATAAACGTTGCAACTGAACATACTGGACTAAAATGATTTGCAGTGAGTAATCTATGAAATTTGATTTTTATAAACATCTGTTAATGGTCTGTTGCCCTAGAGAATTCTAGAGCTCCTGCCCCTGCCCTGTGGGCAATCTCCGGCCTGTTGCCGATGTCCTTGTCTTTATTCTTTACAGTTTAAATCACCGCTTGCTGTTTCTGGGCTTTTACTAATATTGTTTAAATTGTTACACGTACCTGCTAGTGAGGTATCTGTTCCACAACTGAATATTTCAAACCAGTAAACAGGTTTTATTAATACTTTCAGTGGTATGTTTTAATTAATAAAGTTATTAACATTTTTATTAATGGTTCCACCTATTAAATATTAATAGCCTCCATCCACTCATAACAGCAGGGCAGTTTCCCCTTTCTGGGCATGTTCTGAAGAATCACGTGCTCACCGTAAGAATGGTAGAATTAATCTCTTTAAGAAATGGCCTCTGGTCAAAGTTCTGCATCTGTGCAAATCCTCTTGAAGGCAACGGAGAATCCTGAAATAGGATTGTAGGCTAAGCTGTAAGCTCTGTAGCTTAGTGCTAGTATCCACCTGTAATTATTAAACAATGCTATTCAGATTTATAGCTTTGTGGCAATACCTATGATATTCAAAAAACCCAAACAATGGATATTCAAGACCTAGTAGTAGATACAGGGCTTTCATGGTGATGGGCACAGCACATCACTAGTTTCCACAGAAGAGGTGTGCAGTTATCTGATGTGGGCAAGAAAAAGATGTATTTTCTGAATCAAGGAGTGGGTGAGGGTTACTGGCTCCTAATGGTGTCCCCACATTTAAATCTACAGTGATTTCTGTTTGCAGCTTTTTAAATGGTTTTCACTTCATGGCAGAAAAAGACAGGATAATACATTGAAAGGTACAGGATGGTTGTAAGTGATGAAACATTGCTTTTTTCATTATACACACACACACAGGGAAGTTGAAATGTTATTTGTAGAGGATAAAGGTGAACTTTGCTCATGATGTTATGAAGTTCTTTATTGCACAGTTCCCTTTGTGCAAACAGCTCCTGACACTCTCTTACCTTTTGTAATTTCCAGCAGATTGGAGTAGTTTGTGCTTTAATGCTGAGCTTTGACAGAGTAGCAGTTGTTGGATAAAAAGAATCAAGATCACTTTCAGCTTTTGTGGACATATTTAGGTTTTTTTGTGAAGTACTGTAAAATTCAATTAGATTCAATTAGATTTGCTCCTTTTCCCTAGACCACTGATTGGCAGTTCTGGAATAATTAGTCATCATTTTTCCAAAATTGGAGCTGGTAGCTGAAGAGGTCTAAAGCTGTGGGGTTGATGTTCACTTTGCAAACAACCATGCTGACTGAAGATGTCACCCAGGAACAGCTGCTTGCTACCAATAGTCTGCCAAGGGGTTCTACCATCTCTCATCAGAGAAAATAGCATGAACTCTGCTGTTTTCTGCTTCAAAGTTAGCCTGAAAGCTAGGCTTAACTATGTGGTATTTTCTGAAATAAAAGAAAGAGAATTCATGTGAATCCACTAACAAGGGGCGAGGGGGGCAGGGGAGGAGCGTGTGTGTGGTGTTGAGGGCGGTGGATGAGTAGAGAAGAACCTCTGCTGGCCATGGAAAACAAATAGCTCAGGTAAGTAGCATCTTCAGCTGTGCAGGTAGATCTGCAGCTGTACAGCTTTCTGGAGCCCAGGTTAGCCTCTGGGTTTACCTAAGGAATTATTAACCTTGCAGAAATAAACAACTTTCCATGAGGAGCTAGTAAGGTATTGAAAAAGCAGAAAATACCTCAAATTAATGAATGCAATGTCATTAGCCAGATTCAAGCATCGTTGTATTTAAACTAATTTGACATCTGCATGTGTCTTTGCCTGTGACCAATCTAGCATTGCTGTCAGCATTTGCTTCTCACCAGTGCTGTGTTCTCCTCTGTGTCTGATTGTGATGACTTGGTGTTCATTCACTACCAATTCAGCAGGGTCTATCGGTCTTCAGCCAAGACTGGACAGTGATTAAGCAGTGTCAGACTCTGAATTGCTTAGTCCTTTCCCTGTGTGCTGGAGAAGAGCCTGATTTGCTCAAAACTCAGACTGCAGCTAAGGACAGGTCAGTGACATAATTGGTAGTTTTTCTGTTCAAACCATCGAGTAACATGATACATTTTCCATAAACTAATAGGTTGATCCAATATGATCAATAGGAAAGAAATAATTCTCTTTTCAAGTATTTCCACAAGTCAGTACTGTCATGAGCACAGATACTGAGTTTCTGATGGCTGGTGAAATGTATATTCATGTTTGTAGCTGTGTACTCATAATTCATTCATACCCATAATTCATTCAGCTCTCAGGGTTATTGAAGTGCAAAAGTTTCATAAATATGCAACTAAAAATCAGTGGTGATTATGAACAAAGCCAGTGAGAGACAATTTTAGCCAAATGCCTGATGATGAGCAGTCAGGAACAGAATGGGGTAAATAAGCAGGTTTTCCTGATTTCTTCTTACAGGTACTGCAAAGGCAGAACATTTATTATGCCAGTCTCCTTAAAAGTTTGTCAGAGTTGCCACTCAGTTTTTCACTTCAGCACCATCTAGTGTGCATGATAAAAACAACTGCCAAAATAAACAGAAGACCAGTTCATGGCACTTATGTTTTCAGTGTGGAAAGGAGACTATCACATCAAGGCTTGAGTCCTGTGAACTTCCAGCAAAACAATCTGCGAGTGACATTCCTTCTTATAGCCCCTGCCCCCTCACACCTCGTTTAAATAAATACCTGCTTCCAAGAAATGAAGCACACAAAGCTTAAATGTAAAAAGTATAACAATCAAACAAAACCAAGCAAGCAAACAGACAAAACACAACAACAAAGATAAAAAATGAACAGCCTGAGTCAGCTGGGATTGTTCAGCATGGAGAGAGGAGAAGACTCCAGGAAGACCTAATAGCAGCCTTCCAGTACCTGAATGGGACCTACAAGAAGGCTGGAAAGGGACTGTTTACAGAGACCTGTAGTGATAGGAAGATGGGTAATGGTTTTAAATTAGAGAAGAGTAGATTCAGTTTGGATCTCAGAAGGAAGTTCTTTACCATGAGGGTAGTGGGACACTGGAACAGGTTGCCCAGGGAAGAAGTTGAGGCCCCATCCTTGGAGGTATTCAAGGTTAGTCTCAACAGGGCTCTGGGCAACCTGATCTAATGGAGGTTGTCCCTGATCACTGCAGGGGGTGTACTAGATGACCTTTGGAGGTCCTCTCCAGCCCAAACCATTCTATGATTCTATGATCACAGAATCACAGAACTGTCAGGGTTGGAAGGGACCTCAAGGATCATATAGTTCCAACCCCACTGCCATGGGCCGGGACACCTCACACTAGATCATGTTGCCCAGAGTCACAACCAGCCTGGACTTAAAAATCTCCAGGGTTGAGGCTTCCACCACCTCCCTGGGCAACCTGTTCCATATGATGAAGGAGTTCTTCCTAACATCTAATCTAAATCTAGCTTGGATGTATTCCCTCTAGCTCTATCACTACCTGACGCCCTAAAAAGTCCCTCCCCAGCTTACTTGTAGGCCCTCTTCAGATACTGGAAGGCCGCCATAAGGTCTCTTCAGAGCCTTCTTTTCTCCAAAATGAACAGTCCCAACTGTCTCAGCAGGTCTCATAGGAGAGGTGCTCCAGCCCTCTGATCATCCTGGTGGCCCTTCTCTGGACACGCTCCAGCACTTCCATATCCTTCTTGTAATAGAGTTTCCAGAACTGGACACAGTACTCCAGATGGGGTTTCATGAGAGCAGTGAACAGGGGGAGAATCATCTCTCTCAACCTGCTGGCCACACTTCTCTTGATGCAACCCAGGGTATGGTTAGCTTTCTGGGCTGCAAGTGCTCACTGCTGGCTCCTGTTGAGCTTCTCATCCACCAGCACCCCCAAGTCCTTTTTTTCATGGCTGATCTCAAGCCAGTCCCTGCCCAGCCTATATCAGTGCCTGGGATTGCCCTGACCCAGCTCCAGAACCTTATGTTTGGTCTTGTTGAGCCTCATGAGGTTGTCATGGGCCCATCTCTCCAGCTTGTCAAGGTCCATCTGGATGGATCCCTTCCCTCCAGCGTGTCTGCTGCACCACACAGCTTGGTGTCATCAGCAAACCTGCTGAGGGTGCACTCAATGCCACTGTCCCTGTCACCAATAAAGATGTTGAACAAGCCTGGTCCCAGTACTGATCCCTGAGGGACTCCCCTTTTCACTGGTCTCCACTTGGACATGGGCCATTGACAGCCACTCTTTGGGTGCAGCCATTGAGCCACTTCTTTGCCCACCAAGTGTATCCATCAAACCCATATTTTACCAGCTTGGAGATCAGGATGTTATGTGGGATGGTGTCAAAGGCTTTGCTCAAGTCCAGGTAAATTGGTTGCTCTCCCCTTGTCATAGAAGGCCACCAGGTTTGTCAGGCAGGATTTACCCTTGGTGAAGCTGTGCTGGTTGTACCAAATCACCTCTTCATTATTCTTCTGCCTCAGCAGTGCCTCCAGGAGTCTCCATGACCTTACTGGGCACAGAGGTGAGACTGAATGGCCTATAGTTCCCTGGATCATCCTTCTTTCCCTTGTTTTCCCTTTTCCAGTCAGTGAGGACTTCCCTGGACTGCCATGACTTTTGGAATAGAATAGAGAGTGGTTTAGTGACCTTGTCCACCAACTCCCTCAGTACCTGTGGATGTATCTTGTTGGGTCTCATGGACTTGTATACTCTCAAGTTCTTCAGGTGGTCACAAACATGATATTCACTTACAATGGCCAGTTCCTTCTTCCATCCCCTGCCATTATCTTCTGTGATTTTGGGAGTGTGGCTGGAGCCTGTGCCAGTGAAGACTGAGCTAAAGAAGTTGAGAACCACATCGCTTGTCGCCAGTTCTCCCATTTCCTTTCTGAGGGGCCCACACCTTCCCTAGCCTTCCTTTTGCCATTAATGTACCTATAGAATCTTTTGCAGTTCCCCTTGCTCTCCCTGGCCAGATTTAATGCTAACTGAGCTTTAGCTTTTCTAACCAGGGCTCTTGCTGCTTGGGCAGCTTCCTCATATGCCCGTTTCTAGCTGTCCTTTCTTCTACTACTTGTACCGTTTCTATTTGTGTGACAGTGTGTCTAGGAGCACCTTGCTCATCCAGGGAGGTCTCCTAACATTCTTTCTGATCTTCCTCTTTGTGGGTATACTTTGCTCCTGGCCATGGAGAAGGTGATCCTTGAATATGGACCAACTGTCCTGGGCCCCTCTTCCCTCTAAGGTTTTGTCCCACATTACTTTGGCCAGCAGATCCCTGAAGCAATCAAAGTCTGCATGCATAAAGTCTGGGGTCATAAGCTTGGGATACATCCTCCTAGATGCCCTGAGGATCTTAAATTCCAGCACATTGTGGTCACTGCAGCCAGGACTGTCCCTAAGCCTCATACTGGTCACCAGCCCTTCCCTGTTAGTGAGAACAAGGTCCAGCATAGCACCTTTTCCTGTTGGTTTATCCAGCATTTGGAGGAACACCCTGGATAGCTGGTGCCTTGCTGTATTGTCCCTCCAACAGATGCCAGGGTGATTGAAATCCCCATGAGAAGCAGGGCCTGTGAACAAAAAAACACTTCTGTCTGCTTATGTAGGACCTCACCTGCTTGGTTCTGCTGGTCAGGTGGCCTGTAGCAGACCCCTACAGTAACATCATCTTCCTCTGTCTTCCCCTTAATCTTGACCCATGTGCTCTCCACCAGCTCATCATCCTTGCCCAGGTGGAGCTCCACTGATTCCTCTGGTCACTGATGTAGAGGGCAAAACTTCCTCCCCTCCTACCCTGCCTGTCCTTCCTGAAGAGCTTGTACCCATCCATCCCTACCTTCCACTCATGGAATCATCCCACCCAGTGTCAGTGATAGCCTCTATGTCACAGCACTCCAGCAGCACAGTGCCCTTCATTCATCCTGTTTGCTGCCCCAGCTGTGTGCATTGGCACAGAGGCACTTCAGCTGTGCTGGCTGAGGTGAATCACCCTTGATTGCCTTGGGGTGTCCCAGTGCTTCCTCCTTGGCTCGCCTCAGGGCAACAAGCCAAGGGCCCTTGCTAGCATCCCTCCCTCTGCCTCTGCTGTGCTGCCCCACTGTGTGTCACAGGCAGGCATGAGATTATTAACCCCTTTCCCCTTCAAATCTAGTTTAAAGCCCTATCAATGAGCCCTGCCAACTCCTGCCCCAGACTCTTTATGCCCCTCTGAGACAAGTGCAACCCATTTGTTGCTCACAGCTCTGGAGCCCTGTATACCAATCTGTGATTGTGAAACCCAAAGCCCTGTCAACAGCACCGGTCCCGGAGCCATGGATTGACCTGTTGGCTCTTCCTATATATTCCCTCATCCATTGCTGATGTCAGGGGGATGGAGTAGAACACAACTTGAGCTCCTGATCCTTTTACCAGATGCCCCAAGGGCCTGAAATTTCTTTTAATTGATTGTGAGCCTCTTGCTGCTACATCATCACTACCCACCTGAAAGACCAGAAGTGTGTAATAATCTGAAGGCCTCAGAAGGGTGGGAAGTTTTCCTGTGATGTCCTCTACCTGAGAACCAGGGAGAGAGCAGAGCTCCCTATGGAGTGGGCTCAGTCTGTATATTAGGCCTTCTGCTCCCCTCAGCAGAGACTCTCCTACTACAATGACTCATCTGTTTTTCTCTTAGGGTCAGTTTTGATGTCCAGCCTAGTGCAAGTCAGCCTTGGTGGCACTTCTGGCCTTCCCTCGTCCTTGCTCACAACCAGTTCCTCCTGCAGAGCCTCATACTTGTTCTTCAAGGCCAGAGAGTCACCTACTGCAATTACCTTCCTTTTATTCCTCATTGAAAAAGTCCTAAGGTGTGGGGGTGAATGACAAGCCTGGGGTGACTCACTGGATGTGTCCTTGTCTCCTTCTTCGTTTCCCTCTACCTCCAGAGGGGCCTCATACCTATTCTGTAAATGGTTCTGAGGAGGGGGTGTATGAAGGGTAGGGGAATGCCTGAGACTCTGAACAGGAACCTGCTTCCACCTTCCTCCATCTTTCTTGTTATTGCTAGCCTGGTGGGCAGGGATTATCTTTTTCTTCACATGTGTCCGAATGTACCTGCCTCAGGGATGGCACAAGAGCCCCTCATTCTTGGTTGCTATGTGTCAGGTACTCCCATTTCCATTGCAGGCTGGGCAGAGCCTAGCTCCAGCAGTCTACCTCCATCTCAGCTTCCCTAATGCTCCTAAGCCTTTCCACTTTGTCTTGCAGCCTTTCCACTTCATCTTGCAGCTGTGCTGTTTGGCTGAACAGATCATCTACCTGCTCACACTGCACACAACCCCTGCTACCAGGGAGAGGCTGTAGCATTCCCTGCAGCCTGTGACCTGCACCATCACATCCTTCTGTGGGAGCTCTGTCTGGGTACCCACCTCCATTTTGGATGGCATCGAGAGCACTTCTGCCAGGTACTTCTACCATTGTGCTTTGCCTGAGATGGTGATTTTAAAAAAATTATGATTGTTTTATTTGATTATTTTTTCTCAGCCTCCTGACTACTGCCAGTGTTTTTGTCAGGCCACTGCTAGACTGCTGCACTCCGCAGTCCAATCCTGCAGGCACTGCTTGCTGTGTTGCAGTGAGGTATCTAGCTGCCTTGCGCTCATGGTCTGAGTACTGCTTCCAGTTCCACCCCTTTTAAATCTCCCATGGTTGCTCTGGCAATGCCCCTAGCCATGTCGCCCTCTCAAGCACATACGTGAGACATAGCAGCTAATGTCAATTTTTCCCTCTCTCCTTGGGCTTCCCAGTCTCCAGGAAGCCCTTGACCTCCTCTAATATAAAACCTGCACAGCCACAGAGCTTGCAGAGATCCCCAATCCAATGAGGCTGTCTTGTGTTCATGATATGATAAAGAGGGGGCATCTGACATTGCCGCATGAATTGCAGTCTGAAGTGAAGCCAGACAGAGTTAACACCACACAGCTCACAGTCTACATACTCACTTTCAGTGCTGGGGTGAGGGTCTGTGCTTGAGTGCTTGTGGGAGTCTCATACAAAATGCTAAAATTGGAATAACTGAGTATTAAAGGCAGTGAATAAGGAGGTGTGACCGGTTTAGGCTGCGAAACCTGCATTCAGAAGAATGTCAATGATTTTGTTACCTTTCTCAAAGACTTCCTCAGCAGTTTTACCCCAGACGATGATGTCATCGATGAACTGGATGTGTTCTGGAGCACCACCTTCCTCCAGAGCATCGTGGATCACTGCATGACAGATGCTTGAGCTGTGGATCCAGCCCATGGGCAACCTGTTGAAGATGTACTGGATTCCTCTCCTCTTGGTTTCTGGAGTCGAGGTTACAGAGGTTCAGAGGCTAATTATACTCCAACAGAGAAAGAGATTCTAGCTGCCTATGAAGGAGTAAAAGCAGCTTCTGAAGTAATTGGAACTGAATCACAACTTCTCTTAGCTCCCAGATTACCAGTTTTGAATTGGATGTTCAAAGGCAAAGGTTCCACACAATAGGCTGTGCCTTTAAGAAAGAGACACTTTCTGAACACTCTGGGCGAATATTTTGGTATATGAATGAAAACAATGATATGCTAATCCAATTTCATTGGTGGAACCCGGCTGTAGATTCTTGTTTAGTCTTTCAGTCAGGGGAGTCAGTCAGCAGTCGTCTTCTTCTTCCCCCTGTGCTGTGAGCTGGCTCGTTTCTCTCTGCGATTCTTGCTAACCAGATAAGAAAACTAACTTTGCATTCGCTTTGAGCTTTAACAAAGTTTTCCCCTTTTAATTACCTTCCTTTCTCTCTCTCTCTCTAACCCTTTTGGGAAAAAGGGGAGGTAGGGAGGGTGAAGGGAGCGGCAGGCCGAACCCCCTGGCCGCAGGGGGGTTGGGGAAAGGTTTCCTGTATTACATACATTGCTGTATATTTCTGTATATATTGTAAATATTGTATGTTTTTGTACATATTCACTGCATTCCATATCTGCTTGTAAAATACAGCTTTCGTCTGCTTCTCCGGCTGAGTTAGCTGTGGATTCTTTTGTGTGTGGGGGGGAACCTTCCTACTCCACCACATATTTTTAATTGGCGCCCAACGTGCGGCTTGTGGATAATTGCTGTCCAGAAGCTGGGCGAAAAGGTTGCTTGATTTATTGCCTGCTCGAGTCGGAGTTGCAAACATGAAAGTGTTTTGGCTTTTAGAGCGTTTGGTCTTTTCAGTTTGTTCGGTACTGGTCTACAAGTACTTCATGGGATTGATTTTCGATCGCTTAGGCAGATACTTGATGTATAGATTGTATTTATGGTTTAAGTATAAGATTCAGCTTCTTTACGACCGGTGCCTGTGATTCTTCTGGCTTAACAGATATGGGAATGTGACCTCCAGCACTCTGCCCATAGAGATAAAGGAGTTTAAGATCCCGGTAGGCGAAAGGGTTGTTTTAAGTGATGGCTGGGATCCAAAGGTGATTTATGTGATGTGTTTAAATCTGCTGCTGGTGATGGTGATTGCGTACTTGTTATATGCTCTGTATCGGGAGAAGAAAAAAGTGTCTAAAGCGTGCTTTGTAATTAAGCGTAGATCGAAACGCAGAAAGCGCAGCTCTAACTCTACCCCAGAGGTATCTAGTGATGAGGAGAATGCAGAATCTGTATCAGTTAACGACAAGGCTAAAAAGTCCATCGGAAAGGCTGCTCTGAACGGTGCTGTTGGTGGCTCTGGCAATCAGCCAGCGGCAGCGGCAGCTCCTAACATGGCTTCCACGCCCTCGGCAGCCATTAATGGGGCAAAGCCATTTCCTCCTTCTTCTTCGGCAGGACCAGAAGTGTCCTCCACAGCAGCTGATTCGTCTCAAAACCTGTCAGCTTCTATTAAGCCAGCTGTAAATCCAAACACAGCTCCAGTTAAGCAGGTAGCTGTTTTAAAAACGAGAGGTGGAAAGGGCAAAGCTGATCCAGATGCTGATGGGGAAGAGCAGCAGGATCCTGGTGAGGGAAAAGGTTTGTCTTAAAGATATAGCTGAGTTATTGAGATCATCACTGGATGGAGATGCAGGGCAAATTGCTGATAGAAGAACAACTAAAGGTGGTACTCCTGACCTTAAGCAGATTCTTAGGAGAGTGACAGTAAGATTATTGGGACAAGAACTTCAGGAAGAGGAGGCAGAGGAGGAGGAGTCAGATGACATTGAGAGCTGTTCGTCACCCAGGGAGGAATTGAGGTATGTGCGTAAAGATTACATCAGAGCAGATAAGGAGCCAATCTTAGCTTGGCTTGGTAGATGCTATGATACAGGTGCTCCAGCTCTGGTAGTTGGAGACAAGTCAGCAGCCCAACTAGGAACTCTCTCAAAGGATAATGGAATAGATAGACATCTAGGCAGGACTCTCGGTAAGGTTACTCTCTGGATTCGCCTTTTAATGGCAACTCTCATGAGGTATCCTTCCCGAGATGATCTTCCATGGAATGCTAAACCCTGGACTACCATAGATGAGGGAATTAAGCGTCTGAGAGAATTTGCTGTTAGAGAGGTACTCTATGGTGGCCATGAGACTCTGAACCCTGATGAAATCCCTGTAGGAACCGGTCTTGCTAAGAAGCTCATCAAACTTGCTCCTCCTAATTATGCAAATATTCTGGCAAGCAGAATTGTGGCAAGAAATTATGGTGGTGCTTCTCCTACGGTTGGCCAATTCACTGATCAAATGAGACAATTGGAGGATAGCATGACACGTGTTTCTTTGGTTTCAGCCATTGAAACTCTGTCTGGTGAAATAAAGAATTGCATGAAAGAGCTGAAGGATGAATTTAAAAATACATTCTCCCAATTGGCACAAAGAGATAATTCCAATTCTTCCTCCAGATGGATACAAGTTTCCTCTGTGAGGAATAGACGTCCTCCAAGGATGTCATTCCAAAACAGGTCATTCCAAAACAGATCCAACCAAAACAGACCACCAAGGCAATCACGTGTGAGTATCTGGATAACTCTGCGTGATCAGTTTGGTGAGAACATGAACAGATGGGATGGTCAACCAACTGCTAATCTTTTCAGGAGACTGAGGGAACTGCAAAGTGGCAGAACCCGAGGTAGCAATACCAGAAGGGTAGCTGTTACTTCTACGGTTCCCCAGGACAACTCTAATAGCTCCAACAGTGGCTCCAGTTCTAACACCGCACCATGTGCTCATTGCACATGTGGGCATGTTCCCCATAACTAGGGGTGCCCTGCCTCCTGCCAGGGGGAGGAGAGGGGTAACAGGAGGAAAGCTGCTGATCTGATGAGAGTGGATGGAGCAACCTGAACGATGGCATTCTGAGCTTCCTGCCAGAATAACTGAAGTGACTTTGAAAGAGGTGTCCTGGGAGGCACAGTACAATTCTGTCCAAATGTTGTCATTTTGCTGTCATGTCATTCTGTGAAAAGAGTAGCAACTAATTCTATTCTCTGATCTAGTCATCTGTATGTGTTACGGATGCACAGTCTGTGAAGTTAAGGAATAGGCTGAGCTCACAGAATTCCCGTCTCACCAGATGTTCATTGTTTGTTGATGTCTCATGAAGGCAGCCCGACTGAGCAAGATAGCTTATCTGTGGTTCTCATTTTCATAAACAATTTTAAAATATCTTGTAAGCCCAGAGACCTTAAATATTCAAACTGGTTTTTTTTGGGGTGTGTGCGCGTTTTTTGCCATAACTGAGTATTTCTTTGTGCCAGAGTCTGAAGGCCATATGCCTGCATGTTCCCATTTCCTCACCCTATAATTAACTCCTGTGAGCAGCTCCCAAGAGTACTAAAAATCTTATTGATCTTATAAAAATGAAATAGCCAGCCTTAGGAGAATCAGTTAGATTAAGAGACAGGGCTACATAATGACTGAACAGAGAAATTAAGACAAAATGAGAAGCAGATTAACATTTGGCGGTGGTTATATTGATGATCATTCTTTATGGAAAATTCTAACTGTTCATTTTTCATTATAGGTCTGTTGCATATTGGACTTTCAGGAGTAATTGGATTACAATATGTTAATCCTTTCTCTGTTTGTGTCTTGTCATTAATATGATCTTAGTCCGTATGTGTTATTCCTGAAAGTAATCACCCTAGATATCAGTGAGATAACAGAAAACAGAAACAGACAACAAACCCTGTTCAAATGTATGTTTTGTTCATTGGTCTGCTTAGAGTCTTACGGTGGGTTGAAGTTTCCCCCCAGCATTAACTTTGCCAACTCAGTCAGAAGCAAATGAAGCTGTATTTACAAGCAAGACTACACTCTACAATGGAATGCAATGAATATGTACAAATATACAGGAGTTACAATACTATATAGACATTTACAATTAGCAAACAACACGAAAAGCCCCCGGTCAGAGACCAGGGAAGCCATTGCACTGCTCCCCCCACTAGGCCCCCTGTCCCAAGAGAGAAGAGGAGCAGAGAGAAAACAAGGGTTAGACTTATCTAAACAATGCAGCCAAGGTCAGCCAGAAGCAGATTAATCTCTCCCGAGTGCAGCGAGCACAGAGAGAGATCAGAAAAGAGAAAGAATTATTTTGGCACAGCTGGGTTTCTAGCAGATATTCCTCCAATGAATTTGTTTAGAATAATCTTCAGTTTTCCTTTTCACACCCAATAGTGATTTAATTATATTTGTCTACTTTTCTGCTTGAAATCTGTAACTAAATTTTAAAGGCATAGCCTAAAACCACCACAAGTCTTTACCATCATCAATTCTGTAACCCAACAGTGGAATTGTGCCTCATAGCATCCTACCTGCTGACCTGGTATGCGTTAGAACAGAACTAATTCTGGTTAGATTTCAGGTCAGTGTCTTCTATGTAACTGCACTTTCTGCAGTAAATGACATGTTTTCACAAGCAATGCCTGCATCTAGTAGTGAGAAGGCTGAATGTTTATAGTTAGCACCAAGGATGAGCATGCAGACCAAGGTCACTGCTAAATCTTGTGTGCCACATCAGAGATGAAGAAGGTGAAAGGCTGCACCTGCAGGGAGGAGCAGACTAGACAGGTGACCCTAAACTGACCATCAAAGTATTCAAAATACATCATATTCAGCATAAAGCTGAAGGTCAAATTCTCTTCTTCAGTGGATGGCCTTTGATCCCAATCTATAACCTACTCAACCCTCACTTTGGACTTCTGGAGGGCAAACTTCAACTTGTTCAAGCAACTTATTTGGAAAGTACCCTGGGCAGCAGCTCTTAAGAACCAAGGGGTCCAGGACCTACTTCAAACAGGAGCTCTTGAAGGCACAGGAACAGGCTGTGCCCATGTGCTAAAAGATGAGCTGAGGGGAAGGAGGCTCTGGGCCTGGATGGGCAAGCAGCTCTTGAACGAATTAAGGGAAAAAAAGAGGCTGTATCACCTTTGGAAAGCGGGGAGGCAACTCGAGGTAATTTAAGGATGTTGTTAGATCATGTAGGAGAAAAATTAGAGAGGCAAAAGCCCAGTTAGAACTTAAGCTGAACTCTGCTGTGAAAGACAATAAAAAGCATTAAACATTGTAACCAAAGATGAGGAAAAGGCTGAGGTACTAAATACCTTCTTTGCCTCCATTTTCAACAGGAAGGCAGGAGGTCTTCAGGACAAGTGGCCTCCTGAACTGGTTGATGGGCTCAGGGAGCAGTGTAATGCCCCGGAAATCCATGAGGAATTTGTTAGGGACCTGCTGAGCCACTTGGACACTCACAAGTCCGTGGGACCAGATGGGATCCATCCTAGGGTGCTGAGAGAGCTGCAGATGAGCTGCCAAGCCGCTCTCCAGCATTTACCACCAGTCCTGGCTCACTGGAGAGGTCCCAGATGGCTGCAAACTGGCCAATGTGGTCCCCATCCACAAGAAGGGTTGGATGGAGGAACCTGGAAACTCCAGGCCTGGCAGCCTGACCTCAGTGCCAGGCAACATTATGAGCAGATCATCTTGGAGGCAGTCACAGTGCAGGATGGCCAAGGGCTCAGGCCCAGCCAGCATGGATTTAGGAAGGGCAGGTCCTGCCTCATCAACCTGATCTCTTTCTATGATCAGGTGACTGCCTGGTGGATGTGGGGAGGCTGTGGATGTGGTCTACCTGGACTTCAGCAAGGCCTTTGACACCGTCCCCCATAGCAAACTCCTGGCCAAGCTGTCAGCCCCTGGCTTGGACAGCAGCACTCTGAGCTGGGTTAGGAACTGGCTGGAGGCTGAGCCCAGAGAGTGGTGGTGAATGGTGCCACATCAGCTGGAAGCCAGTCACTAGTGGTGTGCCCCAGGGATCAGTCCTGGGCATATGGTGAAGGCACATTCTGCCCAGATACTAGATCTGACCCCAGCATGTGGACAGGTTTCCCCTCCTTCAGGAGGAAGACAAAAGCCAAGGCATTAGCCAGGCCAGCACACATTCAGCGCATGCAGTGTGTGTGCAATTACCAAGTATGGGCACAATTTCAGCTTCATGCTTTCTATAGGCTGAAGCCAGTTGTCTATCAGAGTGCCCATTGGTCAAACCCAGCCTCGAGGAACCTATAAATATTACCCCTGTTGGTAAACAAGTTGCCTCCTCTTTACTTTGCCTCTGTACTGGCTCGGGAGAGCAGCTCTCGAGCCACAGCCTCTGCCATTGAGCTTGTTGTTAGCTTCTATCATCCATGCACGCATACTGAAGCCTCTGCATCATGAGAAGCACTTTGATCGTGAGGATCAGCCCAGAGGAGGACCTTCGCTGAGCCCGAGAAGCCAGCGTCGCTATAGCCGGTCATATCTCCAGGGGAGCCCATCGTGCTATCGGAGGACTGGACCAGCCCCCGAGGGTAAGATCTGCCCAGTTGTCGGGGAGAAGGGACTTGACAGAGATCGAGTCCGCATATACCTAGCCCGGGACTATCTCAAGCGTCCCGCGGTTCCTTTAAGCCCAGGAACGGAGAAGCCGCATTCTCTCTCTAAGGCCGTTTGCCACGAGGCCGACCCCACAGCTATCGTCCGACCGGGAGCCTCGGAGCCCGCCTATCGGCAATCGTTGCCTCACCCTGCTGTGCGAGCCGACTCCCAGGGCCGATCGTGACCAGGAACCAGTCCAGCGGCAGTAGCCAGCCGGACCCCCACCTTGCTACAAACAACAGCTACAGAATATCTTCCACGTGCTTTCCACCCACTAGCACTCAGTTCAAAGTCTCCGCGTGTGGCAGAGTCATCGCTGATGCTCAGAAAGATTGCAATATCGCTGTATATTAGCCAGAAGCCGCCCGCGTTCTGCCGAGTCGCCATCTAGTGGCCAAGCGGCGGAACTGCACCCTTTGTTGCATAAAACACAGAGACAGTCTGTAGATAGTTTAACTAAGTTCTAATCATAATACTAAGCCATTTATGGAATGTATTTCACGAATGTGCACTAGAACATGTATATAAGTTGTTGATTCATTGGTTATTAATAATTTGATAATTAATAAAAAATATTTTCATAATTCATATTTCGTATTCATAAATTTAATAACCTCTTCACAACAGCCAGCAGTGTGCCCAAGTGGCCACGAAGGCCAATGGCATCTTGGCCTGCATTAGGAATAGTGTGGCAGCAGGAGCAGGGAGGTCATTGTGCCCCTATGCTCAGCACTGGTTAGGCCACACCTTGAGTGCTGTGTCCAGTTCTGGGACCCTCAGTTTAAGAAGGACATCGAGACACTTGAACGTGTCCAGAGAAGGGCAACAAGGCTGGGGAGAGGCCTTGAGCACAGCCCTGTGAGGAGAGGCTGAGGGAGCTGGGGTTGCTTAGCCTGCAGAAGAGGAGGCTCAGGGGAGACCTTATTTCTGTCTACAACTACCTGAAGGGAGGTTGTGGACAGGTGGGGGTTGGTCTCTTCTCCCAGGCACCCAGCACCAGAACAAGGAGACACAGTCTCAAGTTGTGCCAGAAGTTTAGGCTGGAGGTGAGGAGAAAGTTCTTCACTAAGAGAGTTGTTGGACATTGGAATGTGCTGCCCGGGGAGGTGGTGGAGTCACCATCCCTGGAGGGGTTCAAGAGGGGATTGGACATGGCACTTGGTGCCATGGTCTAGTACTCATTAGGTCTTGGATGACAGGTTGGACTTGATGATCTTTCAGGTCTTTTCTAACCTTGTTGATTCTATGATTCTATTGTATAAATCCAGTTCCATAATCCAGCTCCTGAATCCAGTTCTCATATGCTGCTAAGTGAAGTCTTGGACTTCCTTGGCTCACAGCTTTGGTGGTGATGGTGACAAAACTGCCATCAGGGAGGTTGGGTGCAATATTGCTTTTCTATAGATTTGTATATATTTCATTTTCTTGCTAGTATTTTCATTAAAGCAGTTTTAGTTTTCCAATACATAAGCCTCTCTTTCTCTCCCCTTTTGGGGAGGGAGAGTGGTTAGTAGAGAGTGTCTGTCACTTGTTTAGTGGGCAGCCCAGCCCTAACCCTTGATGCCTGCCTGCAAGCCTATCAGGAGATTTCAGAGTGATCCAGGCTCATTTAGAGAGCTTCTCTGTGTGTTTTAAGATTCTGAAATGGTGTAAGTAGTTTCTTTTAGAGACTGCACTTGTTTTTCTGAATGCTTGCTGCTAAATCATCGCAATTTAAAGCCCAGCATATGAAACCAATCTGACTTTCACAGAACAGGAAATGAGGGAACTCTGATTCCAGTGAACAAATGGGGACTGAACCTCCAGCTCCTTGAAAGCAATCCTTTTTAGCAATCCATTCATTTCTATTTAAAATGAAGTTGATACACTGTTGTGAAAATCATGTTTCCTGAAATCATATACCTCCTTGGATAAGCAGAAAGAAATTGAGCATTTCCAGGGACAATCATCTTGAAGAATGCACAAGCATGCTGTTAAAAATGTCATCATCCCAGTGTAGATTGCATGGCAGACCATTCTCAAGGACTTTAAAACAGTTGGATGTGAGATACCAGTGTAACACCACCTCATGACAGTTTGTATAAAATTTCCAATGAATGGAATAGAAACTTGTTCTCACTAGGCTCTAAGTTTCAAAATCAGAATTTTGATGAGGTTCAAAAATTAATAAAGTTTTCATCTGTGTGAAACCAGTGACCCACCCTGTATAAGGTGGGGAATTACATCTTGCTCAAAAATACTGCCTTGGGCATTATAACTACATTCATCAGAGAAGGGTGCCAGTTGCTTGGAAAGGTTTCTCTTCAGATCTAAATGTGCTTATTAATGACTTAATTTTTACCTCTTTGTTACAGCATTAGAGCCGGTAGGAATGACTGTTTGCAGTTGATTCTGTTTTACCTCTTTTTGATGCACAGATATGGCACAGGAGAGTGGTAAGGGAAGTAATGAATTCTTAGAGCTGTGAAGTGCTTCCACATCCATTGTTAACACAGATTGGCTGTGGCTGTAGTTTCTAACCAGACAGTAGATGGGGGTGCTGCAGTTTAATTCCAAGGGACGGCTTGAATGAGCGACTTTGAATGAACTACCTGTACCACTTATCAGTTCAACCCCACAGTGAAAAAGTGTTTTCTAATGTGATAGGGCACCTCATGTGTTTCAGTATGTGCCCATTGCCACTTGTCCTGTAACTGAGTACCACTGAAAAAAACCTGAATATCTCCTCTTCCTCTCCTCTGATCTCTCCACAGTACCAATGCAGCTGTTTATTCTGCTTTAGGAACCTAATTAGCTTTTAAATAGTTTCTAAATGCTTAGTCAGTAGCTGTGATTAAGTAAAATGAAAATTCTCTAGGTCTTGGCTTTGCAATAATTGCAGCATTTGCTCTAATGTTTTGGTTTCTGCTTTGTGGGGCAATATATGAAAGAACATCTTATTACAATTAGATCAAATACTAAATGCTGGCCATTGTCTTCCTTGCTGTGGGATATCTCACAGTGCTTCGCTCTTCTGTCGCTTGCACTGGCTGCCCAAGCTGGCTGAGTGATATTTGTATCCATGGACCCTTGATGTACCCACAGTTTGTGTGTGGGATAATCCCCTCCTCTCTTGGAGTTATAGCCACTTCCTCCAAGCCCAAGATAGGTGTGTTCCCTTGAGTCAAAAATGGGGTAGGTCTGCCAGGAGACCTGCATGGACGAGCAAGGAGCTTCTGAAGGGAATCTCATGGAAGAAAGATCCTTACAGCTCATGGAAGAAGAGACCTGTCCCATGTCGGAAAGCCAGCATGGACTCCCTTGCTGGTGCAGCAGGAATCCATTTATCGGTACAGAACAAGCAGTTTATACAGGAAAAATCCAGCAGCCTAAGCAACTCCCTGACGTTTCTGCACCCCTGCTGCTAATTGAGTTTTCTTCTCTGATATGCAGCTGTCTATTGGTATCTTCATCCCATATCCAGTTGAGCTTCTCCAGCATGGAGGCAAGCGTCCTTCAGTCTCACACTTCAGGTTGTTCACTGCAGTCAGCTCTTCTTTATCTTCAGGCCATTCTTCCAGTATCAGCGGCATGTTGTTCTTTCTTGTCCTGAAACCTTCCATAGGTACTTCTGCTTTCCTCCAGTCACACAGGAAAACCATAGAGTAGTTCCTAGGGCATGTAGGAAAGCAACAAGGAAGGCCAAAGTCCTCTGGGAACTAAAACTGGCAAAGGAAGTAAGAGAGAAGAAGACGTCTCACCACAATCTTCTGCCCTAGGCTGTGAATGGCTCTCATGGCAGAGAGCCCTGGAATCACTACCTAGACATGGCCACCCTGAGATGGCCAAGGAGAGGTGCTGTGGAGACCAGTGGCTGAGCATGCTGGTAGGTCTCTTGTTACAAGACTGCCCTCAGGGAGAAGAAAGCAAATCAGCACTATGGCAAAATGACATTCAAGATCAAACTCAGCGTGGCACTGGGGCAGCCTGATCTGCTTGAGGATGTATGTGCACACTGCAGGGGGTTTGGACAAGATGACCTTCGAGGGTTCCTTCCAACCCAACGCAATCTGTGAATCTGTAGAATCTCCAGAGCTGGTGATAGACATTTTCTGGGTGTGCTATGGGTATTTGCTATTTATGACAAGTTTTTCAGTAACACTGGTAGCCCTTTCTACCCTGCCCCCTGTGTTAGGGGAAAGGCTTTAAAAATCTGATGCACTATAAGAGTTTTGGCCCGACTGTTCCTACAGCAAGGTATTCCTCATAGACCCTGTGTGCTGCTAATGGAAGTGCGCAGCACTTTATGCCTGCCTTATGTCCTAGCCCATAATGAATCACTCTCCAAAGTCCATTATCAGCCAGTCAAGCTGGGCTGTAACTTCAGCAAAATAATTAGTGATGGTGAAAGTGGCCCTTCCAGCACATAACACTGTGTTATATGTTAGGCTCTATTGACTGCATTATAGAACCCACCACGTAGCCTATTAAATAGCTGGTTTCTTTTGCATGAAAAACAGCAAATCAAACTGTAAGGAGAAAAAAAAAAAAGTCAAGATGGACTTACACTTCTAAACACTCCTCCAGGCTCAGTAAACATGATTAAAAAATACAAACATTCAGCTCTGAAACATGAGGGAATGAGTAAGACATATTCTCAAGCTTCTCCACTCTCTCCATTCACTTCAAAAAGTTTGTTAAACTTCTCATATCATCCTTATTTGCTAGAAATCAAGCCATGAGAACAGACAGTGTGCTGGTCCTGCTCTTGTGAAGTTTTGCATCGACAATGGAAGACAGAGGGCAAAGAGGTGGATAAGTAGGCGAAAGCAGCAACGAAAAGCCTTCTTTCTAGTTTACTTTTTGTCGGATTTTTCTCCAAACAAAGCTTCTGCAAAGTGCAGTTATGCAATGGGCTGTTTGCTGTGGCTGGCTCTTGACAAAACTTTGGTGATCCATTATGAGAAACATTTTAGAGCTAAGAAGAGCAGTGTCATTCAAACACATTACAAATGCAGTAAACATTCAGAAAAAACAGTAAGAGTCTTTATAGATGACCAGCAGAGAGATGACTGGCTTTACACACATAAGTGAAGTATAGGCAGCTGTTCTTGTAACCCAGATGCAGTTAATTAATCTCACAGAAATCAGTGAAATTCTGTGTGGGCGTGTGGTAGAAAAAGATCCTTTTCAAGTAGGTAACTATTACATTGTTAAAGTTCCTTGCTTATGTTTTTCTTGGTTGTACATTTCAAAGGCTTCTAAATAGTATTTACACAAACAGCTGGCCTATGTGTCACTCTGAGAGCTGTCTGGTATAGCTTCTTTCTCTGCCACTGGAGCAGTATAGTGCTGTGAAATCCAGATTTGACAATGAAAATAGAAATACTGTAGCACCTTGAATGCAAAGTTAAATAATTTCCCTCACCAGTTCAGCTGTTTGTGTTTAGGCTGATTTTTAATTTTTTTTAATAGTCATCATTGCTATTTTACAGGGGAAAAAAGGTGATTTTTTTAACAAAACCAAGTATTTTCACAAGTTTCTCACTTGAGACTATTATTTTCCTTCAAAAAGGCAGGGGGTTGAATATGCTGATATTTAGCATATAATGTAACAGTTCATTCAAAAATTCAGCTACAGTGCACTGCAGGAATGATGTTTGTCTTTGCTCAGCTTACAAGTCTGGGCTCTCGAGCTCTGTTGAATTGTTCCTGATGTGCTGTGACCACAGACTTCCATGGTATGTCTGTCTGCTCTCCTGAAGCAAAAGATTATGTTGCACCATATAATGCACCTGTAGTGATTTGAGCCTTAACTGGAGTTTAAGAGCTCAGATGGTGGCAAACCTTCCTGATAAGGAAAATGAGAGAAAGGGTTAAAAAAAGGGGGTAGGGGAAAAGAGAAGGAGGTAAATCTACCAAAAAATAATCTGGAACTGGTTTGGAAGAAGGACAAGGACAAGTAAATTTTTTAACAATATATATATGCAGCAGTAACAGGGAATGTTTAGAATGGTAAGGAATAAGGATGAATAGGAAAACATACAAAACCAAGCTTGGATGGCCTTATATTTCCCTTGATGTGTGTGGATTTCAGTCCTTTAGAGAGACGTGGATGCAGTAGGGAAAGACCAGGCCTGACCACACAGAGGAATTAGGAGGCTGGCTGCGACCATTGGCTGTCTCAAACAGCCAAGGTGGACGCAAAGAGAAAACAAATGGCTGCACTGTCTTCCTTTTGATAGGCTTGCTGGACAGGGAGGGGGAGTGGAATAGACCACCTTTGGCCTGGGTGAACCCTCCTCCTGGGAGGGGGAAACCAAGTCCCTCTCTGTTCACGTGGATCAGGTTTCTTTTGTCCCTGCCCAGGGAAGCAGGGCTCTTGCAGCCCTCCCCCACGGTGGGTGCAACCCAGCAGAGCAACTTAGAAGATAAATCTGTGAGGGAGACTAGTGATATGAAATATTGGAACTATAGTTCCTCTACATCTTCCACTTAGCAATAATTTTAGGCTTTATTTTCAGGGACTGGGTGTGGTGGTGAAGGACAGAAATAGTTCCTTATGAGACCACTGATAGCTCTTCATTTTTGTTAGCATTTCTCTGGGAAAAATGCCTTTGTTTTTTTTTCTACCAAGTTGTTTAATTTGGTACTTAGTGCTCATGATTAATAAAGAAACTGTGTGATGTTATATTATGGATGTACATTACTCCTTTAGTTCTTTGACTCAACAAATGAACACTTAGAAGTGCCCAAAACTTGAAACAAGGTTTAATCGCCTTGTGTAGCTCAGCCACCGACCCAGAATTCATTCCGTACATTTTCTTGCAAACAAAATGTCAAACACATGCATGGTTTAAAAAGGAAACAAAAGGGGTGGCAAACCCATTAAAATGTATTTCTAATTAGAAGTCAAATTAATGTCTTTGGTGATGCTCATGCTACTCGCATAGTTCCACTTGCAACACGTGGCAAATATTTATTTCTTAATTGGTGAGCAGTCTGTGCTTGTTGCAGGAAACTGTCTTGGAAGTTGTATTTAATGACTTTGCCTATTGCAGTTGTGAACACGAATTCCAGGTTCAGAGGTGTATGCTGGATTTTTGCTTTGGTGCTTTCTTCCATGTGCAAAGGAAACCTGGTAGTGAGGGGTGGAGAGGAGTTGTGGTTAAGGCCACTGAGCTGAACACCCCATGGGAAGTGTATGTGTTTTGGGGAGTAAGATGTATAAACTAAGTAACGTGGCAGCAGCATAGGTGTAATAACACATGAACAGTAAAATGATATAACAAGTATTTCTCAGGGAATCTGTGATCTGATTTATATTCCTAGAAGTATTTAAAAAATATATCTAAAAATACCCAACAGATTACTGATTAATAAATAAGCTGCACATGGATCAATGGGAAAATGGTTAAGTACTTCAAGCAATGTAACAGCTCACTGGTATTTGATGAGGAAGGCCAGCAGAGTCAGCTGAAAGGTAGTCTACTGAACTGAAATACACAGGTACTGGTGTTTTATCCCAGAAGGATTCCTGTCTCTGAATTATAGTTTCTTTAGGCTGTCCTGTTTTTATCCTGGTTAGTCTTTGGGGAAATGACTTTTTAGAATAGAATAGAATTAACCAGGTTGGAAAAGACCTTCAAGATCATCGAGTCCAACCTTTTCTTACTCTCTGGTATCATGTGAGCTGTAGATTATAATAAATGTGTGAATTTTACACTGTAAGTAGCTGTCTCTACTCACATTCCTCTGTAAACGAATTTTCACAATGGCATCTGGAAGGAGAAAGCTGGAAATACGTGCCAGTGGGAAAGGGTAAAAAAATAGTACCCAAAACCAAGCAATAAAAGACTGCAGAATAGCAACATCATGATTCAGTAACAAATGCAGCAGCCATTATTTCCACATTAAAGAGGACAAGTTATTTGTTGGATGTCAGGATGATCAATGGATTGTTTGTGCATGACATCAACACAGCTTTTTTCCAATATGTTGCAGTCCTGAATGCAACCCTAAAGAGAAAAACTGTTGTTAGGCCAGTAGCAAGACTCAGTATTTTCTTATCTACAACACCTTCAGTGATTACAGTGCCCTCTAAGCAGATTTTACAAGAATTAGCTTCTACCCTGTACTTCAAGAGAAATGTTGAAAATCTCTCCTGATGTCTGTTGCAGCTGAGGGTTTTTCTGTTTTATTGGTACATGCAAATTGCCTCAGGGCTCCCTTGGGGTTTTCTGGTTGAAAAGATGTAAATGGTAAAGTCAACAGCAAACAGATCATGTTCAAAAGAAATCATGTCAGGGGATCACAGAAAATCACATGATTGGAAAAGACCTCTGGAGGGCATTTGGTCCAAGCCCCATTCAAAACATGGTCAAATTTGAAAATACTTCTTGGGACATTGTCCAGCCAGGTTCACATAGGAACTTGGTTTTGAAACAAATGGGTTGTCTGCCATTTTATTTTTCTGATGGGCACTCTGAATAAACTCTGAGTGTTTAAGGTGTAGGATAATAGGATATTAGGGGATGGAAGGACCCTCAATGATCACCAAGTCCAATCCCCCTGCTAGAACAGCTCACATAGGAACACATCCAGATGTCTCTTGAAAGGCACAAATCCAGGCTGGGCAGGGACTGGCTGGAGAGCAGCCCTGAGGAGAGAGACTTGGGGGTGCTGGTGGACGAGAAGCTCAACAGGAGCTCTCAATGTGCACTTGCAGCCCGGAAAGCCAATCAGATCCTGGGCTGCATCAGGAGAAGTGTGACCAGCAGGTCAAGGGAGGTGCTTCTCCCCCTCTACTCAGCTCTGGTGAGACCCCACCTGGAGTACTGCGTCCAGTTCTGGAGCCCCTATTACAGGAGGGATGTGGAGGTGCTGGAGCGCGTCCAGAGAAGGGCCACGAGGATGATCAGAGGGCTGGAGCACCTCTCCTGTGAGGACAGACTGAAGGAGTTGGGGCTGTTCAGTCTGGAGAAGAGAAGGCTCCGAGGTGACCTCATTGTGGCCTTCCAGTATCTGAAGGGGGCCTACAGGAAGGCTGGGGAGGGACTTCTCAGGATCTCAGGGAGTGATAGGACTAGGGGGAACGGAATGAAGCTGGAAATGGGGAGATTCAGGCTGGATGTGAGGAAGAAGTTCTTCACCATGAGAGTGGTGAAGCCCTGGAATGGGTTATCCAGGGAGGTGGTTGAGGCCCCGTCCCTGGAGGTGTTTAAGACCAGGCTGGACGAGGCTCTGGCCAGCGTGATCTAGTGTAGGGTGTCCCTGCCCATGGCAAGGGGGTTGGAACTAGCTGATCCTTGTGGTCCCTTCCAACCCTGACTGATTCTATGATTCTATGATTCTATGAAAGTCTCCAGAGAAGGAGACTCCACAGATTCATTGTATGCCATAGTTCTACACATCAGGACTGCTCCAACTGCATGGAGTAGTCTGCAGTACACAACCTGACACCTTCATTTAAAAACCCATTTGAAAGTAAGCAGGAAGTAGAAGCTGTTCTCCCTTATATGATACCAGCACAATTCCAGTGGAATCCACAACATTCTGGCATATGGTTGCAGACAAAATTAAAGCACAGCTCTTGCGCAGCTGCCGAAGTCAGCTTTAGCTGGAAGACACAGCAGCTCCTTCTCAGAGACAGCTCTCTGGGACTGCACGTGTGTCACCAGCAGGTGGGCTACGGGATGAGCAGTTGCCACATCCACCATGAATGGGCAGTATGAAATTTCCTGACTGGACCTCCCTCTGACAGCTGAGACAGAAGAGTTTCTCTCTAGAACTTATCCCAGTGTTGGTAGGAGTGAAGTTCCTCTCTTTTCTAGTGGTGTGAAGGTCCAAGAAAGCATAGGGACCCCAGCCATTAGGAACTGATTAGACTGACCTAAGAAACAAACACACAAAACATCACTGCTTTAACTGGTCCTGAAAAGTAAGATGCCCTCTGTGAAAAATGATAAATGTATTTTAATTTCTCATGTTCTCAAGTACTAAAATATGATATTCTATAACTGATCTTTGGCAGTTATCCCATCAAGCGTCTCTCTACACAGCATGTCGTCACTATGCTCTTCTAACAGTGCAGGGGAAACAACATGATCTCTCCTCAGTTTCTCGTTATCTGGGTAAGATCCTTAATCATTTTTGTCATTACATATGTAAATAATTTCAGGTGCCCACTTTCCATTTGCTAAGAAATGTCATAAGAGCTTGCCCCATATGCTACATACTTTAATTCAAATCTGACATATCAATAATGCTCAACTATGGACCTGTTCTAGAACTCATCAAGGATCATAGGATCATAGGATGTTAGGGGTTGGAAGGGACCCTTGAAGATCATCAAGTCCAACACCCCTGCTGGAGCAGGACCATAGAATCTAGCACAGGTCATACAGGAACACATGCAGATGGGTCTTGAAAGTCTCCAGAGAAGGAGACTCCACAACGACCCTGGGCAGCCTGCTCCAGGGCTCTGTGACCCTCACAGTGCAAAAGTTCCTCCTCATGCTGAGGTGGAACCTCCTGTGCTGTAGTCTGTTTCCATTGCCCCTTGTCCTATCACAGGGTGCAATGGAGAAGAGCCTGTGCCCTCCCTCTTGATACCCAGCCCTCAGATATTTACAAGCATTTATTAAATCCCCTCTCAGTCTTCTCCAGAGTAAAAGCCCCAAAGCTCTCAGCCTCTCCTCATAGGGAACATGCTCCAGTCCTCTAATCATCCTGGTAGCTTTCCATTGGACTCTCTCCAGCAGATCTCTCTTGAACTGGGGAGCCCAAAACTGAACACAGTACTCAAGATGAGGTCTCAGCAGGGCAGAGTAGAGGGGAGAAGAACCTCCCTCGATGTGCTGGACACACTCCTCTTAATGCAGTCCAGGATACCACTGGCCTTCTTGGCCACAAAGGCACATTGCTGTCCCATGGAAAACTTCTTGTCCACCAGGACTCCCAGGTCCTTCTCCACAGGTCTGCTCTCCAGCAGATCACCTCCTAACCTGTACTGGTGCAGTTTATTATTCCTTCCCAGATGCAGGACTCTGCACTTACCCTTGTTGAACCTCGTTGGGTTCCTCTCTGCCCAGCTCTCAGCCTGTCCAGGTCTTGCTGAATGGCTGCACAGCCTTCAGGTGTCTCAGCCAAGCCTCCCAGCTTGATGTCATCAGCAAACTTGCTGAGCAGACTCTGTGTCCCCTCATCAATGTCACTGATGAAAATGTTGATTGGGACTGGACACAGCACTGATCCCTGCAGGACTCTACTAGTTACAGCTCTCCAGCTGGACTTGGCACCACTGATCACCACTCTTTGAACTCTATCTTGTAGCCAGTTCCCAGTCCATCTCACTGTCTGTTCTATCCCACACTTCCTGAGCTTGCTCACAAGGATGTTATGGGAGACAGTGTCAAAAGCTTTGCTAAGGTCAAGGTACACTACATCCACTGGCCTCCCTGCATCTACCTATTCTGTTATGACATCACAGTAGCCTATCAGATTAGTCAAGCATGACTTCCTCTTGGTAAATCCCTGCTGACTACTCCTGATAACCACCTTCTCTTTCAAGTGCCTAGAGATGATCTCCAGAATGAGCCATCGTTTTTCCAGGGATGGAGGTGAGGTTCACTGGAACCTCTTTCTTGCCCTTTTGAGGACTGGAGTGGCATTGGCTTTCCTCCAGTCCTCAGCACCTCTCCTGTCTGCCAGGATTTTGCAAAAATGATGGAGAGTGGTAGAGCAACAACATCCACCAGATCTCTCAACACTCTTGGGTGCATCTCATCAGGCCCCATGGACTATTCCATTTGTGTAACTGATCCCTAACCCGGTCTTCATTGACTAGTGGAGAGTCTTCCCTCCATCAGTCTTCTTCTCCTTCATCCAGGGTCTGGACATCATAAGGGAGTTCAGTCTTAGGAGTAAAGACTGAAGCAATGGTGGCATTCAGCAACTCTGCCTTCCCTGCATCCTCAGTTCTCAGGGCTGCCTCCTTGTTCAGCACTGGGCCCACACCTGACATATTCTTCCTTTTCCTACTGGTATATTTGAAGAAGCTCTTCTTGTTCTCTCTTACCAGTTTTAGTTCCCAGAGGACTTTGGCCTTCCTTGTTGCCTTCCTACATGCCCTAGGAACTACTCTATGGTTTTCCTGTGTGACTGGAGGAAAGCAGAAAGTACCTAGGACAAGAAAGAACAACAGGCCGCTCATACTGGAAGAATGGACTGATGATAAAGAAGATCTGACTGCAGTGAACAACTGTTGTGAAGAGGTTATTAAATTTATGCATATGAAATGTGAAAATATTATTTTTATTAATTATCAAATTATTAATACCTGATGAATCAACAACTTATATACAAGTTCTAGTGCACATTCGTGAAATAAATGGCTTGGTGTAATGATTAGAACTTAATTAAACTATCTACAGACTATTTCTATATTCATATAATGGAGGGTGCAGTTCCGCCGCTTGGCCACTAGATGGCGACTCGGCAGAACGCGGGCGGCTTCTGGCTATACACAGCAATATTATATCTTTCTATGTGTCAGCGATTCCTCTGCTGGACGTGGATACCGTGAACTGAGTGCTAGTGGGTGGACAGCACGTGGGAGATACTCTGTAGCTGTTGTTTGTAGCGAGGTGGGGGTCCGGCCGACTACTGTCACTGGACTGGTTCCCAGTTGAGTTGGATGGCGGCGTTGGGTTACTGTCTCCTCTCTCAGCAGTGGTGGAGAGGGAATACTGGAACCTGTGCTTAGCTCGGAAGCAGGTTCCCTTCAGGACTCAGTTGATTCCCTCAGACAATAGGAACCGGTCCTGGTTGGGGTCGGCCTGTGGGGTCAGCCCGCATGTCAGGGTGGGGTTCACAGTCGAACAATGACAGCAAACAATGGCTATGGGGTCGGCCCGGTGGCGACGAGTCTCAGGGCTGATGTAAACAGCCTCGGGGAGAGAATGCAGCTGCGCTGAGCTGCGGCTTCTCGGTCACTGGGCTTAAAGGACGCTCGGAATGGTCCCGGGTTCGGTGCAGTATAGGCACAAACAGCGCTTTAGTCTTCCCTGAGGTTACAGGGCTCAGAGCGGCACACGTGGCGGCTCCTCTCCCGATACAGCGGGGCTAGGCATATGTGGACTCGGTCTCGATCAAGTCCCTTCTCCCCGGCAACTGTGCAGATCTTACCCTCCGGGGCTGGTCCAGTCCTCCAATAGCACGATGGGCTCTTCCGGTTGGTACGACTGGCTGTGATGACACTGGCTTCTCGGGCTCAGCGAAGGTCCTCCCTCTGGAGATGATCCTCACGATTGCTTCTCCCGATGCAGAGGCTTTCAGTATGCGTGCATGGATGATAGAAGCTAACAACAATGAGCTCAATGGCAGAGGCTGTGGCTCGAGAGCTGCTCTCTCGAGCAAGTACAGAGACAAAGTGAAAGAGGGGGCAACTTGTATACCAACTGGGGTGATACTTGTAGATTCCTCGAGGCTGGGTTTGACCAGTGGGCACTCTCATAGACAACTGGCTTCAGCCTATAGAAAGGGTGAAGCTGGAATTATGCCATACTTGGTATTTGCACAAGCACTGCATGCACTGGGTGTGTGCTGGCCTGGCGAATGTCTTGGCCTTTGTCTTCCTCCTGAAGGAGGGGAAACTTGTCCACAGGCTGGGACAAGGTCTAATATCTGGGCATAAAATGTGCCTTCACCACACGAACCTGAAGTGCGAGACTGAAGGACGCTTGCCTCCATGCTGGAGAAGCTCAACTGGATATGGGATGAAGATACCAACAGGCAGCTGCATATCAGAGAAGAAAACTCAATTAGCAGCAGGGGTGCAGAAACGTCAGGGAGTTGCTTAGGCTGCTGGATTTTTCCTGTATAAACTGCTTGTTCTGTACCGATAAATGGATTCCTGCTGCACCAGCAAGGAGTCCATGCTGGCTTTCCGACATGGGACAGGTCTCTTCTTCCATGAGCTGTAAGGATCTTTCTTCCACGAGATTCCCTTCAGAAGCTCCTTGCTCGTCCATGCAGGTCTCCTGGCAGACCTACCCCATTTTTGACTCAAGGGAACACACCTATCTTGGGCTTGGAGGAAGTGGCTATAACTCCAAGAGAGGAGGGGATTATCCCACACATAAACTATAGGCTTAAAGAACTTAGACCTGTCTCTGAATATGTACAGGATATTAAATTAACAATAAAATCTCAAATGTACCTTAATAAGGATTTTTAAACAGCTTCTCCCTTTAACATGTTGGGCCTGATTCTAATCTCATCCAATTGGCATATGGTAGATTTCATTCAGTTGGAAGACGATCAGATCAGCCTTCTGTAGCAATATGGCATAGCCTTTGCTGCTGGAATTTTTAAGTGAAAATTGGATGGAAATTCTGAATATATCCACAATAAGCCACTCTGATAAGAAATAGTGCTGATCCACTACCACTGTCCATCTAGCAGCCTAACAAGAAGCTGATTTTACAACACCCTATTAAGGCAGCGATGCTCTCCTTAATGAGAGACATAAAGTAGCAAAGCAGTGATACATTATTTTTTACATGACCAAAGAAGAACATTTTGAATCTGAAGTTCTTCTTACAGCATCTCTCTTACAAGGGAAAACTGAGCGACCTGGGGCTGTTTAATCTGGAGAAGAGAAGGCTGAGAGAGGAGCATATCAATGTCTACAAATTTTTGCAGAGTGGCTGTCAGGAGGATAAGGCCAGTCTCTCTGAAACAATACCCAGTGACAGGATGAGGGGCAGTGGACATACACTTAATCACAGGAAATTCCATCTCAACATGACTATTTATTTATTTATTTATTTATTTATTTATTTTTTACTATGAGGGTGATGGAGCACTGGAACAGGCTACCCAGAGAAGTTGTGGAGTGTCCTCTCTAGAGATCTTCAAAACCCACCTGAATGCATTGTTGTGTGGACTGCCCTAAGCAGTTCTGCTTTGCAGGGATGTTGGACTCAGTGATCTCTGGAGGTTCCTTCCAAGCCCTCACACTCTGCGAGTCTATGATTTCTAGCTGTCGAGTTTGCTTGCTGAGATCTGGGATAAGCAGCTGCACTTGCTGGCATTTTTGGGTAATGCTTTCAGCAACATAACTCTTATTTGGGATATGATAGCTTGGAAACTTTAAATTAACTGTCAGCCTTGGCCAGGTTTGTAACTGTGGTGGGTTAACACCCTTTTCTGAAAACAAAAGAACAAAGCAGGGTGGAGGCTTGCAGGTACTTCTCACTCCCTGCAGAGCATTTTTCACCTGGGAAGCTGAGTCTGTTCCACTCCCCCTCCCTGCCCAGCTAGAGTATAAAAAGCAGGACATCGTAGCTGTTGACACGGCTTTTTGGCTCCTGCCTCTGCTGGATGAGAGCTACTGCAGCTGCCCTCCTGCTCCTCTGCCACGTGTTCAGACCTGATCCTTCTCTCTGCTGCCTCCACGCTTCCCCAGAAAGGCTGGTTTTGTATTACCGTCTTGTTTTTTGTTCCACTCCCATCCATCATTGTTCCTTGCCCTTGTGAACATTTCTTCTGTTATTGTTATATATATATATATTTATATATTTCTTAAAGACCACTCTTTACCTCTCTACTTCCAAGCCAACTCCAAATTATTGTTTGGTGGATTTGCTCCTTCCTTTTCTCCCCTCTCTGTTGGGAGGAAGGAGGGGGGCGGGAAGAGATTCTCAGCCTGGCCCCCATCTGAGCTCTTAACTTCCAGTTAAGGCTCAAACCACCACAGTAACTGATGTAGTTTGACATTGCTTCATGGACTTTGCCACGTCAGCTGTCACTGAGGAAGATGAGACACGATGTCTAATGTTCATGAAGGCAAGAAGAGTTCAGCCATATAAGAAAAAGAATCACTATGATCTTTATGTAAGACGTGTGAGAATTCGGATTTAATGCCAGGTTAGTACTGGGTTAGTACCAGATCAATCAGTGCTAACTGAACTGCTGCTTTAGGAAAATGTTGTGAAACCATAGCTGGATCATCTAGTAATACCAATAAAATTATACTCCCAAGTCATTTTCTGCATGATTCAAAGAAGATAACTCATAACATGGAAATGCTTCTGAGGGCTAAAAAATGGTCTTGCTGTTTTCTGGAGATTAGGTAATAATGCAAACAGACTTGGACCTGACTTCTCACAATCTGCTACTTGTGACATTGTTCCTTCTGCACTGGATACAATGAGAAGCAAATTGGGATTAAGAATCTTGGCCTGATTCTAGATTGTAATAATCAAGCCTCAGAAAACTCATTCTATTTTATTGTCTGTTAACCAAGGCAGAATTTAAGCTATGAGAAAACAGTTTCTGATCTTAGTCCTTGAGTGTCACTCTTGAGTGGTCCCACTACTTTAAAGCCCTGCTCCTCTTTTTTCCTGCCAGTGTTCCATCTGTTCACCTCTTCTCTCACTTTATTATTGTTGGAGTTCGAGCTTTTCCCAGAGCCCAAAAGCCCAATGGAAGAGATTTAGGTTGCCCCCTTCTCCCTTTTTCCTAGCAGGAAAAGAAAATCAGGCAGGAGAAGAAGAGAGAGGTAAAGCAATGAGAGAACAGCCTTGCACCGACTTGGAAGTGAAAAGGTGAGTTTAAAAACAAATCAGTAAAAGGAAGGTTACAAAGGTATAAGGAACAGGGATAACTAAAAATATATACAAAACCAGACAGGGACAAGAATTCTCTGGGTGGAAGGTGGATTCTCTTTGGATACAGTCCCCTTAGGTCACAGCAACAGCAGAAGGGTGTCAGAGAGCTGAGGGCAGAAGCAAAAGAATGAGGCAGGAAATTAACCCTCTTAAATATGGCTGTGGACAGGAAGTGGGAGTAGACTTTGATCTGGGGCCCCCTCCTGGGAAGCAGTTCTACTGTCATAACAAGTCTTTGAGAGACAAATATTCTGCTTTTCTTGCTGCACTCTGATTTTGCATGTATTTATGAACCCTTCACTTTAAAAGGTATATGTACTCATTGAGACACATCGTTTAGACATGTAAAGGCAATTAAAGCATGCAATAAGGTGACTACGATGCAAAGTTTTGGTAATGCTTCCCACAGTGTCAATCGGAATCATCAGAAGAGCAGGAAAGAAGCAGGCAATATATATAACAATGAACAAAGAACAATGCCTGTTAGCACTTTATAGGTCTTTGGACGGTGTTCCTTTCAGTCAGCTGCTTCAGTCTGAAGATGATGCAGGAAATACTGAAGAAAATGCCTAAAAAACAGGAATAAACTATGACCACACTGAAGCTCATACCATACAGTGATCAGGTATCTAATTTTGACAAGATTTGTCAGAATGAAAAGCTTTCATGGCAACTGCATGGACCTTCAGCAACACAGTAGTAATCCAGACCACAAAGGCTATTTCTGGAGCACAGAGTACTAGTATTTTAATCAACTGGTCGTGCAGACAAACCACTTTGAAATAACCAATCTAATGTGATGACCGAGAGAAATACAATGCTGCCTGTCCTGTTCAGTGGCAACACAAACAGATAAAACTGCAGAGAAGCTCTTTGGAAACTAGATATTCTCTTTTCAGGTCATACTGCCTATGAAATGGCAGACTAATCATCAGTAAAAAATTGGCAACAATTATGCTGAATAGATGTGTGGTGCTTGGTCTCCAGGAGACGATCAAAGCAATTTCACTGCCAAGCACAGGGTCCACTTAGAATTTTAATTGTTGCTTTCAGTTCTGGAGCTTCTGACTTCATCATCATCATCATCATTGTTGTTCAAAACCTGCTGTCCACAGTGAGTTGGTAAATTGATCTGTGAGCTATAGAGGAACTACAGTGAAGTATCAAGATGTTATCTTGTAGCGGTGTGATGGTTTAATCCACCTGCACCCACGTAAAGCACAGCTAAACTCAGCTGGAGAAGCGAATGGAAAGCTGTATTTTGCAAGCAAAACGACACTGTACAATGGGATGCAAGGAATATGTACAAAACACACAGTATTTACAACATTAAACGAGAATTTACAGGAAATAACACAAACGCAGATCCTCCCAAGAAGAATCCCCCTAGGGTTCCCCCAAACCTCTCCTCCCCTCCTCCCCTTTCCCCTAGTAGTTAATTAGGTGAAAAAGGAGAAAGAGAGGGGAAAAAGGATATTAAGGGAAATTTCATTAGCTCAAAGCAGTTGTTAAGAAAGTTCGTTTTCTTATCTCATCAGTTTCATTCCAAGGTCAGTTGCTGGCCAAGAAACGCAAGTCAGAACAGACTGCAGCTGAAGCGAGTGAGAGCAAGAATGTTAGAGATATTTGCTGTGGTATGTCTCACATCTGACCAATGACATTCGTTTAGGACTAATCTTTGTTTTCCTTTTTACACCTAAACATTCAGCTAGAGAATTCTGCAGCTGTCCTTTTCTTAAAGGCACCGCTTAACCTGTCACAGATCTATTTATATGTAAATTATGAGTCACGGTGAGTGTGATGAATGCTTCCAAACTCTTGAGAGAGGTGACTAGTGAAATATTTGCTCAGATAAAGCATTGCCACAGCAAGCCTAACCTGGATGTACTGCTTTTAGGTCTCCAGCAAATCTGCATGTAATTTTGTTCTTGCTTTTGCTCAATCTCATTCACATAGCCATAGAATGTTAGGGGACCTTGAAAGATCATCTAGTCCAACTCCCCTGCCAGAGCAGGATCACATAGAGTAGGAACATGTCCAGATGCGTTTTGAATGTCTCTAGAGACTCCACAATCTCTCTGGGCAGCCTGTTGTAGTGTTCTGTCACCCTCACAGTGAAAAAGTTTTTCCTTCTCTTCACATGGAACCTCCTGTACTCCATCTTCCACCCGCTGCACCTTGTCACGTCATTGGACATCAGTGAGAAGAGTCTGGCTCTGTCTCCCTGACACTTGTCCTTTACATATTTATAAACATTAATGAAGTCACCCCTCAGTCTCCTCCAAGCTGAAGAGATCCAGTTCCCTTAGCCTTTCCTCAGGGAGAACTGGTCCAACACCAACAAATGGTTTCCTTCACTTGGGATACCGAATCAGTTTGCCTGGATATGGTTTTATCTCCAAACAGCTCAATGTGCCTGCAGAATAGGATTAAGGTTTATAGGAAGTCTAGGCATAGCTGAAGCTATCCCATAGAAATTAGTTTCACAGCATGTCTATACCTTGTAAAGTAGTATATTCTTATGCATTGATCTCTGAAATATCCCTTTTCCTGAGATTACAGTGGAATTAAATCACAAACCAGTCTTTATTTTCAAAGGATTTATCACAGTACTTACTAATTTCATCCATGGTATGAAGAGCTGTGGGTTTTATTATTGCATCGCAGCCGCCTGAGAGCCAGAACAAATCCTTAGAGAGAAAGAAATAGTTTTGGAATAGAAAAAGGTTTGACATGTTGAGCTCAGTCACATAATATGAATGAAGTTCTCTGCTTTGATGAAGAGAATAAGAAAATTATAATGTCACATTTACAAAACAATTCTGCAGTCTTCTGGAATGTTCAGAAGCCCCAAAGCCTTCTACTTTGACAGCTTAACAGATGTGAAAGGCCAGGGACAGAGGATCTTAGCCTTTGTCATGCTGTGTACCTCATGCTTTACCCTCTCTGTTTCCCACTCTTGGAGTCCAGAGGGCCTGTGTTAGCAAAGACCCCATGAAGTTGCATAGAAGATGAGAAAGAAACATTCAGGCTATCAACCAGATATAAGCAGTGCTAATTGGCTCCTGACTTCCAGAGCACCCTTCCCATGGGAAAGCAGTATTTAGAAGACTATTTACCTGCTCTTTCTTCCTTTCTTCTTTCTTTCTTTCATGTTTGTTTGTGCTTTGGCCCATTTAGTTTTGTATCTTTCACTAGTCAACTAATTAAGAATCATGACATAGTTTAGTGAGGATCCTTCCACGGAGCCTTCATAAATTAGTCTTTCCCCAGTGTCTTTGACCATGATGCTCTCAAGTTGGGAATTTGTTGTCAGTGTTATGCGTGCAGGGTCCATACTGTGCCTCTAAGGTAGCTGGAGCTCAGTGCTTTTAGAGGGATTTAATTCTTGAGGCTTTTTTGACATTCAGCAAAAGGAAATTGCTCAGCAAATTGAAGCTAACAGTAATATATTTGCCGTAATAGCAATATAAAGGTTAGGCTGAAATGCTGCCTACAATGTACAGCAGTGTTTTTCTTTCATGGCAGATTTCAGAACCGTTGCACAACTGTTTGCTAATAGAAAAGTTTGCATCCTGCAAAGGTTTATCAAGTTTAACAGGATAGCTTCATCTGCAGCGGTTAGAACTTTCTTTGAACTGTTGTTGCCTTTTATGTTGTATTTATGAAATACTACAGCAACTCTTGATGCAAGGTCGACACATACAGGAAAGTTACAGCTCACACAAGGTTTCTCAAACACAAAAAGCCACCATTTCCCATTTATTTATAGCTATTTTTGAATCACCTCAGAGCAAGCAAAGAACATTTACAACTCAGCTGAAATATGTGATTTTGCAGACCAAGATCCTGAGTGTAAAAATGCACCAATATCTTCAAAATTAACCTCAGCATATGTTTATGTGTTTACTGCTTAACCAGTTAGCATTAATCTTGGGAAGAGTTTAGATTCAAAGTGCCATTCTTACTGCTTCTAGTCAGTCATTGCAGAAGCATACACATTTTCCTGGCTTGAGTTAGAACAGAACTAATCCTATTCAATGATTCTACTTTTCAAACTCTGCCTGTTCTCTCTCTACTGCTTGTAGTGGTGATAATGCTTGATGTTTATAGCCAGCACCAAGGATTGGTATGCAGACGAAGGTCACTGCTAAATCTTGTGTGCCAGATTTAACAGAAAGTAAAAGGGGATGCAGAAAGTAAAAGGTTGCATCTGCAGGAAGGAGCAGACATGACAGGTGACTCAACTGACCAACAAAGTATTCCATTCTATATGTGTCATACCTAGTATAAAGTTGAGAGATCACAAAGTTTAAGCTCTCTTCTTCAGTGGCTGGCATCCAAGGTGGACTTTGTCCATTCTGCTTTTGATCCCAGTGCATGAGCTCCTGAATCCTGTTCCAGAATCCAGCTCCTGAATCTGGTCCCTGTCTGCCAATGAGTCCAGTCTGCCACTGAGCCCAGTCTGCCACCTCCCCAGAGCCTGTCCACAGTATTAGTGGTGACAGAGACTAATTGCCCTCAGGAGGGCTGTGTTCATTACTGATTTTTAATACATATTTATATATTTCATATCCTCCTCATAGCTTTCATTATAGCAGTTCTAGTTTTCTTTTCCAGCTGTCAGCCACTCTCCTTTATTCCCTTTCTCCGCCCCTTTAGGAAGGGTGAGCATCTGTCACTCATTCAGTGGCCAACCCAGCACTAACCCTCGACACACCTGTGCATTTATAAATGTATTAGCAAATAGACAGAATGTCATCCAGAACATTTGGCAATATTGGTACTCTACCATTCTTCTTCTGTCATCACCCAGTATTGCTGATTTAGAAGTAGTGTATTGCTGATTTAGAAGTAGTTGTGAAGAAATACACTGCACTGGAGTCTTAGCAAGGGTAATTGTTAGGATGTGTGAACAGCTAATTTCTATTGCCCTTCTTCCAACAGTGACAATAAAAGGGTGATCCTAATTAAGACGAGAAGTTAGAGAAGGATCTGTATGGCATCAATCAATAAGATTAAATTTGTGCACATAAATACTAATGAAAGTTTTTGAATGCCAAATTGTCCACTTAAGAATTACCTCTTGAAGGCACAACTGATAAAGAAATCAACAAAGATAAGGGAACTTGAAGCCCAGGTGGAATGTCTGAAAACTGATCAGGAATGTAAAGAGAGGGGAAAAAAAAAGATAAAGAATATGTCTGAAAAGTGATCAATAACATGTGAAGAAAGAGGAAAAAAAAAAAGATGAAGAAATAAGTTTTAACAGGAGCTGACAAATATTAAAAGAAGAAAAACAAAAAGGGGGGAATTGTGGGGGACTGTGTCCCCAGGACTGAATGCCTGAAGATTAGAAACTGCAAGGAGAGATGAAATGGGAGCCACCTGTTGATGGCTTAACAAGTAACTCCGATGGATGAGATAAGGGTCAGCTGCGCTACCCTAATAAGTATCACCAGCCAGTAAGAAGAGGAGGACGATTAGCCAATCCTTGGCAGCCACACCAAGAGGAGAGCAACGAGTGTGAGCTGCCAGGAAGGCAGTCGTCAGTCTGCTGGGCTTGCTGCTGCGGGCAGGAGCCCTTGACCTGGGCGCTCCCTACCCCCTGCTTGAATTCCACCCCTGTCACTGTGGGTGCCGCCCGGCGCCCTACTGCGACAAACTAGGACTGAATATCACAATTGCTTAATTGCTGTGTGGTTGGGGAACACGTTTATATGGGCTCACCAGAATGTCCTAGTTAAGTAACAATGTCAAAAGGTAAGACTACCACGGACCAGAGAGTGGCCGGTGGCGGAGCCCAGCTTGGTAGAAGGGGTGTTGCTCCGGTGGACCTGAGAGCTGGGGAAGTGTTATTTCGGCGGACTCCAGGGCCGAAGGAGGGGTATTGTTCCGGCAGGACCTTAGGGCTGGGGAAAAGCATTGTTTCGGCAGCCCTTAGAGCCGAAGGAGTCCAGATTCTAAGGACTTGAGACACCGAGAAGGTGAGTTATTGTGAACGGAAAACGGGGACACAGATTTCGGCAGAGAAGTCAATTCTGACTACATTCATGCACATCTTAGAAAAGCGTGGTGGTAAGTTTGAGGAGCAGGCTTTATGTGTGTTGTTCATTTGGTGCGAGAAAAACAGGATAAACACCAATGCCCAAGCTGCCTTTTACATGGAAACCTGGGAGGAAGCAGGAAAAGTTGTCTTTGATGCAACAAAGGAGGACTCTCTCTCAACTTCATCTCTTACAACTTGGCGTTTAGTGCTTGAATCGTTAAGGCAGCTTAAAGCAGAAGGAGGTGTTGCCGCTGCTGCCACCGTGGCTGCAGTACCTCAGCAGGAGGCTCAAAAGGATCAATTAAGCTTAGACCCACTGCCATCACCTCCCCTGAGACTTCCCTGCTACCTTCAGGTACTGATTTCACAGAATTTAGCGAACCTATAAGGCCTTCTGCGCCCGCTTTAGACCTTGCAGCCCGACCCCGCGAATCTCTAAGACCGCCCCCCATGCCTCTGATAGACCCTGTGGTCCGACCCTGTGAACCTATGAGACCCATCACACCCCCAATAGATCCTGCAGTGTATCCCCAAGAGAATAGCCGAGAGACAGTGTTGACAGGTCTATCTTCCCCACAAACTGCGGGGATGTGCTTGAGCACATCTGAGCGTCAGTCCTTTTCCTCTGCCACCAACAACAGTAGGTAAATCTGAAGATTTGCTTTTGAAAGCCTATTCTCAAGGTCCCTGAGTTTTTCTGAAATCTGGCTGTTTAGGCATTCATTATTCTTCGAGTTTGGCAATCTTTTCTGGGGTGCAATCTTACCTCCTTTCAGCTAGTTTTTCTCACTTAGGAGGGAACTCTCTGCCCACTCAGGAAGCACACTGTAGGGAATTCACTGCAGCATATTGTATGGCAAATTAAAATCCAGTGGTAGCAATTCTTCCTGAAATAATAGCTACTATACACTTAGAAGCCCAAACAGTAACTTCCAACACCTACAAAATATGCCACCTACTCTGAGAAATCGTATAGTCTATGATGCTGGGGGGAGAAGAAGAGTGGTGGTAGAATTTATTAATATGCAAGGTTGAGAGGTCTGGCTAAGGAGCAGCTTTTACTCAGAGAGCATTCCTTTCCACTGAAATCTGTGATTGTTACCAGCTCCTGGATTCTGAACCAAGGTAACAGACTTCCATTCCTAAAAGCTCCACCAAGAAATATCTCTTCATATGATCATGCTATTTACTGTGTGATTCCTTAGAAACGTGGCAGTCAGTAAGTGATTGAAGGCGTTTATCCCAGGGCTTTGTTATCATGGAAATGATTTGGTTTCCTCCTCACCTTCATTTGTTTTTCCAAAACAGTATACAGGTTGAGCTTCTGCAAACACTTGACAGAGAAATAGGGAGCAGAGAGAGGCTGTCCCAGTGTTCATGGCTAAAGCTTCTGAGCTGTCCAAAATTGTACCTGCATTATTATGAAATTGGATCCTCCAGATTCTCCAAATGGATTCAGTTGTCACCTTCTGAGATGGCAACATTTGATTTACATAGGTTGACCAAGAGATAAGGTGGGGACTAGACACACCTGTTTCTGCAGGCACATAACAGACTGCGGCAAACACACAGTGCTTTCAGAAAGAAGCATTTTCAGAAAGTATGTGGCTAGATATCCTCTTTTCAGACATCAGCAGGAAGAAAAAGGCTGGGAGGATCTCAGGAAAGGAACTTGTTTGGCAAAGTGTGATTCTTTCATGCTGTTTTCCAAGGAGGCACTTGGACACTACCGAAATCCTGGCATGGCCATTATTCCCTGAACAGTCGTCATGCTGTGAAAGCCAAAGAAAGCCACGTCAGGTAGGACAGTATACAATGTAACCCTAGCTGTCTGTGGAATTAATAGAATAAGCCCTTTCCAGAAGACCAGTGGAATTAAGGAGGCCTTTCCGGAGTTTGTGGAATGTGCTGATGGAAAGCTTAGCATCACACACAGGTGCAGAAAGGTTAAGAAATCTTGTCACTGTATGTGTTACCTGGGAAATACCCATAGAAAATCTTGGGTGATTGAACAGATCTGATCCATGCACCTTTTGTGAACAGAACTGAAAGCCAAAGGATCCACCAGCCTCATAATTCTTCACAGAGGAATAGGAAAGGGAAAAAAAGTGGTAAACTGTGTGATAAAGTTCTCTGTGTAAATGACGAACGTCTCAGTTTCCAGGTAACCAATTTAACTACACAGAGTGTCAAAAAAACTCTGATCCGATCATCCATGTAGAGCCAAATAAGTAGTTTTGCAAATGATCCATGTCTCAAATGTTATTTATAAAGCAGTTGCACTCTAAAGCCAGAGAACCCAGCCCACAAACTCAATTGTCTGCCACGACCATTCCACACCAGCTCACCCTAAAACCCATTCCTATTTACAAATAAGGACAAAAATATTGCTTGTCTGGCCTTTGTGCAAGGATACCGAGAGTCATTTCCCCAAGACCTCTGTGGCAATGATGTGCCTAGCTCCCTTTGGGCACTTTTCAAGAACTGTTTTGTTACATCATGATAATAGAGATGAACAGCCAGATGGAATCAGCGAGCTGTGCCCAGCGAGAGTATGGACAGACCGCACGCACACAGCTCTCTTGCAGAGCGCACATGCTCAGGAGGCAAAACACACCCAGCCCAGTCTCCACCAGGCTGAATCACAAGTTCTCTTGCTTTGCCAGTCCTTGCTGAACACAAAATCTTCCCTCACTTAAATCTGTGATCCTGAGCCACAGGTGGAATGCAGGATTTATGAGCATGTTTCTGTGACACGTGCTGTTGAGCAACTGTTTCTATGGCTTTAGAGGAGGCTCTTCATTTTCAGACTATTTTAAACAGCAGAGAGATTTGGCTGGTTTTTGGTACCATGTTGTTACCTCAGTTTCCAAAACTTCCCTGTAGAGGAAATGAGTTCTCTGTGATGCTGATAATTTGGGTATGTGCTGAATGTCTCTTCCAAAATAGCATTGTCACTTTCTAAGATGCCACTAGGGCATCCCATGCTAGCGTCTAGGGTTTGGAAACTTGAATCTCTCTAAGCATTTAGCTGCGCTTTTCAAGTTCCTGGAAGTGGAACAGCTATTGGTAGTTATAGCAGTATGATATTCTTCCATATTTATCAGTTACTAATTGCTTTCTTCACTGTTACACCTTTCAACCCTGTAGGAACCAGTAGAAAAGACTCTCCTCAGAGCCACTGTTAAGGGGATGCAGTTATTTGCAGTGGGGTTTTGGGGTATTTTTCGTCTCTCCTTTTTCCTCACTGTTAGCTTTTTTTGTTCCCTTCTTCACACATTCTCTCTCATTTGTGCTTGTTCATTTTCTTCTGTTCAACCTTGAGTATCAAAAACTATTCCCACTGAAAAGCTTCCTGCTTACCTTTCATAAATGAGTGATATGTATGAATACAGGACTGTTAGGTGTACTTCAATGTCTTCAGAAGTCCCATCAAAGGAAAGACCTGTCTCACACTGACCTCAGTGATCAGTGAGCATTTGTGTGAGCTGAAGAATCAAGTCTGTTGAGAGAAGACAGAGTTACTGTATTTAACTGGGGGTCGGGGGAAGGGTTTTTCCTTTAACCTAAACTTACAGTGGTTTTCAATGGATTGCCTCTTTTCAGGTTTCCTAGTCGTCTTTTCAGAAACAGCACTCTCTTCCCGCCTGAAGAGTTAATCTGTGGAAGACAGGAGTAAATCCGCAACGCCTGACTCATCAGCGACAGCAACGGTGCTCTAAGACCTGGAGAGCAGTGTTGTTTCCGTGACTGCTCACCATGACGCCACACTAATTTTGGGCCAGCTTTGAAGGATGCCTAGTTACTATTGTGCTGTCTTTTATCAGCAGAAACTGTAATAACAAAAATACTGTGCAGGTATCATTTTCTTGTTCTTAATACAAGGGTTAAACCTTGTCCCTCTGGAAGTCCCGCAGAGGACACGTGTGGTTCCGGTGCCCTCAGACGGCGGGTTTCAAATGCCCAGCCCTCGGCACGGCAATTACTTCCATTGATCAGGTGCACATATGCTGCTGGTCATGCTAATTACTGACAAGGAAAAGGCAGGAGAGCTCGGTGATGAAACATCCTTTGTGCACTCGTCTGTCTTTCCCTAAGCCAAATTCTGCACAGCTGGCAGCAGTTACAGAGCATCTCCTGTAAGCTGAGCCCCCTCAATGCCATTTGCAAATGCTTTCTCTTCCTTCCATCACATATAACCAGGTAGAAGCTCGCGTCTGGTCGAAATGGGCTTCACAGGAGCCGTGTACTGAGCGGCAGGCAGGTCATTAGGAAAGCAGCCAAGCAGATGAGTACAAAAAAGGGAAATTTGTCTCACTTCTTCAGCTTTGCTACTCACTATGAAGACTGAGGGGATGAATACTGATATGAGCAAAGGGAAAGAGCAACAGCTTGGCTGGATTATGACCCTGAACCCTAGACACTCAGTTTGTCATTTCAATTCTGATAATCGGGGCGGCCAGCAATTCTTCAGTCCTATAATAATTGGCAGTGAGACATCCTACCTCCTAGGTGTCTCTAATTCTTGAGACAATGATGTGAAGTTTGTAAATGAGGTGGGTTCAACTTTAAAGTAGATGGGCAAAATGGAAATCTTAAATGCCTCTTTTTCTTTTTTGTTTAATACAAAATATGATTTAAAAATTCTTTTTAATTAGAGAGTTTGGGCACCTGAAAGCAGCAACATGGACTCTCAAGGGGCAAATTACATGTTTGTAGAAGGCAACTGGTTCTATCAGAGATAGTAGACATTGTACCTGATACAGCAAAACCTTTGTAAGCATGGACTTTGTTTAGGAAATGTATCCTGATACAAACTTCCCCTGGTGCAGCTTGAGACTGTGTCCCCTTGTTCTGGTGCTGGGTGCTAGAGAGAAGAGGCCAACCCCTTCCTGGCTACAACCACCCCTCAGGTAGTTGTAGAGAGCAATGAGGTCTCCCCTGAGCCTCCTCTTCTCCAGGCTAAACAACCCCAGCTCCCTCAGCCTCTCCTCACAGGGCTGTGCTCAAGGCCTCTCACCAGCCTTGTTGCCCTTCTCTGGACACCTTCAAGTGTCTCAATGTCCTTCCTAAACTGAGGGGCCCAGAACTGGACACAGGACTCAAGGTGTGGCCTAACCAAAGCAGAGTACAGGGGCACAATGACCTCCCTGCTCCTGCTGGCCACACTATTCCTAATGCAGGCCAGGATGCCGTTGGCCCTCCTGGCCACCTGGGCACACTGCTGGCTCATGTTCAGGCAGCTGTCGATCAGCACCCCCAGGTCCCTCTCTGTTTGGCAGCTCTCCAGCCACTCTGACCCCAGCCTGTAGCTCTGCATGGGGTTGTTGTGGCCAATGTGCAGCACCTGGCACTTGGACTTGTTAAATGCCATCCTGTTGGCCTCTGCCCATCTGTCCAGTCGGTCGAGGTCCCTCTGCAGAGCCCTTCTGTCCTCTAACTGACCAACATCTGCTCCCAGCTTGGTGTCATCTGCACATTTGCTGATGACTGTCTCAACCCCCTCATCCAGATCATCAATGAAGATATTAAAGGGGATGGGGCCCAGCACTGATCCCTGGGGGACACCACTGGTGACTGGCCTCCAGCTGGATGTGGCACCATTCACCACCACTCTCTGGGCTTAGCCTCCAGCCAGTTCCTAACCCAGCTCAGAGTGCTGCTGTTCAAGCCAGGGGCTGACAGCTTAGCCAGCAGTTTGCTGTGGGGGATGGAGTCAAAGGCCTTGCTGAAGTCCAGGCAGACCACATCCACAGCCTCCCCACATCCACCAGGCAGTCACCTGATCATAGAAGGAGATCAGGTTGGAGAGGCAGGACCTGCCCTTCCTAAATCCATGTTGGCTGGGCCTGAGCCCTTGGCCATCCTTCTGGTGCTCAGTGATTGCCCCCAGGATGATCTTCTCTCCTATGCTACCCTATGCTATCCTATTCTAATCTTTTCTATTCTACTACTAACATCTGCAAGTTGTTGTGGAAGAACCTTCTCCCCCATGCTGAACGCTTACAGCAGCCTCAGACTTTACCAATGAAGCTGAATTCATCAATGACTCTGCCATCAAAGCCAGGTAGCAAAGCAGTTTCTTCAAAGTGAAGGACAACTCTGACCTGCATCAGCCTCACCACTGGTGGCTCCAGTCTGCCAAGTTCTTCTCCTTCGAGCAGCTACCTTAATTAAAAGTAAAGATTAGGCAATTTAGCTGAAATGGTGGTAAAAAAGTTATTGAGGTTCATGATTCCATGCTTCATTTTTCAGTCTGACTCCACCAGTGAAGGCACATCAATAGAGATTTCTTACTTGAAGTATACCCACACAAGACAAACTTCTTACACCTCTCTCACAGAATGCATGGGGTTGGAAGGGACCCCCAAGGGTCATCAACACCAACCCCATCACAGTAAGCAGAGCCATCCACAACTAGATCTGACTGCTGAGAGCCCCATAAAGCCTGACCTTGCATGTGGCCTCCACAACCTCCCTGGGCAACCTGCTGCAGTGTTTCACAGGGGCTGCTCTTCCTAACAACATTAATAAAGGAGCCAGAATGAGCTAAGGGAGGTTTCCTGTGCTGCTTGCAGTGGCCACTGGCGCTTCTATAGTTTAACAGCAGTGCACAAAGCACCAAGGTGTGGTGGTGTAAAGCATCAGCTCCATTGCAAGCCAGGAGTTCAGTCCTTGAGGAAGAAAGAAATCTCTATGGGGAGCACCAAAACTGCTTGTGCTGGAAGTGTGCAACCAGTGGAGACCGCAGGAAACTTGAAACCGGAAGGGTGGTCAAAAGTCAACTCCCTTTCCTGCCCCCATTTGAAGCAGGACCTAACTACAGAATCACAGAGCTGTCAGGGTTGGAAGGGAGCTCAAGGCTCAGCCAGTTCCAACCCCCCTGCCATGGCCAGGGACACCTCACACCACAGCAGGTTGCTCACAGCCACATCCAGCCTGGCCTTCAAAACCTCCAGGCAGGAGACTGCCACCACCTCCCTGGGCAACCTGTGCCAGGCTCTCACCACCCTCCTGGGGAACAACTTCTTCCTCACAGACAATCTGAATCTTCCCATTTATAGTGTTGCTCCAACCCGCCCAGTCCTATCCCTCCCTGACACCCTCAAAAGTCCCTCCCCAGCTTTCTTGGAGCCTCCTGCAGATCCTGGAAGGCCACAAGAAGCTCTCCTGGGAGCCTTCTCTTCTCCAGACTGAAGAGCCCCAACTCCCTCAGTTTGTCCTCACAGCAGAGCAGCTCCAGCCCTCTGCTCACCCTTGTGGCCCTTCTCTGGACACCTTCCAGCACCTCCAGACACTTCTTGTAATAGAGGCTCCAGAACTGGGCACAGTAATTATTAACTATTACTGAACATTCACTCCATAGAGCTTCATCAGAAATAACCTAGAATCATTAAGGCTGGAAAAGACCTCCATGATCATAAGGATGGACCACCACCCCCACAGCACTAGGGCCAGGTTTCTCCTTCATGCTGATCTGAAGCAGTTTTAGAGCCATATCTTCCTTGCTACAAAATTTGGCTACCGTAAAGTCTCAGTGGGGGCAAAGGCTTCAAACTAGAGCAGAGCAGATTGAGACTGGATGTGAAGAACAAGTTCTGCACCATGAGGGTGGTGGAACAGTGGAACAGGTGGCCCAAGGCGGGCGTTGAGGCACCATCCCTGGACATATTCAGGGTGAGGTTGGACAGGGCTTCTGGACAACCTGATCTAGCTGGGGATGTCCCTGCTGAGTGCAGGGAGGCTTGGCTGGAGGAGCTTTGGAGGTCCCTTTCAGCCCAGAGCATTCTGAGACTCTGTGACTGACCGCTGAGGCCTGAAATGAAATTGTGTTATAAATCAGTCAGAAAAACCTTTAGGGGGCAGAGGTCAGCAGGGGTAGGACAGATGTCAGCAGGGGTGGGACAGATGTCAGCAGGGCTGGGACAGGAGTCAGCAGGTTGGGGGAGTCAGGGGTGGGACAGTCAGCAGGGGTGGGACAGGAGTCAGCAGGGGTGGGACAGGAGTCAGCAGGTTGGGGACAGGAGTCAGGGGTCAGCAGGGGTGGGACAGGAGTCAGCAGGGGTGGGACAGGAGTGTCAGCAGTCAGCAGGTGGGGACAGGAGTCAGCAGGTTGGGGACAGGAGTCAGCAGGGGTGGGACAGGAGTCAGCAGGTTGGGGACAGGAGTCAGCAGGTTGGGGACAGGAGTCAGCAGGGGTGGGACAGGAGTCAGCAGGGGTGGGACAGGAGTCAGCAGGTTGGGGACAGGAGTCAGCAGGGGTGGGACAGGTCAGTCAGCAGGGGTGGGACAGGAGCAGGGGTGGGACAGCAGGTTGGGGACAGGAGTCAGCAGGGGTGGGACAGGAGTCAGCAGGGGTGGGACAGGAGTCAGCAGGGGTGGGACAGGAGTCAGCAGGTTGGGGACAGGAGTCAGCAGGGGTGGGACAGGAGTCAGCAGGTTGGGGACAGGAGTCAGCAGGGGACAGGAGTGGGACAGGAGTCAGTCAGCAGGGTTGGGGACAGGAGTCAGCAGGGGTGGGACAGGAGTCAGCAGGGGTGGGACAGATGTCAGCAGGGGTGGGACAGGAGTCAGCAGGTTGGGGACAGGAGTCAGCAGGGGTGGGACAGGAGTCAGCAGGTTGGGGACAGGAGTCAGCAGGTTGGGGACAGGAGTCAGCAGGGGTGGGACAGGAGTCAGCAGGGGTGGGACAGGAGTCAGCAGGTTGGGGACAGGAGTCAGCAGGGGTGGGACAGGAGTCAGCAGGGGTGGGACAGGAGTCAGCAGGGGTGGGACAGCAGTCAGCAGGGGTGGGACAGGAGTCAGCAGGTTGGGGACAGGAGTCAGCAGGGGTGGGACAGGTCAGCAGGGGTGGGACAGCAGCAGGGGTGTCAGCAGGGGTGGGACAGGAGTCAGCAGGGGTGGGACAGGAGTCAGCAGGTTGGGGACAGCAGTCAGCAGGGGTGGGACAGGAGTCAGCAGGGGTGGGACAGGAGCAGGGGTGGGACAGCAGTCAGCAGGTTGGGGACAGGAGTCAGCAGGTTGGGGACAGGAGTCAGCAGGGGTGGGACAGGAGTCAGCAGGGGGGGTGGGACAGGAGTCAGGGACAGGAGTCAGCAGGGGTGGGACAGGAGTCAGCAGGTTGGGGACAGGAGTCAGCAGGGGTGGGACAGGAGGCAGCAGGGGTGGGACAGATGTCAGCAGGGGTGGGACAGGAGTCAGGGACAGGAGTCAGCAGGGGTGGGACAGGAGTCAGCAGGGGTGGGACAGGAGTCAGCAGGGGTGGGACAGATGTCAGCAGGGGTGGGACAGGAGTCAGCAGGTTGGGGACAGGAGTCAGCAGGTTGGGGACAGATGTCAGCAGGGGTGGGACAGGAGTCAGCAGGGGTGGGACAGGAGTCAGCAGGGGGGACAGGGGGTGGGACAGATGGGGGTGGGACAGGAGTCAGCAGGTTGGGGACAGGAGTCAGCAGGGGTGGGACAGGAGTCAGCAGGGGTGGGACAGGAGTCAGCAGGGGGGACAGATGTGGGACAGATGTCAGCAGGGGTGGGGGACAGGAGTCAGCAGGGGTGGGACAGGAGTCAGCAGGGGTGGGACAGGGAGTCAGCAGGGGGGTGGGACAGATGTCAGCAGGGTTGGGACAGGAGTCATCAGGGGTGGGACAGATGTCAGCAGGGGTGGGACAGGAGTCAGCAGGGGTGGGACAGGAGTCAGCAGGTTGGGGACAGGAGTCAGCAGGTTGGGGACAGGAGTCAGCAGGGGTGGGACAGGAGTCAGCAGGGGTGGGACAGATGTCAGCAGGGGTGGGACAGGAGTCAGCAGGTTAGGGACAGGAGTCAGCAGGGGTGGGACAGATGTCAGCAGGGGTGGGACAGGAGTCAGCAGGGGTGGGACAGATGTCAGCAGGGGTGGGACAGGAGTCAGCAGGGGTGGGACAGGAGTCAGCAGGGGTGGGACAGATGTCAGCAGGGGGGGTGGGACAGGAGTCAGCAGGGGTGGGACAGATGTCAGCAGGGTTGGGACAGGAGTCACCAGGGGTGGGACAGATGTCAGCAGGGGTGGGACAGGAGTCAGCAGGGGTGGGACAGGAGTCAGCAGGTTGGGGACAGCAGTCAGCAGGGGTTGGGGACAGCAGTCAGCAGGTTGGGGACAGCAGTCAGCAGGGGTGGGACAGGAGTCAGCAGGGGTGGGACAGCAGTCAGCAGGTTGGGGACAGTCAGCAGGGGTGGGACAGAGTCAGTGGGACAGTCAGGGGTGGGACAGGCAGGGGTGGGACAGTCAGCAGGGGTGGGACAGGAGTCAGGGGGTGGGACAGGAGTCAGCAGGTTGGGGACAGGAGTCAGCAGGGGTGGGACAGGAGTCAGCAGGGGTGGGACAGGAGTCAGCAGGGGTGGGACAGGAGTCAGCAGGGGTGGGAGAGATGTCAGCAGGGGTGGGACAGCAGTCAGCAGGTTGGGGACAGCAGTCAGCAGGTTGGGGACAGCAGTCAGCAGGGGTGGGACAGGAGTCAGCAGGGGTGGGACAGCAGTCAGCAGTGGTGGGACAGGAGTCAGCAGGGGTGGGACAGGAGTCAGTAGGTTGGGGACAGTAGTCAGCAGGGGTGGGACAGGAGTCAGCAGGTTGGGGACAGCAGTCAGCAGGGGTGGGACAGGAGTCAGCAGGGGTGGGACAGGAGTCAGCAGGGGTGGGAGAGATGTCAGCAGGGGTGGGACAGGAGTCAGCAGGGGTGGGACAGATGTCAGCAGGTTAGGGACAGGAGTCAGCAGGGGTGGGACAGATGTCAGCAGGGGTGGGACAGGAGTCAGCAGGTTGGGGACAGGAGTCAGCAGGGGTGGGACAGGAGTCAGCAGGGGTGGGACAGGAGTCAGCAGGGGTGGGACAGATGTCAGCAGGTTAGGGACAGGAGTCAGCAGGGGTGGGACAGATGTCAGCAGGGGTGGGACAGGAGTCAGCAGGTTGGGGACAGGAGTCAGCAGGTTGGGGACAGATGTCAGCAGGGGTGGGACAGGAGTCAGCAGGGGTGGGACAGGAGTCAGCAGGGGTGGGACAGGAGTCAGCAGGGTTGGGACAGGAGTCATCAGGGGTGGGACAGATGTCAGCAGGGGTGGGACAGGAGTCAGCAGGGGTGGGACAGGAGTCAGCAGGGGTGGGACAGGAGTCAGCAGGGGTGGGACAGATGTCAGCAGGGGGGGGACAGGAGTCAGCAGGTTAGGGACAGGAGTCAGCAGGGGTGGGACAGATGTCAGCAGGGGGGGACAGGAGTCAGCAGGTTAGGGACAGGAGTCAGCAGGGGTGGGACAGATGTCAGCAGGGGTGGGACAGATGTCAGCAGGGGTGGGACAGATGTCAGCAGGTTAGGGACAGGAGTCAGCAGGGGTGGGACATATGTCAGCAGGGGTGGGACAGGAGTCAGCAGGGGTGGGACAGATGTCAGCAGGTTAGGGACAGGAGTCAGCAGGGGTGGGACAGATGTCAGCAGGGGTGGGACAGATGTCAGCAGGTTAGGGACAGGAGTCAGCAGGGGTGGGAGAGATGTCAGCAGGGGTGGGACAGATGTCAGCAGGTTGGGGACAGCAGTCAGCAGGTTGGGGACAGCAGTCAGCAGGGGTGGGACAGATGTCATCAGGGGTGGGACAGCAGTCAGCAGTGGTGGGACAGGAGTCAGCAGGGGTGGGACAGGAGTCAGTAGGTTGGGGACAGTAGTCAGCAGGGGAGGGAGAGGAGTCAGCAGCTTGGGGACAGCAGTCAGCAGGGGTGGGACAGGAGTCAGCAGGTGTGGGACAGCAGTCAGCAGGTTGGGGACAGCAGTCAGCAGGTTGGGGACAGATGTCAGCAGGGGTGGGACAGGAGTCAGCAGGGGTGGGACAGGAGTCAGCAGGGGTGGGAGAGATGTCAGCAGGGGTGGGACAGGAGTCAGCAGGGGTGGGACAGGAGTCAGCAGGGGTGGGACAGATGTCAGCAGGGGTGGGACAGGAGTCAGCAGGTTGGGGACAGGAGTCAGCAGGGGTGGGACAGGAGTCAGCAGGGGTGGGACAGGAGTCAGCAGGGGTGGGACAGATGTCAGCAGGGGTGGGACAGGAGTCAGCAGGTTGGGGACAGGAGTCAGCAGGTTGGGGACAGATGTCAGCAGGGGTGGGACAGGAGTCAGCAGGGGTGGGACAGATGTCAGCAGGGTTGGGACAGGAGTCATCAGGGGTGGGACAGATGTCAGCAGGGGTGGGACAGGAGTCAGCAGGTTGGGGACAGGAGTCAACAGGGGTGGGACAGGAGTCAGCAGGGGTGGGACAGGAGGCAGCAGGGGTGGGACAGGAGGCAGCAGGTTGGGGAGAGCAGACAGCAGGGGTGGGACATATGTCAGCAGGGGTGGGACAGATGTCAGCAGGGGTGGGACAGATGTCAGCAGGTTAGGGACAGGAGTCAGCAGGGGTGGGAGAGATGTCAGCAGGGGTGGGACAGATGTCAGCAGGTTGGGGACAGCAGTCAGCAGGTTGGGGACAGCAGTCAGCAGGGGTGGGACAGATGTCATCAGGGGTGGGACAGCAGTCAGCAGTGGTGGGACAGGAGTCAGCAGGGGTGGGACAGGAGGCAGCAGGGGTGGGACAGCAGTCAGCAGGGGTGGGACAGGAGTCAGCAGGAGTGGGACAGCAGTCAGCAGGGGTGGGATAGGAGTCAGCAGGGGTGGGACAGATGTCAGCAGGGTTGGGACAGGAGTCATCAGGGGTGGGACAGGAGTCAGCAGGGGTGGGACAGATGTCAGCAGGGGTGGGACAGGAGTCAGCAGGGGTGGGACAGGAGTCAGCAGGGGTGGGACAGATGTCAGCAGGGGTGGGACAGGAGTCAGCAGGGGTGGGACAGGAGTCAGCAGGTTGGGGACAGGAGTCAGCAGGGGTGGGACAGGAGTCAGCAGGGGTGGGACAGGAGTCAGCAGGGGTGGGACAGATGTCAGCAGGGGTGGGACAGGAGTCAGCAGGGGTGGGACAGGAGTCAGCAGGGGTGGGACAGATGTCAGCAGGGGTGGGACAGCAGTCAGCAGGGGTGGGACAGATGTCAGCAGGGTTGGGACAGGAGTCACCAGGGGTGGGACAGATGTCAGCAGGGGTGGGACAGGAGTCAGCAGGGGTGGGACAGGAGTCAGCAGGTTGGGGACAGCAGTCAGCAGGGGTGGGACAGGAGTCAGCAGGGGTGGGACAGGAGTCAGCAGGGGTGGGACAGATGTCAGCAGGGGTGGGACAGGAGTCAGCAGGGGTGGGACAGATGTCAGCAGGGGGGGGACAGGAGTCAGCAGGTTCAGGGACAGGAGTCAGCATGGGTGGGACAGATGTCAGCAGGGGTGGGACAGGAGTCAGCAGGGGTGGGACAGGAGTCAGCAGGTTGGGGACAGGAGTCAGCAGGGGTGGGACAGGAGTCAGCATGGGTGGGACAGATGTCAGCAGGGGTGGGACAGGAGTCAGCAGGGGTGGGACAGGAGTCAGCAGGTTGGGGACAGGAGTCAGCAGGGGTGGGACAGGAGTCAGCAGGGGTGGGACAGGAGTCAGCAGGGCTGGGACAGGAGTCAGCAGGGGTGGGAGAGATGTCAGCAGGGGTGGGACAGCAGTCAGCAGGTTGGGGACAGCAGTCAGCAGGTTGGGGACAGCAGTCAGCAGGGGTGGGACAGGAGTCAGCAGGGGTGGGACAGATGTCATCAGGGGTGGGACAGCAGTCAGCAGTGGTGGGACAGGAGTCAGCAGGGGTGGGACAGGAGTCAGCAGGTTGGGGACAGCAGTCAGCAGGGGTGGGACAGGAGTCAGCAGGGGTGGGACAGGAGTCAGCAGGGGTGGGACAGGAGTCAGCAGGTTGGGGACAGGAGTCAGCAGGGGTGGGACAGGAGTCAGCATGGGTGGGACAGATGTCAGCAGGGGTGGGACAGGAGTCAGCAGGGGTGGGACAGGAGTCAGCAGGTTGGGGACAGGAGTCAGCAGGGGTGGGACAGGAGTCAGCATGGGTGGGACAGATGTCAGCAGGGGTGGGACAGGAGTCAGCAGGGGTGGGACAGGAGTCAGCAGGTTGGGGACAGGAGTCAGCAGGGGTGGGACAGGAGTCAGCAGGGGTGGGACAGGAGTCAGCAGGGCTGGGACAGGAGTCAGCAGGGGTGGGAGAGATGTCAGCAGGGGTGGGACAGCAGTCAGCAGGTTGGGGACAGCAGTCAGCAGGTTGGGGACAGCAGTCAGCAGGGGTGGGACAGGAGTCAGCAGGGGTGGGACAGATGTCATCAGGGGTGGGACAGCAGTCAGCAGTGGTGGGACAGGAGTCAGCAGGGGTGGGACAGGAGTCAGTAGGTTGGGGACAGTAGTCAGCAGGGGAGGGAGAGGAGTCAGCAGCTTGGGGACAGTAGTCAGCAGGGGTGGGACAGGAGTCAGCAGGTGTGGGACAGCAGTCAGCAGGTTGGGGACAGCAGTCAGCAGGGGTGGGACAGCAGTCAGCACGGGTGGGACAGCAGCAGGGGTGGGACAGCAGTCAGCAGGGGTGGGACAGATGTCAGCAGGGTTGGGACAGGAGTCACCAGGGTGGGACAGGAGTCAGCAGGGGTGGGACAGGAGTCAGCAGGGGTGGGACAGCAGTCAGCAGGTTGGGGACAGCAGTCAGCAGGGGTGGGACAGCAGTCAGCAGGGGTGGGACAGCAGTCAGCAGGTTGGGGACAGCAGTCAGCAGGGGTGGGACAGCAGTCAGCACGGGTGGGACAGCAGCAGGGGTGGGACAGCAGTCAGCAGGGGTGGGACAGATGTCAGCAGGGTTGGGACAGGAGTCACCAGGGGTGGGACAGGAGTCAGCAGGGGTGGGACAGGAGTCAGCAGGGGTGGGACAGCAGTCAGCAGGTTGGGGACAGCAGTCAGCAGGGGTGGGACAGCAGTCAGCAGGGGTGGGACAGCAGTCAGCAGGTTGGGGACAGCAGTCAGCAGGGGTGGGACAGCAGTCAGCACGGGTGGGACAGCAGCAGGGGTGGGACAGCAGTCAGCAGGGGTGGGACAGCAGTCAGCAGGGGTGGGACAGGAGTCAGCAGGTTGGGGACAGCAGTCAGCAGGGGTGGGACAGCAGCAGGGGTGGGACAGCAGTCAGCAGGGGTGGGACAGCAGTCAGCAGGGGTGGGACAGGAGTCAGCAGGGGTGGGACAGCAGTCAGCAGGTTGGGGACAGCAGTCAGCACGGGTGGGACAGCAGCAGGGGTGGGACAGCAGTCAGCAGGGGTGGGACAGCAGTCAGCAGGGGTGGGACAGGAGTCAGCAGGTTGGGGACAGCAGTCAGCAGGGGTGGGACAGTGTTATGTAGGGATTTAAAAAGTAAAACCTTAATGCACAGGATCTCAGAAGGATAGCGGCGGGGAGAGGCCTGCGGAGATCACCTAGTGCAGCTCTCTTTGCCGAGCCGGTGCACGTGGAGCAGGGTGCACAGGATGGTGTCCCATGGAGTGGAGCTCTATTTAAACATGTATTTACTCAGGCTGCTGGGGGAGAAAATGACACACCATGAGGAATTTTACATCTGAAATGCTGCAGTCCATATTAGTGCAACTCGAAAGCTGAAGTCAAAAGGATTTTCTTTTAGGTTGGACTTGATGGTCCCTGAGGACTTTCCCAACCTTATGGATTCTATGATTCTACAGCATTCCTACACCATTGTGACCGGTTTAGGCTGTGCCTTTAAGAAATGGACACTTTCTGAACACTCTGGCTGAATGTTTTGGATTTGAATGAAAACACAGATATGCTAAACCAATTTCATTGGTGGAATCCAGCTGTAAGTTCTAGCCTGGTCTATTCAGTCTGGGGCAGGCAGTCTGCTTCTTCTCCCTGTCCCGTGAGCCGGACTGTTTTCTCTCTCTGAAGCAACAGCTTGCTACGCAGGGATGATCCTGCTAACCAGATAAGAGAAAACTCACTCTTGCATTTGCTTTTTGAGCTTAACAAAGTTTTCCCCTTTTAATTACCTTCCTTTCTCTCTCTCTCTAACCCTTTTGGGAAAAAGGGGAGGTAAGGAGGGAGAAGGGAGGGACAGGCTGAACCCCCCTGGCCGCAGGGGGGTTGGGGAAAGGTTTCCTGTATTACATACATTGCTGTATACTTCTGTATGTATTGTAAATATTGTATATTTTTGTACATATTCATTGCATTCCATATCTGCTTGTAAAATACAGCTTTCATCTGCTTCTCCGGCTGAGTTAGCTGTGGAATTCTTTTGTGTGTGTGGGGGAACCTTCCTACTCCACCACAACCATTTACTCCTGTCACATCTATTGCTATCAGGCCAGAGTAAAGTGTGAGAAAGGACTGAATGATCAGATTGCAACTGGCATATCCCTGTTGGATGAAAGGTCTATCAAATTCAGCTCTTGGTTAAAGTTCTCTCCAGATGAGACAATCCAGTGCCAGGGATTTGATGTTCTACTATAGTTCTTTGAATTTTTTCACACTGAACATTTCCTGCCCACTCAGCAATGTGTGTTTGCTACACTGTGCACTCAGCAAATTTGGGCCTTTCTTGTTTGACACCTTGGGAATGCTCCCAGCAAGACAGATACAATCCAATGTAAGAGCATGTGTCCATACATACACACACCAGCATCAACCCATCCTGGAAGGAAAGCTCATCAGGAGCCAGCAGTGACCACCCAGAGAGCCAAGCAGAGCCTGGGCTGCAGCAAGAGAAGTGTGGCCAGCAGGGCCAGGGAGGGGATTCTGCCCCTCTGCTCCACTCTGCTGAGACCACAGCTGGAGCTCTGGGTCCAGCTCTGGAGCCCGTTACAAGAAGGATCTGGAGGGGCTGGAAGATGTCCAGAGAAGGGCCATGAGGAGGAGCAGAGGGCTGGAGCTGCTCCGCTATGAAGACAGACTGAGAGAGTTGGGGTTGTGCAGTCTGGAGAGGAGAAGACTCTGAGGAGACCTAATTATGGCCTTCCAGGATCTGCAGGGGGCTGCAAGCAAGCTGGGGAGGGACTTTTGAGCGTGTCAGGGAGGGACAGGACTGGGGGAGGGGAATGGAAAAAACCTAGAAGTGGGGAGATTGAGATTGGCTGTGAGGAAGAAGTTGTTCCCCAGGAGGTTGGAGAGAGACTGGCACAGGTTGCCCTGGGAGGTGGTGGAAGCCTCCTGCCTGGAAGTTTAAGGCCAGGCTGGAGGTGGCTGTGAGCAACCTGCTGTAGTGTGAGGTGTCCCTGGCCATGGCAGGTGGTTGGAACTAGCAACCTGCTGTAGTGTGAGGTGTCCCTGGCCATGGTAGGTGGTTGGAACTAGCAACCTGCTGTAGTGTGAGGTGTCCCTGGCCATGGTAGGTGGTTGGAACTAGCAACCTGCTGTAGTGTGAGGTGTCCCTGGCCATGGCAGGTGGTTGGAACTGGCTGAGCCTTGAGGTCCCTTCCAACCCTGACAGTTCTGTGATTCCATGATCAGAATGGAGTCTTGGCAGAGCAGTCCTCATTTTCTCAGCATTCACCTCAACCCAGACTGCAGTGCAGAGATTCAGGGGTAGATGCAGCTGTGTTCCTGAGTGTCACTCCTGTACTAGAAACCCAAGATGATTTCTTTTTCTCTTCAATGCTGATGATGATAAGTCCATGGGGCCGGATGGGATCCTTCCTAGGGTGCTGAGAGAGCTGGCAGATGAGCTGCCAAGCCGCTCTCCATCATTTACCACCAGTCCTGGCTCACCGGTGAGGTCCCAGATGACTGGAAACTGGCCAGTGTGGTCCCCATCCACAAGAAGGGTCGGATGGAGGAACCTGGAAACTCCAGGCCTGGCAGCCTGACCTCAGTGCCAGGGAAAATGATGGAGCAGATCATCCTGGGGGCAGTCACTGCACACCTGCAGCATGGCCAAGGGCTCAGGCCCAGCCAGCATGGATTCAGGAAGGGCAGGTCCTGCCTCTCCAACCTGATCTCCTTCTATGATCAGGTGACTGCCTGGTGGATGTGGGGAGGCTGTGGATGTGGTCTGCCTGGACTTCAGCAAGGCCTTTGACACCGTCCCCCACAGCAGGTTGAGTTGTTGCTATTGCTTCTCTTTTGCTAATTAGCTTCACATCATCCTTTTTCTCTGTTGTTTGTTTAGATTCTGACCTGTCCATACTTAAACTGTCAGTGGGCTTCTTGCTCTTACTGAAGGCATCCTTAAGAATTAATGCATCTGAATCACGTTCTTCCTCATCATCTCTTTGGTTATTTAGCTCTGTAGCACCCTTTGCATATTCATCAGGTTCATAATTTTGTGGCTCAGTGTCATCATTCTTGTCAACATCTAAACCCACTGGGGATGTAACATCTTCCTCTGCTGTAAAAGACAGCAAAGGAATTTCTGCAGACTGATCTGCAAAGTCTGGCTCCTCCTCTGCATCATGAGCATCAACGCTCAAATCTTCATTCAGATCATCTTCCAGTGATGTAACAAGGCGAGTCACTTCATCATCTGATACAACAGCATCAGCAGTTGAGCCAAATTTTGTTTTCAAGTTCACAGAGAGCTCTCTGTTTAAAAGTGTATAGGCATTGACTTCTTCATTCTCTTGGTCAAGTTGACTGGTTTCACCCTGAGGAACACTAGTGTTTCACTTTCTAGCCCTTTCAGTTTCCCATGTAGCATTCCTTTCAAGTGCTCATGTGCAATTTGATCTCCCTGAGTGTGTTCTTTGTAGCTGTTAACACTGGAGCCTCTCCCAGTATTTTCAGTTCCTTTTTTAGGAGAACTGTCTGCTTCCTGTGTCATGGCGAGGGCTTCCCTGTCCTCTGTGCTCTGCTCAAGACTGTCTGTCTCCAAAGCATCAAAGGACTTTACTGTATCAGCCTGTTCAATCTCCTCATTCCTTTCAATTCCTCCAGCTGGTTTGGTCCCTGGATCACTTGACTCAGTTTCCCCTTCATTTGCTATTGTCTCTTGCAATGGTTTCAAAAGGTCATCCACATTGTAGTTATCAAAATCATCCCTTCCACCATCAAAGCAAACAAAGTCTGTTTCATCTGTTTGTAATTCTAGCTCCTCGTTGGAGTAATTATGATTTATTTCAAGTAAATCCTTTGGAAAATATCCAAAATCACTTCCAACACTTCCAGCCCAGAGCTCAGTTGATTTTCCTATTAGTTTGTAGTAGACGTACACCGCTTCTCCCTTCTTAAAATTCACAAAGCGACAGTCAGGACCCTTAAAATCCTGCATCGCCTTCCCCGGCACATCAGCATGCTGCACTCGGGGTCGGCGCAGCGCTTGCGCTCGGCGAAGCGGCGGCCCAGGTCGGGCCCGGCGGCGGCGGCTAGGAGGGAGGGCGGCGGGGGCAAAAGCAGCATCAGGGCAAGGAGCAGCCGGGGGTCCGGCGGCGGGGCTGCGGCCATGTTGGCGGGCGCCGGGGAGGGAGCGGAGACGTCAGCAGCGCCGGCGGGAGAGCGATGGGGGGACCATGTGGCTAAGTTGGTAGCATGTAAGACTCGTACTGGGAAGGTCGTGAGTTCAAGCCTGCAGTGGGCAGGAGAGTTCTCTGGGCAGCAATGTCCTCCCTCCTCAAGAGCAAACTGCTGGCTAAGCTGTCAGCCCCTGGCTTGGGCAGCAGCACTCTGAGCTGGGTTGGGAACTGGCTGGAGGCTGAGCCCAGAGAGTGGTGGTGAATGGTGCCACATCCAGCTGGCAGCCAGTCACCAGTGGTGTGCCCCAGGGATCAGTGCTGGGCCCCATCCTCTTTAACATCTTCATTGACGATCTGGATGAGGGGATTCATCAGAAATGATGACCAAGTTGGGAGCAGATGTTGGTCAGTTAGAGGACAGAAGGGCTCTGCAGAGGGACCTTGCCAGGCTGGACAGATGGGCAGAGTCCAATGGGATGGCATTCAACAAGTCCAAGTGCCAGGTGCTGCACTTTGGCCACAACAACCCCATGCAGAGCTACAGGCTGGGGCAGAGGCAGAGCTACAGGCTGGGGGCAGAGTGGCTGAGAGCTGCCAAACAGAGAGGGACCTGGGGGTGCTGATTGACAGCTGACTGAACAGGAGCCAGCAGTGTGCCCAGGTGGCCAAGAAGGCCAATGGCATCCTGGCCTGCATCAGGAACAGTGTGGCCAGCAGGAGCAGGGAGGTCATTCTGCCCCTGTACTCTGCATTGGTTAGGCCACACCTTGAGTCCTGTGTCCAGTTCTGGGCCCTCAGTTTAGGAAGGACATTGAGACACTTGAATGTGTCCAGAGAAGGGCAACAAGGCTGGGGAGAGGCCTTGAGCACAGCCCTGTGAGGAGAGGCTGAGGGAGCTGGGGTTGTTTAGCCTGGAGAAGAGGAGGCTCAGGGGAGACCTCATTGCTCTCTACAACTACCTGAAGGGAGGTTGTAGCCAGGTGGGGGTTGGTCTCTTCTCTCTAGCAACCAGCACCAGAACAAGGGGACACAGTCTCAAGCTGCACCAGGGGAAGTTTAGGCTGGAGGTGAGGAGAAAGTTCTTCACTGAGAGAGTCATTTGTCATTGGGATGTGCTGCCCAGGGAGGTGGTGGAGTCACCATCCCTGGAGGTGTTCAAGAGGGGACTGGACATGGCACTTGGTGCCATGGTCTAGTCATGAGGTCTGTGGTGACAGGTTGGACTTGATGATCTTTGAGGTCTCTCCCAACCTTGGTGATACTGTGATACTGTGATAATGATGCCAGACTCAGCAGGCTGTGAAATGTAATATCCTGTAGTTTCATCTCCTCCTTGACTGGCCTATCATCTGTAACACTTTCTCCAATGCCTTCACAAAGTCAAACACAAGTCATCACATTCCTTGAACTCGCTGCAAAACAAACCACCCAGCAGCACAAAGGGTAAATGATGACTCAGTTCATGGTAGTCAACATGTTACACACTGAAGCAGCAGCTGCTAAGCTGCACATAAACTGCACTGTTCAGCTGTTAGGTTCAGGTCACTGTCATGGTTTAACCTCAGCTGGCAACTCAGCCCCACCCAGCCACTGGCTCACTTGTGTGTGGTGGGATGAGGAGAACTGGGAAGGCAAAGTGAGGAAACTCGTGGGTTGAGATAAAATCAGCTTAATAAGCAAAGCAAACAAGCAATTCATTCCCTGTTTCCATTCAGCAGGCAGAGGATCAGCCACCTCCAGGGAAGCAGAGCTCCATCACATGTAATGGTTACTTGCAAAGATAAGTGACAGATGTCCCCCTGCCTTCTGCTCTCACCTTTATAAGCTGAGCATGACATCACATGGGATGGAGTATCATAGGATTGTCAAGGTGGGAAGGGACCTCAAGGCTCAGCCAGTTCCCACCCCCTGCCATGGGCAGGGACACCTCACACCACAGCAGCTTGCTCACAGCCACCTCCAGCCTGGCTGCAAACACCTCCAGGCAGGAGGCTGCCACCACCTCCCTGGGCAACCTGTGCCAGGCTCTCACCACCCTCCTGGGGAACAACTTCTTCCTCACAGCCAATCTCAATCTCCCCACTTCTAGTTTTGCTCCATCCCCCCAAGTCCTATCCCTCCCTGACACCCTCAAAAGTCCCTCCTCAGCTTTCTTGGAGCCCCCTGCAGACACTGGAAAGCCACAAGAAGGTCTCCTGGGAGCCTCCTCCTCTCCAGACTGAACAACACAGAGCTCCAGCTGTGGTCTCAGCAGAGTGGAGCAGAGGGGCAGAATCCCCTCCCTGGCCCTGCTGGCCACATTTCTCTTGCTGCAGCCCAGGCTCTGCTTGGCTCTCGGGGCTGCAAGTGCTCACTGCTGGCTCCTCTTGAGCTTCTCCTCCCACAGCACCCCCAAGGCCTTTTCTTCAGGGCTGCTCTCCAGCCAGTCTCTGCCCAGCCTATAGCAGTGCCTGGGATTGCCCTGCCCTAGCTGCAGGACCTTGCCCTTGGCCTTGTTGAACCTCATAAGGTTGTCCTGGGCCCAGCTCTGCAGCCTGTCCAGGTCCCTCTGGATGGATCCTTCCCTCCAGCTGTCAGCTGCACCACACAGCTTGGTGTCAAATTCAAACTCCTCTAGATGATTTCAGCAGTGCTAATGCTGTAATTCAGAGCTCTTCTCCTGGGCCTTTCTTGTAGTGGATGTTTAATTGAACATGGTGGGACAAAAAGGTCTAGAAAAAGTGGGAAAGACCTTTAAGATCACTGAGCCAAACACTAACTCTACCAATCTGGTGCTAAACCTTAGCATCACATTCACATGTTTCTGAAACACCTCCAGGGATGGGGATTCAACCACCTCCTTCTTCAGCCTCTTCTAGTGTGCTCGAGTCAAGAAGTTTCTTCCAATAGCCAACCTAAACCTCTCCAGGTTCACCTCAAGTTCTCTTCCTCTTGCCCTGTCACTTGTTGCTTGGCAGAAGAGACCAACCCCCACCTCACTCCAACCCCCTTTCAAAGAGCTGTAGAGAGTAGTAAGATCTTCCCTCATCCTCCTCTTCCGTAGACTAAACCATCCTGGTTCTCTCAGGCACTCCTCACCAGCCCTGTTCTCCACACCCTTCACAGCTTTGATGCCCTTCTCTGCACCTGCTCCAGCCCCTCAGTGTCTTTTTTATTTATATGTAGTGAGGGCCCCAAAACTGACCTCAAGCTGTGGCCTCACCTGTGCTGAGTACAAGAGGACAATCTCTTCCCTGGTCCTTCTGGTCACACTACTCCTGGTCCAGGTCAGGATGGCTATCAGAAAATGAATATGGAGTGACTAAAGATTAGTAGATTGAGTAAAAGTCTATACTTAGGAGCCATCAGGTGTAAAACTTTCCTAAGAGCCTTCTATACCCATTTTCCTCAGCTCCACCACCAGGGCTAATAGCTCAGCACGCAAATATTGTTTCACTGATTAACCAGCAAATGACTGTCCTGCTGTTGTGGTCCTTCAGAGTCCAGCACTGACTGCCTGATGGCCATTGCCTCTGAGTTCAAGATGTTAATTCTGACCTTGGCATGAAAAAGTGCTTCAAAGCAGCACAACAGCACATGCCTGTATGCACATTAGTATGACCATATGGTCCCTAACCAAAAGCACTCCTGGCTAAGTGAGGAAGCTATAGGAAAGCTGTTTATCAGGAAGGCCAGAGCATAGGATCATAGAACCAATAAGGTTGGAAAAGACCTCAGAGATCATCAAGCCCAACCTGTCACCACAGACCTCATGACTAACTAAACCATGGCTCCAAGTGCCACATCCAATCCCCTCTTGAACACCTCCAGGGATGGTGACTCCACCACCTCCCCGGGCAGCACATTCCAATGGGCAATCTGTCTTGCTGGGAAGAACTTTCTCCTCACCTGCAGCCTAAACCTCCCCTGGCACAGCTTGAGACTGTGTCCTCTTGTTCTGGTGCTGGGTGCCTGGGAGAAGAGACCAACCCCCACCTGGCTATGACCTCCCTTCAGGTAGTTTTAGACAGCAAGAAGGTCTCCCCTGAGCTCCATCTCCTCCAGGCTAAACAACCCCAGCTCCCTCAGCCTCTCCTCACAGGGCTGTGCTCCAGACCCCTCCCCAGCTTTGTTGCCCTTCTCTGGACACCTTCCAGCAACTCAACATCTTTCCTAAACTGAGGAGCCCAGAACTGGACACAGGACTCAAGGTGTGGCCTAACCAGTGCTGAGCACAGGGCAGAATGACCTCCCTGCTCCTGCTGGCCACACTGTTCCTGATGCAGGCCAGGATGCCATTGGCCTTCTTGGCCCCCTGGGCACACTGCTGGCTCGTGTTCAAATGTTACACTTTGGTTCCCTTTACCTGCAGCTCACAGTTTCAATCTCTAGGTCTTGCCATGCTTCAGAACACAGAGGAGTGTTTAGACATCCCAAATAGATACACCTCCAGGGACAGCTCACAGCTATAGTAGGACCAAAGGAAAAAACATTCTCTATTTTCTGGAGGCTTCAGCTTTTATTCCTGTGTTAAATCCTGCATTTGACTCACATGCTTCAGTCCTGGCTGCACTGCTCTAACCTTACTTGTGTAATACAGTATTCACTCCGGGAAAGCTTTTCATTTCCAAAACACAAGCCAGAGCCCTTTAACCTCACTGCTGTCTAGAGAGCTCTAGAAGTTCTCAGCATTTGATATGGTCTGGAAATAGGATTCTGCAGCCCCCTCGATTGTTTTCCAACCTTATAAAAATCACAGAATCATGGAAGTGTTGAGGTTGGAAGGGACCCTTCCATCCTATTTTGGATGCTCTCAGAGAGGTTTCCCGACCCGAACGACTCCGCGGCTCTGCGGCCAGGCTCAGCAAACGCCGGCCGCGCAGGCGCAGAACCCGGCGCCTCCGGTCGCTGCTTCCCACTCCACGCTGCGGGGCAGCCGGAGCCGCGGCGGAGCAGCTGAGGGGCCACGGGGTGCGCTCGTTGAGGGGGGCTCTGGCCACGGCGGGTCCCGGCTGTGGGACTCGGCAGCCGCCGCCTCCCCGTGCGGACCCGGGGGCCGCAGGACCAGAGCCGCCCGGCTGCCAGCGGCGCCTCCGGAGCACCGCCGGTAGCACTGGGGGGGCGGGCTGGCAAGAAGGGCGGAAGTGACGTCACGACACCGCACCGGATAGCGCCATGGCTGCTGCGGGCTGCACGGACTCCCCTGCGGAAGCAAGGGCGGAAGTGACGTCTGAGGGCGCCCCCGGCGGCGCCATGCCAGGAGGCTTTGGGTATTTCCTGGCTGCGTTCAGCGCTCTCTGATCCCTGAGCTGATGTGGAGTGGCCAAAACAGTTCCTTGTCTGCACCCGAGCAAACGAGATCCCTGCTGCTCATCCACTGGTAGGGCATTCTCAGTCTGTCGCCGAGAGACTTCTTCAGCGCCAGGCTGAACACCCCTGCCCCAAGATGCCTGCCCCGAGAGCACGCCAGAGCCTGCGTGCAGACTCCCTGCCTGCTCCGGAGGCAGCACTGCCCTTGCTGACACCATTGGCAGCGAGACAACAACAGCAGCCCCCAGCCAAAACGCGCTGAGCTGCTGCCAGGGCGGGAAGCTGCTTGGGAAGCTGGAGGCAGCAGTGCAAGGGAAGCACAGCAGAGCCGAGCGCCTGCAGCTGGCGAGACACAGGGATGGAGCCACAGCTGCAGACAGCTCTGCCTGAGGAGCTGCACCGTGAATGTCTGCCACGGGGCGGCAGGCCCCACACCGGCTGCTGCTCCTGACACGGTGTGACAGCAACGGCCACTGGCTCTCAGCAGACCCTGAGGAAGATGTCCTTACGATGGATCCTGCTTGGAGTGCTGAGCTGGAGACTGACATTTCCTACCGGTCATTAACCGGGATTCACCAAACGCTGCTGTTGGAACCAAGAGGCTGCCCTTGGTAGCACATGAGTTTAGCCAGGCTTTTATGGCAGCCCTGGGGTACACAGGAATCTCTCCCAAAGTGTGCACCCCCATGGACACCCCCGTGGATCCGTGGACACAGAGGTTCTTACAGCATATGAACAGACACAGGCTCCAGTTTCCCCAGAAACCATTATCCTGTCCCCACCTATCCCTGGTGCTCATACCTTATTCAGAGCTATTGGAACCTCATAGTCCCTTGAGGTTATCTGGTGTCCATGGTCCTTTTCACCTCCAAATGGGCAGGGCCTGCATCTTCTCCCACCCCTGTCCTTGGGCTGTCAGTCAGCTGCTGGCCTTATCAAGGCTTTGTCTCTCAGCTCCCACTCCTTAAGTTCTTCTGTCAAGCAAAGCTCTCAGCTGGTGACCAGCTCCACAAGGTCCCCCAGTCTGCAGAGGCTGAGCCTTGCACAGTTCAGTTACCTCCCTTTGGAATCACACAGCTACAAAATTCAGCACTTTCCTGATAAATACCAACATTTTTTATGTTTCCCTCTTTCAGAGTGGTCAGTGGAGTGGAGGAGCAGTCAAGTGCAGTGCAGACATTGACAGTGACAGAACCTTCAGCCACTCAGGAGCCCTTTGCAAGCTGCTCCTGGAGGTGCACACATCCATAGTGAGGATTTGCATGTGAAGGCTGGGAAACCCTTGGCTGGGCCAGTTCAGAATGGGTTTCATGCAGCACCCCTGTGCTTGAGCCAAGTTAGGGAAAGCACTGAGGCAGCCAAGGGAAACAGGTCCCAGCACAGCCAAGTCTGTTTGCCCTCTTCCAGGCACAGGCCTTGCTGCCTGCAGTGCCCAAGGCCTGTCAGCAGCTGTCAAGCCTTGAGATGGGCAGTTTCAGGTTTGGCTGTCTCTGCAGCACATTTCAAGGTAACAGAGCCCAAGGCAGTAGAGCAGAGTCACCTTTGGTGTCCCTTCTGCTAATGCAAGCCCTTGGGGTGCTGAAACTGCCTGCCCTGACACGGAGGTTGTGACCAAATGCTGTGTCTAGGCAGCCAGGAGCAGCCCCTTGGCCTGGAAGGAGGTGCCCACAAGGACTCCAGAAATGGCTTTGATTGCCTCCAAGTGCCCAGCCATCACAGGCCTGTCCTGCCTGCCAGGGGCAGCTTTGTGGTCCTGATGGCACCAGCAGCATGGGGCTCAGGTGTGCCCGTGTCATCCCAGCAGGGAGGGAGGTGGACTTGGTCCCCAAAGGTCTGGGGACCCCTGGGCGGCTGGCAGGGCACGTGGCAGGGCTGCTGGTAGCAGGTACTGCCAGTGCCAACATTCACCAAGGCTTCTCAGACTGCATCCTCAAGCTGGGGGCAGACATGGCCACATACGAGGAGGAGGATGGCATCGAGCTGCAGGGCTGCACGGAGTCTGTGGGTGAGTTTGGCACCATGCTGGGATAGCCTGCATGTGCCAGGCCATAGAGGCACTATCTGCATCCTTCCTTCCTTCCTTCCACCCATCCATCCCTCCATGCATCCATTCCTCTGGCCTGCCCTGCCCTGTCTTGTAGTGCCCTGCTCTGCCCTGCGCTGCCTTCCCCTGACCTGCCTTGCCCAGCTCTGCCCTGCCTTGCCCTGCCTTGCCCTGCTCTGCCCTGCCTTGCCCTGCCCCCCTGCCTTACCCTGCCCTGTCCTGCCCTGCCCTGCTCTGTCCTGCCTTGTCCTGCCCTGCTCTGCCCTCCCCTGCCTTGTCCTGCCCTGCCCTGCCCTGCCCTGCCTTCCCCTGCTCTGCCCTGCACTGCCCTGCCCTGCCCTGCCCAGTGCTGCCTTGTCCTGCCCTGCTCTGCCCTCCCATGCCTTGTCCTGCCCTGCCCTGCCCTTCCCTGCCTTGCCCTGCCCTGCCCTGCCTGCCCTGCCCTGCCCTGCCCTGCCCTGCCCTGCCTGCCCTGCCCTGCCCTGCCTTGCCTTGCCCTGCCCTGCCTTGTCCTGACCTGCCCTGCCTTGCCCTGCCCTGCCCTATCTTGCCCTGCCCTGCCCTGCCTTGTCCTGCCCTGCCCTGTCCTGCCCTGCTCTGCCCTGCCCTGCTTTGTCCTACCCTGCTTTCCCCTGCCCTGCCCTCCCCTATCCAGTCCTGCCCTGCCTTGTCCTGCCTGCCTTGCTCTGTCCTCCCCTGCCATGTCTTGTGCTCTCCTGGCCTGCCTTGCCCTGCCCTGCCCTGCCCTGCCTTGCCCTGCACTGCCTTGCCCTGCCCTGCCTTGTCCTGCCCTGCCCTGCCCTGCCTTGACCTGCCCTGCCCTGCCCTGCCTTGCCCCTGCCTTGCCCTTCCCTGCCTTACCGTGCCCTTCCCTGCCCTGCTTTGCCCTGCCCTGTACTGCCTGTCCTGCCTTGCCATGCCCTGCCTTGCCTTGCCCTGCCCTGCCTTATCCTGCCCTGCCCTGCCCTGCCTTGCCCTGCCCTGCCCTGCCCTGCCCTGCCTTACCCTGCCTTGCCCTGCCCTGCACTGCCTTGCCCTGCCCTGCCCTGCCCTGCCCTGCCCTGCCCTGCCCTGCCCTGCCCTGCCTTACCTTACCCTGCCCTGTCCTGCCCTGCCTTGCCCTGCCCTGTCCTGCCCTGCCTTGCCCTGCCCTGTCCTGCCCTGCCTGCCCTGCCCTGCCCTGTCCTGCCCTGCCCTGCCCTGCCCTGCCCTGCCCTGCCTGGCCTTGCCCTGTCCTGCCTTGTCCTGCCCTGCCCTGCCCTGCCCTGCCTCGTGCTGTCCTGCCCTGCATTGTCCTCCCCTCTCCTGACATGCCCTGCCCTGCTCTCTGCCCTGCCCTGCTCTGCCTGCCTTGCCCTGCCCTGCCCTGCCCTGCCTTGCCCTGCCCTGCCTTGACCTGCCTTGTCTTCCCCTGCCTTCCCCTGCCCTGCCGTGCCCTGCCCTATCCTGCCCTGCCTTGCCCTGTGCTCTCCTGCCCTGTCCTGCCTTGTCCTGCCCTGCTCTGTCCTGCCCTGCATTCCCCTGCCCTGCCATGCCCTGCCTTGTCCTGCCCTGCTCTGTCCTGCCCTGCTCTGTCCTGCCCTGCATTCCCCTGCCCAGCCCTCCCCTGCCCTGTCCTGCCCTGCTCTGCCTTGTCCTGTCCAGTCTTGCTCTGCCCTGCCTTCTCCTGCTCTGCCCTGCCCTGCCTTGTCCTGCCCTCCTGTGCCCTGCCCTGCCTTGTACTGCCCTGCCTTGCCCTGCCTTGCCCTGCCCTGCTCTGCCCTGCCTTGCCCTGCTTTGTCCTGCCCTTCCCTGCCTTGTCCTGTCCTGCTCTTTCCTCCACTGCCTTGCCCTGCCCTGCTCTGCCCTGCCCTGCCCTGCCCTGCCCTGCCCTGCCCTGCCTCTCCCTGCCCTGCCTTGCCCTGCTCTGCCCTGCCCTGCTCTGCCCTGCCTTTCCCTTCCCTGCCTTGCCTTGCCCTGCCCTGCCCTGCCCTGCCCTGCCCTGCCTTGCCCTGCCTTGCCCTGCCCTGCCCTGCCCTGCCCTGCCCTGCCCTGCCCTGCCCTGCCCTGCCCTGCCCTGCCTTGCCCTGTCCTGCCCTGCCTTGCCCTGCCCTGCCCTGCCTTGCTGTCCTGCCCTGCCTTGCCTTATCCTGCCCTGCCCTGCCCTGCCTTGTCCTGCCTTGTCCAGGCCTGCCCTGCCCTGCCTCATCCAGCCCTGCCTTGCTCTCCCCTGACTTGTCCTGCCCTGCCCTGCCCTGCTCTGCCCTGCCCTGCGTTGCCCTGCCCTGCCCTGCCTCTCCCTGCCCTACCTTGCCCTGCTCTGCCCTGCCCTGCTCTGCCCTGCCTTTCCCTTCCCTGCCTTGCCTTGCCCTGCCCTGCCTTACCCTGCCCTGCCCTGCCCTGCCCTGCCCTGCCCTGCCCTGCCCTGCCCTGTCCTGCCCTGCCTTGCCCTGTCCTGCCATGTCTTGCCCTGCCCTGCCTCGTGCTGTCCTGCCCTGCTCTGCCTTATCCTGCCCTGCTCTGCCCTGCCTTGTCCTGCCTTGTCCAGGCCTGCCCTGCCCTGCCTCATCCAGCCCTGCCTTGCTCTCCCCTGACTTGTCCTGCCTGCCCTGCCCTGCTCTGCTCTGCCCTGCCTTGCCCTGCCCTCTCCTGCCCTGCCTTTCCCTGCTCTCCTGCCTTGCCTTGCCCTGCCCTGCCTTACCCTGCCTTGCCATGTCCTGCCTTTTCCTGCCTTTTCCTGCCCTGCCTTTTCCCTGCCCTGCCTTGCCTTGCCCTGCCCTGCCTTGCCCTGCCCTGCCCTGCCCTGCCTTGTCCTGCCCTGCCCTGCCTTGTCCTGCCCTGCCCTGCCTTTTCCTGCCCTGTCCTGCTTTTTTACCTGCCCTGCCTTTTCCTGCCCTACCTTGTCCAGCCCTGCCTTGCCCTCTCCCCTGCCTTATGCTGCCCTGCCGTGCCTGGCCCTCCCCTTTCCATGTCCTGCCCTGCCCTGCCCTGCCCTGCCCTGCCCTGCCCTGCCTCTCCCTGCCCTGCCCTGCCCTGCCCTGCCCTGCCCTGCCCTGCTCTGCCCTTCCCTTCCCTGCCTTGCCCTGCCCTGCCCTGCCTTACCCTGCCCTGCTTTGCCCTGCCCTGCTCTGCGTTGCTCTGCCTTACCCTCCCCTGCCTTGTCCTGCCCTGCCCTGCCCTGCCTTGTCCTGCACTTCCCTGCCCTGCCTTGTCCTGCCCTGCTCTGCTCTGCCTAGTCCTGCTCTGCCCTGCCTTGTCCAGCCCTGTCCTGCCCTGTGATGCCCTGCCCTGCCTTGTCCAGGCCTGCCCTGCCCTGCCCTGCTCTGCCCTGCCCTGCCTTGTACTGCCCTGCCTTGCCCAGCTGTGTGCTGCCCTGCATTGCCCTGCTTGCACTACCCTGCGCTGCCTTGTCCTGCCCTGCTATGCCCTCCCCTGCCTTCCCCTGACCTTCCCCTGCCCTGCCTTCCCTGCCTTGCCCTGCCCTGCCTTGCCCTGCTCTGCCCTGCCCTGCCTTGCCCCCTGCCCTGCCCTGCCCTGCCTTGCCCTGTCCTGCCCTGCCTTGCCCTGCCCTGCCTTACCCTGCCCTGCCCTGCCTTGCCCTGTCCTGCCTTGTCCTGCCCTGCCCTGCCTTGCCTTGCCTTGCCCTGCCCTGCCTTGCCCTGCCCTGCCCTGCCCTGCCCTGCCCTGCCTCGTCCAGCCCTGCCTTGCTCTCCCCTGACTTGTCCTGCCTGCCCTGCCCTGCCCTGCCTTGCCCTGCCCTCTCCCTGCCCTGCCTTGCCCTGCCCTGTCCTGCCCTGCCTTTCCCTTCCCTGCCTTGCCCTTGCCCTGCCCTGCCTTACCCTGCCCTGCCCTGCCCTTCCCTGCCCTGCCTTGTCCAGGCCTGCCCTGCCCTGCCTCTGCCAGCCCTGCCTTGCTCTCCCCTGACTTGTCCTGCCTTGCCCTGCCCTGCTCTGCTCTGCCCTGCCTTGCCCTGCCCTGTCCTGCCCTGCCTTGCCCTGCCCTGTCCTGCCCTGCCTTTCCCTGCCCTGCCTTGCCTTGCCCTGCCCTGCCTTACCCCTGCCCTGCCCTGCCCTGCCCTGCCTTGCCCTGCCCTGCCTTGTCCTGTCTTGCCCTGCCCTACCTTGTCCAGCCCTGCCTTGCCCTCCCCTGCCTTATCCTGCCCTGCCGTGCCTGACCCTCCCTTTCCATGTCCTGCCCTGCTCTGCCTTGCTCTGCCTTGCCCTGCCCTGCCTTGCCCTGCCCTGCCCTGCCTTCCCCTGTCTTGCCCTGCCCTGCCCTGCCCTGCCGTCCCCTGCCTTGCCTTGCCCTGCCCTGCCATGCCCTGCCTTGCCATGCCCTGTCCTGCCCTGCTTTTCGCTGCCCTGTCTTGTCCTGCCTTGCCCTGCCCTGCCTTGCCCTGCCCTGCCTTCCCCTGTCTTGCCCTGCCCTGCCCTGCCCTGCCCTCCCCTGCCTTGCCCTGCCCTGCCCTCCCCTGCCTTGCCCTGCCCTGCCTTGCCCTGCCTTGCCCTGCCCTGCCCTCCCCTGCCTTGCCCTGCCCTGCCTTGCCCTGCCCTGCCATGCCCTGCCTTGCCATGCCCTGTCCTGCCCTGCTTTTCGCTGCCCTGTCTTGTCCTGCCTTGCCCTGCCCTGCCCTGCCTTGCCCTGCCCTGCCCTGCCATGCCTTGCTCTGCCCTGCCTTTCCCTCCAGTGCCTTGCCATGCTCTGCC